>VZTX01031045.1:764098-931260 GCA_013400915.1 Pardalotus punctatus | reverse complement strand
CGGCTCGGGGGTCTCTTCCAGCAGCGGCCGGAGGGAGAAGGGGGAGGCCTCGGACTGGAGCTCAGGGGCTGCTGCTGACATAGAGGCAGTACCCCTGTGTAGCGAGAAGCCTTGTGCACTGAAAAAGAAAAACCTGGCAGCCGGGTGGGAGAGACGGCGCTGGCTGGGGTGATCGCCTGAGCATCCCGGCGCAGCCTCGGGCTCCGGGGAGCTCCCAGCGAGGTGTAGGGGTGGGGGAAGTCCCCACCGGTGCCGTTTTACCACGTTAACGCGGCCACATGTCTCCGATTTTGCAAACTTGAGCTGAGCTGAATCTTGTTTTGCCTGAAATAAGGATGCTGTGGTTTTGATCCGTTTGGGGTTCCACTGTGCCTGATAAAAATAACACAGCCTTTGCAGGACGGGGTGGTCTCTCCTTGTGTGGGAAGGGAGCTGGGGGAGGGAAGAGGGTTCCTAGGATACAAATGATATGGGTGAATAACCCTAAGGGAAATGCAGACTCAGCCTGATTTCATTCGATCTCTCCATGCCTTCTTCCTCACTGTATGCTGCAAAGGCTTGAGGATACTGTAATGCTGAGCCAAAGGTGCTAGCAGAAATGTATGGGGAAACTTAAAAGGTTAAGTTTGTTTATAGTAAGATTTGGGGAATATTTTGAATGACATAGCTTAATTTCAGCGTAAGAGGAGTAAAAGAGTCATAAAGTACCCATTGAAAAAACCCAAACCGAACCAGAAAACAATACTTAGAAAGTAGTTGAATCTTCAAGGTGCTCTACTCGATGCTTCCCCCTCCCCACCATCTAAGTGTTCTCTCAGTGCGTCCTAAATGAAGTCTCTAATATCTGTTTGGTTTGAAGTAACCTATAACAATTTTCTAGCATGCAGCTGACAAAGGGAAGAACAGACTGACAGATTCATTTGTCTTTCAGATGACAGGGTATCACATTTTGTTTTCTGCCAAGTTGCAAGGTTGGTGCAATGCAATACTGAAATGAAGTAGCTTGTGACATAGGGAGAATTTGTGCAGGAGGGATTTGGTTAGAAGACAGAAGTCTGGGTAGTAAAGCAATGATTTGTTATGCCAGAAATCTTTATGTTCTTTCCATGCACTGGAATGCTGAGGCTGTCAGAGGAAAAAAAAGGCTTCCAGGATATACTGTGACTTAATGTGTGTTATATTGACAGTATTGAAGCTGCAGCCACTTCTTGCAGCACAGTACAATGCGTAAGAGAAATGTCTGTATGTAAAATAGCTGAGTGCTGTATGCAGTGCCTGCCCATCATCTTTATGGCTTCACTTAGCACAGCACTGCGGTATCTGCAGCTTGGTTAGTGAAATTGTTCATACCCAGGAGCTATTGCATGTAAAGCTTCTAATTATACTGATTTTTAGCATTTTAAAAGCCATGGGCTCTTAACTGGGTAATGCTGGATGAGCTGACAAGTTTTTCTTTACGATACTGTCACCATGTAAGCTTTCAGTCTGAATGTTCTGTTCATTCCCATGGGGACAGCAGTTGGTGTTCAACAGAGCTCTGTACCTGCAAAGTCTTCCCAAAAGCTTCAGTCAGCTGTAGGGAGGCTCCAAGAGGTCTGTTCTGTCCAGAGGCATTTTTAGCTGATGCATGTGGTGTAAAGGGACTTTATCCTGGTCCACAGGGAGTGACCAGGGTTTCTGTCAAATGCAACTGTCACCGGGAGCTGGAAGAGGATGCTGCAGCCTTGGATGTCAGCTCAAGTTAAAGCAGCCTCTGGGAGGCCAGTTCTGTGGAGGAAGACCAGAATGCTGCCTCAGCTATAAAAGACCTGATCCCTTCATGAACATGTCAGGGTTTAGGATATGTTTTGCTATCTAACTGTGTCACTGGTGGTTGGGGTTATATGGGACTTGACTGGTGTCTCATCTTGTGCTCTTTTCTGCCAAGTGCTTCCTTTGTTGGTTGGGTTGATGTGACCTGCCATGGCCAACTTCTCCCACTTTCATGGGAATACTGTTGAAATTTTTTAGGCCCCTTGTGGACATGATATCTGCTGTTGCAATTAAGTCTGCATTTCTTTTTTCCTTTTAAAGTTACAGACCTGGTCAAATATTTTAAAATTTCCAGTTACTTACTCTTCTAAGCTGTTCCAGGGGATTAATTCTTTTTTGTTCTCCTTTACTATGATTTCACTTATTCTCTCTATAAATGCACAAAACAACCATCCCTTTCTCAAAAAAATCTTAAGAATATACTTTTTACTTTAAAACAATAATATTAAAAGATCCCATTGTGTCAGTTTTCTGTACCTGAATTGGTTCTGCCTTTTGACGATGTGTCAGATGGGATTTCACAAGTATTTGACTTCAAAGAGCACACCATTTATGATTTTAGAAACTTCTCCCTGTGGCTGTTTTAGTCTGTAGGTATTGTGAAGAAGCAAATTGGCTTTTTTGGATATTTAAAAAAGCTGTGTTGGCTCCCAGTAAATGAAAATGGAAAATGTGAAAGGAATAAAAAAGAATGCATGCAAACAATGCTACTTTCGATTAGCAGAATGGGAACAGTCATGACCTTAATTTGGTATGAAGCAACATGACCTTTTTGGGGAGTTTGCATCTGTTCCTTTTTTTTGTTTTCCTTAAGTGAACTAGTTGTTGATATTTTCCATATGCAGCTGTAGTGAAATCTTTGTATCCATAGATGACTTCTGTTCTTACGTAATTACTCAGCTTCTGTATGGCACTTGTCACTTTTCTATTAAACAGCCTTGCTGGTTGAAAAGAGGGATGGGTGAAGCTCCAGGTTGCATCAGGCTTGTGTTTCTGCAGTGGTGACAGAGGTGCCAGGAGGACCCGGAGTCTGTTTCAGGGACGAGCTCTGAAGTCCATCAGCCCTGACTGTAAATGGTACACTTGCTTCACAGATGTTCCCCTGCAGAGTGTGCAGCTGTTTGGTGCTGTAAGGTCACAGATGTTGGTGTTGTGCTGAGGGAGTGCTGCTGCCAAGGCTGAGCCTCGGTGATCTGGAATGCCCGTGACAGATCTGCAGGCTTCGTCTTCCTCACTGTGACAAGTGTCCTGGCTCCTGGGTCAGTACATCAAATCTGCCTTTGCTCAGTGACCAGGCACATTTTTGATACTGAAACAGAATTCCATAGCTCTCATTATTGAAAATGTGTCAGCTCTGGCCCATGTGCTGTGCTGTTAACAATCATAGTGATATGCATTTAAAATAAACAAATGCAAGTTTAAAATTTTGCCATTACTTCTATTAAAACAGTGATTTTGCAGTGTTTTAAAATTAGGATGGCAGTGGTGATCTGTGTCAGTAATCAGTATTAAAACAGGAAATTCCTTCAAAGGCTGTCTCAGAGGGGATTTGAAAATGTTTTTATGTAAATGAAGAGGAAAATGCAGTCAGTTCTAAGAAGAAGCAAATAAATAAACGAAACTACTCAGAATATGAAGTCCAGAAAGCCTAGAAAGCCTTTGTTCTTCACTCAGGACTGCACGAGGGTGTGTCAAGGACATCAGAGTGGCTTTGTGAGCTGTGCTGGTGCTCCCCAGCCCCGGCTCACTGGGTGCTCCCTGGCCCAAACTGGGAGCTGTGTCAAGATTGATTTGTGGGCTCTGGGCACGTGGATCAGTTCTAAGGGCACCTAAACTTGCAAGAAAAGGAGATCTGGAGAGGATTTTGCTTTTAGTGTTTCTTCTGTCAGTAGTGCCTCAGTAAACACTCTCAAACTGTGCTCTGCAGATGCAGTTTCTGAGGAATATTGAGAGAGATTTCCAGTAATCATAACCAGTTGGAGTCCAGAAAAATGTGGATGTGTAGTTCAAAATGTAGTTCAATAACAGCAATTCCATGTCATCTGGGGGAGTTAATCCACATCCTCTCCCTGAAGAAAATCAGTTCGTCTTGCAGGAGCCTGCCCAACATGCACTAGTTTCCTTGGGGAAGGAAGCAGAGATAAATTATTCTCCCCATGCTGCTTCCTTCTCCCAGAGGGAATAATCTGGGAAGACTGCTTCAATTTGTCCATTTCTGGATACAGCCCTAGTTCTCAGTACTATTCAGGACTAGTCTCTAGGATTGAAGCAATTTCCCTGGAGAGGTTTTGCAGTCCTGAGTACTCCATGTCTGCCTGTTGTGAGGTTCTGTGCGTTTGTATCCATGCTTTCTTTTTTTTTCCTATTCCCTGTGAGGCTGGAAGAGTGAATATTTGGGTGTGTCTTCCCTCATTACAGGGATTGGGGTATTCTTCTGTCAAGAGATAATAACAGCATTAAAATAGCAGTTCTTCAGTGCATTCTTGCTTCCTCCTTGTCATTGTCTGGGAAATGTGACCAAATTGTGGATTTCGTCATGCTTGGATGCCTTCTTGATGCCTTCTCCACGATTAAAGATCAAAATACCTGTGGTTAGACAGGCTGACTGGCAACTGGTCCCATTCCCTGGTGCCAAACAGATCCAACAAATTTAACATCTATTTCTCAAGTTTCCATGGATACCTGCGTAGAGCACTCTCTCTAATCAGAACGGCAGGGCATGCCATTTACAAAAGCTTTCAGCATTGTCACTATGGAAGTGCTGCATTCAAAAATCAACCTTTTGTAGGAGCTCTCTTGCTTACTCAGCTACTCTCCTGCTATGATTTTAGCCACAGGAACTCCTTTGAAGGTTGTGCCAGGGGCTTCTCACCGTGACAGTGTAACTTTGCAGTTGGTTTTCTGGCAGGTCACTGTGGGCTCTGGGTGATGCACAGTCATGGCACTTGAACATAATCCTGGTGGGTGGTAGGATAGAAACCTCTGGAGATGGATTTTGGTTGGTGACTGCAGGATTCTGTGATCTACTCTACAAATACTAATCAAGTACTTTCTTCTTTTCTCACAAGGTATTTTTCTCACTGGAGCATTTTTAAGACCATCAAATAAAAAGAATAAAGAAATAAAAACTTCTTTTTGATATGGCAATGAAATCTCACTCGGAAGCTAAATCAATAACCATAGACTATGAATTCATAGATGATTTTGCTAATGACTTGTCAAATGTGGTACCAATTTTTGCAGTTTTGTCACAATTACTATTATTTCATTTTTCCATCTTTGAACAAAATTGGGTTTAACATGAAGAATTATGAAGGGATTTGTATACAGCATCACTCATGCTGGCTACTATAAGTAATGCCTATTCTAGTGTGACTTTTCTTTTTTACCCTGCTCCCTGCTTATCCTTTTTTTTTTTTCTGTGAATTGATGAGAGTGGTTGGTTTTCTCTTGTAAAGACTCTATAAATGTGTGAATCATGCTAAGCCTTCCAGAAGATTGTCAAAATGAAGACAAACATATTCAAATTTTTTTCCCAATTCATGTTTTAAGAAAAAGGTGTCACTACATACATCCAGCTTGATGCATTGTGAGATACTGTTTGAATCTAGGGGTGCTTGAAAATGAAATAACCTTTTTGTCTTCCAGGTAAAAAAATGCCCCCAAAAATGTTCTAATTCCTGTGTGCTGGATGCACAGTCCAGAAAAGCTAAACAGTGATTCTTTTTCAGTCTCTGAATAATATTCCTTTGTATATCTTGATTGAGAAATGTAAATCTAGGATAGTATTTTTTTCAGGATACAATTGCATCTTGAGATGGTTCTTAGATAGAAACTTGTAGAAAACCAGGGGTTATAAACTGTAATATATTGATCTTGTTTTTTAAAAAGAAAGCAACAGTGAACCAGTCCAGTTTGAGCTGGTAAATGGTGTTTTTCTCAAAGAGAGTGATTAACATGACAAATGTTCTGTTTTATGAGTATGGTCCTGGGAATTAGGGCATAATCTTATTAATGCCATTGCTGACAACCTTGCAGTGAACCAAGTAGAGGAAGTCGATGAGGACAGACATGATGATGATGGAGAAGCAGCAGGAGGCCTTTGCTAGGAAAGTGTCTCTTCACAGGGCCCAAGTTCTGAACATCTTGTGTTTTGTTTTCTGTTCCTTATGTGTTCCTCCTCACAGAGGGAGGAGATGAGAGATACAGGAAAACAGTGCTTGCACAGAGGCAAATAGTGCAAGGAAGCGTGAAGGAAGCAAGCTCAAAGAAGAGCTTGTTGAAGGAAGAGAAGTTTTGTTAGTGTGTACTAAAGGTGTCTGTTACAGAACTGTATCTAGAATATTTAGGAAGATCATGGAGAATTGCCTTTTACCACTCTGAGCTGCCAAATCTGGTGTTAACCCACATTTATCACAGCATGCAGCCTGCCCTTTGCAACAGGTGAAGCAGGATCAGAGTTGTCTCTCCTGGCAGCACTACATGGCTGTGGAAGAGCTGGAATGTGGGAACAGAGGGCTCACTGCAGGGCACTGCTGGCGACTTCCCCCACCCCAGGCTCTGGGGCATGAGCAGGTTTTGGGCACGTTGCAGTCACATCAGGACTGGGAGGGGAAAGGGAGCTGACTGATCTCAGAAGCTGGAAAGCTCTCAGGTCATTCAAGGTGGAGCTGGATTTGAGACCTCACAGAGTAATGGTGAAAGGGTTTAAGGCAGCTTAAGGGCAGACTTAGCTCTTGGGAAGGACCTGCTGGGGCATTACAGACCCGGTGTGCAGGGAAGTGCCATTGCTTGGCTTTAGCCCATCTTACCAAGCATTAGTGAGGACACATCAAATGTAGGTAAAGTAGTTTAGTGTATATCCTGTCAAATAGAGAAGCGAACATAACCCATGTGGCATTTTCAGAAGGTTATTGCAAGTTCTTCCGTGTTTCTTTCATCTCAAATTAAGTTCACAGAAAATAGGTGACGTCTTTTGGTGAGGTGCAGGAAAATGAATATTGTCCACAGAGTGAGTGATGGGATGCAGCTGGGGTTATTTTCTGATACTCTTAACAATAATGGTAGAAACTTAAATTGGCTTAGAAAGCATGATAGCATGGTGAAAATGTAATTCCTCTAGTCGAACCATAATCAAGATGGGAGACAGTGTAAAAGCAAAAATGGAAAAGGTTGAAGTTGTAATGTGAAACGTCTTATTTTTAGAATTCTATCCAAAGTACTGGGAATTTTTTTTAATTTTTTTTTTTTTTTTTTACTTTGGAAATCACTGTGTTCTGATTGGTGTCAGTGCAATGAATACCGTCTCTTTGGTGGATGAGATATTATGAAAGGGTATCAGGAAACTTGGATTTGTATCAGAGATTGGCTATGGCTGTATTGATGGAAGAGAAGTGGATTGCAGTCTCCAGCAAACCAGCTGGATGCCTACTGGCATTTTAAAACAAAGAACTTTGATTCCATTGATTGTCATAACAGTGGTGCCATTGGTTTCAGTAGAAACAGAAGGTTCTTACTTCTGATATGAAATATGGACTCTTTTTATTATGCATAAGAATATTTTAAGTGGATTTTTTTTTTTTTTGGTATTTGCTTCTCTCCCTCTCTTTTTTTGTTGTTCTGTAATTATTTTAAAGGCCATCTTTGTATTTACAGTAAAATGCTCTAGGTTGTCACGTTACATTTGGAAGCTCTGACATTTTGTGCTTAATGCAAAGGAAAATCTCAGCAATAGGAAAGCTGAATAAGGTTTTCTTCATCAGTGCAGCAGTTGCCAGCTCATAGCAAGATGGCAAACCCTTCTTTTCCTGTTGTGCAAACATCATTGGTAAGGTTTGCTTGTGTCAAAATTATTTTGATGCTCAAAAGGTTATACAATCTTATGAATGAAAAATAATGGGTTTACTGCCATTCTTTTGTTGCCTAATGGCTATTCTATACCTGTATTTGATTCGGTGCATCTTTTTTTTTTTTTTTTCCCCTAGATTTTAAATCCAGAGATAGTCCCTGAATAGAGAATAAGGAATTTGGCTAAGCCTATAAAAGGGTGTTCTGGGACCCACTGCTGTCTTTATTGTGGAAGCACTTATTAAAATACCGGAACTATGATCTGAAATGGGGAATAGTATTGATCGTGTTGTTGATTCAGAAAATAGTGGGAACAGTTTGGTTTGGGTTTGTGGCAACTCTGTCAGGATGGAAATAGAAATTAACTGAGGGTGTGTTGGTTGGGATATAACATACATGCTGAAGTTCAGGCATGTTCCTACAGAGTTGATATCATAGCGGTGCTGCTTTGCTTATCCTTTGATCTGTGAAACATCTGCGGGAGATCACTCACATGGCAGTGAGGTCTCAGAAGGTTTGCAAAGCGCAGCTTCTCTGGCCAAGCCTTTGCTTTTGTAGGCATCACTCTAAAGCAGTGCAGAATGTGCCTGAAAAGGTTTCTGATGGCAGACTTGGGGCTTGAATCCTTATTTCTTGTCTTATAAAAAGTTGTATCTTTTCCGTACACTGAACTGGTGACATGAGGCACATTCAGAAATGTCCCCCCTTTCCTGGTTTGAGTGCATTTCTGGGCTTTACGCTGCAGAACCCTGTACCCTGATTTCCAGGCTCCTGCTTTTACTTGTCCTGTTAAATTCTGCCTGGAGACAATGCCCACTTTAGGTTATCCATTGTTGATGGCACTTGGGTTGCAGGGAACCTTCTGTTAGACAGAATCCACTGCTATGGCATCTGTTTCACTGGGGAAACGAACAAGTTCCATAATATGTGAAGCAGAAAATTTTGCTGATGCCTCATGTAGCTGAATTATATATAGTTGAAATATTCAACAGAAAAGAGAAGATTTTGTGTGGCTGCTGAATTTTTTTTTTTTTTTTTTGAGTACCATCTTAGTGGCCTGTGTATGGGAGGTCCAGCAGTCACCTTTCTTTAAGCTGCTGGCTTGAAACTGATTATCTGGGACTGTATTGGTCCATGTCTGGCTTTTTTAGTAGTTCCCTAAAGTTCATTTATCCAGTCCTGATTAGGAATCTGTGGCAGGGGCTCTCAAATATTCAGAATGGACCGATGGCCTTCCAGCTGCCTTGGTCCTGCTCTCTACATCTGTTAGAAAACCAAATTCAGCTGATTCAGAGTATGCAATCAGTGAAATATCCACACTGCATCAGCAAAGTTTTTATAAATGTGCTGGACTTTGCTTTCATTCTGCATTCTGTGATGCTTAAAGGTTAATCCTTCATTGCATTTTGTTGAAATCTACAATGTTGCTGATCATTTACTGAAAAACGGAAAGAGCTAAACTGATTAGACATTGCAGGAAACCACAGAATAAACTCTTGCATCTGTTTAGATGAAAAGAAGGAATCATTTAAATTAAATCTGCTAAACCAGCAATTGGAGCTAATGTGATAATCGACATGATTTCATTATTAAAGCAGTTTCTTCTGATCTCATTATTTCACCAGTTCTGTAATTGTTTGAGAATCTGCAAATCAGGGCCCTTTGAATTGTTAAAAAAACCCCAGAGTCTGAAAATGGGAGCCTCCTCTATTTTCTCTCCTGCTTCTGATTATCTTGAAGATGCACAAGGTGTTCTTTGGCAATTGCTTATGTTAGGACTAAAGTCAGAAATTGTAATGTGTTCAGATTTATTCTGTACACATTTACTGAAATTACCAAAGCCCCTTATACAGACAGTCATATTCTGGGTTAATATGAATATCATAAGTAAATGCAAGAATATTTATTCAAGAAATTTGCATCATATTTAAAAAAAGATTATTTTAAATACTGGTTTATTTGAGGACTTACTTTAATTCATATTCTAAATCAGATTCCTCCATTTAATTTGGTGTGCAAAAAGGCAAGAATTAAATGTTTATTTAGTGCATACTGTTTAGCTGTGGTTTTCTCATAGCATGTAGTTTGACACAGATAGAGATCCTTAGTAAACATGGAGATAAAGCTGGAACTTGAGCTATGTGGAACATTACTTGATTATGGTTTTTTGTTACAGAAGCCATAATAAGTCATTCTGCTTTTAAGAGCTGTTCTAAATACCCTGACCCTATCCAGGACAATCTAGGCATCCTTTTGCAGTTTCATGATTGCAAATCAGGTTCCTTGCAACCCTTTTCCCATTTTCTGGCTTAGAACAGATGCTTTTGTTTCTGTCAGATCAGCCAATTACGGTGCTTTAGAGATAAGGGATTTTTAAATATCCTGGAATATCCATGCATTTACTGCTCTTCAGAACACAGCTGTAAAAATTGTAACACATGCACATTCTTTTCACCAAGGAAATACTAACTCAACAAAATATGAAAGTTCTCACATGGACAAATATGTTTTAACACCTTGCAGTTCAGATGGGGTGGATAATATAATTTTACAAATATCTTAATTTCATTTGCTTTTAACAGTCATTTCACTACTTGTTGAGAAGTAAATCCAGGATGCATTGTAGAATTATTTTATCTAGCTGGGTATTTGCAGGAGCAATGGTGAATACAGTGCAGGATGCTCATGGGCTTGGAAGGGTCTCTTTTATTAATTAATTTGAATAAGTTCTTGATAGGACACCACCCAATTCAGTGGTTTCATTGGATGGATATGAATATTGCACTGGTAATTTAATCACTGCTTTCTGAAATACAAAAAGAAAAGTATATCCTGTCACACAGGATTTTCTGAGTTTCATATAGAGATATAAATAACTTCTCAAGGCTGATGGGTGAAGATAGGTTGGAAAATGGATCATAGAATCACAGAATGGTTTGAGGTGTGCGAAAGGACCTTTAAAATCATCCAGTTCCAACCCCCTGCCATGGCAGGGACACCTTCCACTATCCCAGGTTGCTCCAAGCCCTGTCCAGCCTGGCCTTGAGCACTTGCAGAGATGGGGCAGCCACAGCTTCTCTGGGCACCCTGAGCCAGGGCCTGTCCACCTTGACAGCAGAGAATTCCTTCCCAATGCGTGATGGAAATCTGCCCTCTTTCACTTTGAAGCCCTTATCCTTTGTCCTGTCCCTGCATGTCCTTGTAAAATGTCCCTCTCCAACTCTTTTGTAGGCGCCCCTTAGGTCCTGGAAGGTCTCTGAGGTCTCCCTGGAGCCTCCTCTCCCAGCCTGTCTCCGCAGCAGAGCTGCTGCAGCCTCTGACCATCTCTGTGGCCCCCTCTGGACCTGCTCCAGCACATCTCTGAAACATGAGTGCCGAAACAGGTAACTAAAAGAGTTAGTGACAAAAAGAAATGCTGAAAACACATAGACAGTGATTTGATGTGTACATTTTTGTGCTTCAAATCAGCATAATAAATGGGGGTAAAGTGGCAGTTTCCAAAATGTTGAGTCAGTGTTGCAATGTCCTGGTCTGCTCAGGAAGTACTGGTTCAGATCTAGCCAGGAATGACAGCCAGGTGCAAGGAATATATTTTGTTACTATTTTTTTTTTTTTTGTCAAAATACTGTTTTTTAATTCTAAAAAAATGCCATGCTGCTGGTGCAAAAATTAGGAGGCAAAAATTGCACAAAGGAGGCTGATGACAGCATCTGTTCCAAAGATATCTTAATGAACTGCGAGATTCTGTGCTTGTCGCATTTGGCCTGTGACTTTTTGTACTTCACTGCAGGAGGAGTGACTTAATATATTCCTGGAGAACTTGTGTAGAAAATGCAAATATTGTGTTCCTGCAAATGCTTCTGAATATCAGGCTGAACATGTGAGTTATAACTTGAAGAAATAAATGGTGTTACAAGAGCAATATTAGGGAAGATTCTTTTTCTCCTGTGGACACATTATCTCATACTTACCCACTGCAGGGTTTTTGAATCTTCCCTGGGAAACAACACATTTGATTACCAGGAACAACAGGATTCTTCCCTAAGTAATTCTAAGGTCTTGGAGAGCAACTGCTGTTCATCTTGGAATGATGATCTGAATTGTCAGGCATGTCTAAGAGTTACATGCTATGAATAAATGTGTGATGCATCCAAGTAGGTGATAAAAATATATTGAAGTGTATTATTTAATATTTATTATTGTTAGCATTATTATTATTATTAATCTTCCGAGGCCTATTACATCATTCTACTTTATATCTAATTAGCTCGTATTCTACAGAAGAGAATTCAGCAAGCTCAGGGCTTAAATTTGAGAGCGCAGGAGTTTGAGCATGGACAGGGTGTGTGACACCTTTTCTACATTCCATTTTGATAAACCATTGAATTCTTCTTAAGAGTACATATTATATAGAAATCCCTCTAAGTCATCAGTGCTTAATTGTTTCAATAAGCCATTTCCTTTTCTATCATCAACAGTGTAAAAAAATAACAAAAAAAAAAACCCAAAAAAGCAGTGCTTTACAGTATTTGTTACTCATTTGTTCTGTGCCTTTAAATGAAGTTTTAGTATTGTATGCCGAGTGGAAATATTTCTTTGATGACTTGTTAATAATGCTTTCCTTTTTCCCAGCTGGACTCTGTCCTGCAGTAGTATTAACAGCTGCAAGATGTTTCAGTGCAGAGTGTAGTGAAGAATAAAAACAGAGACAGTATTGGGGAAGTTTCAGAATAAAGGCTCAGGATGGACGAATTGCAGCTTATTCTTCCTGCTTTGTCCCATTACTCTCAACTCCTCTTTTTCTTGTAAAAAGAGTCTCTTTTTGGATCTCACAACTTGTGTTTAGTTTCTTCATTCATTCATTTGGATCTCAGGCCTTTAATGGGAGTGTGTAGTTCTCAAGCTGCTTGTACCAACTATGATTTCTGAATATATTCAGGAAGACTTTTAAAATTGTACATGACAATGTAATAAAAGAATGGCAATTAGTCATGAAGGTCAGACAAACATTTGAAAACCAAATAGCATGTTTTGAGGGCAAAACATGTATTTTAGGTGGCAGCTGTGGAATTTGCTTTCTGTTCTAGCAGATTTTTCACAGCTGGAAAACAGTATAGCAGTATGCAAATGAACTGTTGTATCTACTCACTCTGCTTGCTGACACTGATGGGTGTTTGTTTCGTTCTAGATGCAGTTTCCACATCTGCTTACTCATCACCAGCCAAAAGTTTGGGAGACCCTGGAATAACTCCACTGTCTCCATCACATATTGTGGTAAGAAATGCACTCTTTACATAAACTGCATGCTTACGTTACCTTCTGCCTGTTTGATGGGACATAATTTCTTTACAGTTGTCATTTCCGCCATACTGATCCCTTTTATGCTATCCATAGATTTAAATGAGATTTTGGTCATACTGGGGTTGGTGACAGAGCTCTCATTCCTTTCATTGAAGTCCTGGTTTTGCTGTTTTTCACTTGCTAAACTCATAGACTTGCTCCTATGTATTTTTGTATCAAGCACAGGGACTTCTTGATCCTCAGGGTTCCCAAGGTCTGTCCCTGTCTTTATTACTGATTTGTTTAGGCAGCCCCTGATAAGTCTTCCTTTCAGGAAAAAAAAAAAGGATATATATGATGCTCAACAGTAAAAACCAAATTCCTGGAGAAAAGAATCTGCTCTTAGAGTGAAGGAGAGAGAGAGAGAGGTAGAAGCTCAAAATAGAACTAACTCGTTTTATTTCTTAAGGAAAGTAGCCACTTCTGTAAGCTTTTAGAACCAAGAGAATGTCCCATAGGCAGTGTGTTTTAATCTCTTGTACATCATACTGATTTTGTTGATAAACTCCTGTTAAAAGTAACTCTCAGCCGTTTTTAAGATGATCTGTATGATTTGTAACCCAGTATATGCACAGTGTATTTCATGATATTGTAAGAGATCATTCATTTTCAGAACACATTTTTATCCTTGTCAGCCTTCTGCCTTAGCTTTCTGATTCAAGTTCAGAGTTGTGCAAAAACCCATCTTCAGGTTTTCCAGTGCTCTCACTCACAGTTTTTGGCTGTTATTCCTCTCTTTCTCCATATACCCTTGAAATTCTTCTTTTACTTCTGTCATACTGATAAATTATGTCCTATTTCCGGTAGATTTGCTGCTTAAACTCTTAGAGGAGGATATTGGCCTTGTTGAAAAGCTTTATTAAGAGAGTCCAGACAAATCTTTCATGACTGGAGACCAAAGCTTATAACTCTTGTTTCTGTATTGCAAGTAGCAGGCATATGGAATGATCTTGGAAAATGTGGGGTACAATAGAAACGTGCTGGAAGTGGGAGGCATGGAATTAACAGAGATCTGTGAGGAATATAGGGGAACACTGCTCACAGAGTGAGACCATGTGGCAGCTCCTCTGTGAAAGATAACAGTTGCTTCAAAGGGTTTCTGAGAATACAGACTGAGCAGCCATGGTGGATTTAGGGCAGCAAGGCTGGTGAGGGGTCTGGAGCATATTGCCCTTGACTGTGCTTTTCAGGGATTGCAGGATTACAGGTAAAAGGCAGGGAGAAGGTTTCAAATTCACCATAAGCAGCTGAAGATCTTCCCAAATTCTAGCACAGACAGGAGGAAAGAATGCATGTAGTGCCGGCTAAATAGGTGTTATGTAAATTCTTTACATCATGGGATGTAAAACTGCTGTAGTTTGGATGGTTTGTCTCCATTATTTTTGAATGGTAATAGGATTTCATGTTCAAGGTTATGGTACAGTTAAGTTGTAAAACCAGCAAGTAGGTCCCAAATATAGCACATTGATAGACATAAACATATTCTTCAGTTGATCGGTTTAAGAAAAAAAATCCAAAAACAAACCTACAAAAAGCAGCCCCAAACCCATAAGTTTTAATAATACAGGATAAGAAGTATTCCAGAAATGAGTATGAAGGAAATTTTTATTAGAAAATTATGTATAAAAGGCTCTAGCATATACGTTGAGTCATGTATTGAATTTCCAATTCCATAGGAATGTGCAGCTTTCTGGTATCAACTTTGGTCACAAAGTCAACTTTAGGGAAGTCCTCATTTTCACTGAAGAGATATGCAGGTCTTGCAGAGCAAAAATTCTGCCAGGTTACAATTATTCTGATCAGTGACTCAGTGTCTATTTTGCTTCTGCTGTTTAACAGAAGGACTCTGATGCAGACGATGCTGTAGAACAGTTATTTCTTGTTGTTGTGGCTATTGATTTTGGCACAACATCCAGTGGCTACGCCTACAGCTTCACCAAGGAGCCAGAATGTATTCATGTAATGAGGTAAGGGCTGCAATGCAGCATTTAGTTTGTGACTGTGATAACATGGGCTGCCTGCAGTAGCCACAGATATTTTCTACAGGAGCCTGAAGGGTCTGCATTTGTCTAGCATTACCACAGTGTGCAGATTTCTCATGGTTATGACTTTTTGTTGCATCTTACTGTATTCTGATTTGCTTTAGTAGCAATGGGAACACGTCCTCTCTCTTATTTTGCTGAGTGTACAGGATGACATGAGTAAAAGGAGGGATCAGTGAGTATTCAGAATTGTTCAGGGAGCAGAGTTAATTATTAAGTCAGGATGCCCTTATCTCCGAGACTGATTTTCTAAGGGTCATGCTCTTTCCCAGGATCTGCCCATCCCCTGGAGTCACACTGTGTATGGTTGGTTGTGCAACACCTGGTTACTTGCTCTGGGAGTTTGTTTGGCTGATTTAAGCTTTGTAAATTAAAATTTGAATCAAATCTATGATAATGATCCGTTGATATTGGGAAATAAGCAATCAGAAGTCATGAATGTGAAAATGAAGGTTTGTGAAATCTGTTCTATGTATGTATGCAAGGGACAGGCTTTAGATGTTGTGATGCAGGGGTTTTTAGTTTTTTTTATTTCTTTATTAAATCAGCACAATATAAATCCATGCAGTCACAAATGCAAAAACTGTCATGGCATCTACATGAAAGGTTTGTCCTGCAAACCATTGTTACAATATTTTATAGTCTTTTTTAGAAAGTTATTTACAACTTAAAACATATACAATTCTTAATCAAGTATATTTAAAGTTACTATGTTGTAACAAGAGCAAGATATAGATTAGACATAAACGAAATATCCATGAAAAGCTCAGCCTTAGAGGTTCTTCTAAACAGTGCTGCTGTTATAGCAGTACTGTGCTGTAATGCTGAGAACAAAAGGTCAAAAAGCCTAATTTGCTGCAGTCCAGTGTGATACACTGCATTTTTTCCAAGCAGAGGTGGAAGCTGAATGCAGCTCCCTAAATCCCAGCAGACAGCACTGATTGTGCAGTCAGCCTGCAGAGCTGGTTTGTGTGTGGCTGCAAAGTATTTCACAGCTCTAATGCAGCTGAGGGATTTGAAATACTGTCTAAAGGGAGGAAAATTTAGGAATGGTATTCTGCCATCCAGCTGCAGTGATATCTACACATTTGTAGGATGGACAAGAAGTGCTTTCCAGGTCTTTTCTGCATTTCAGCCATCTCTTGCTCTCTGAGCAGCACAGGAAGGTGCAGGAGGCTGGAAGTCAAGGGACAGGCTGTGTGTAGGTCTCAGACAGGGCTCAGGGTGGTCAGGTTGGAACCCACGTTTATCAATTCCTATTCTCTTTTGGCAGCAAGGAATTAATTAAAGTTCTTAAGGAAGTTGGATGTACTGAGGGAAAACATCTCTGAAGCTTTACCTAAGGAAGCCTAAATTGTATTTGGAATAAATCTGTGTTGTTCCTGTAATCTCTGTGGAGATTTTACAGTGCGAAATCTCTGCTGTTTTTTGGGAAGTCCTTTAAGTGCCTTGCATTCAAGTTTTATCTTAGGACCTGATTTTGCCATTGGGTTCACATTGCAGATTAGATTCTCCTTCCCTGGAGAAATCCCCTCTCCTTACCAGGCTTCCTGCTGTCAATAACTGGGACATGACTCTGAAATCCCAGTGCTGACAGTATGTTCCAAATCTTAATTGACATTTTGCTACTTGTGGTTCAAAAGAAGACATTTTCTTCCTTATGCAGTAATGGCAGCATGACTGTGATTTCAGACCTGTGAATTATTATGAGATACTGATGTTGAAAGAAATTAAATAAATTACTTAATGTATTTCCAACCAGAAGAGAGGAACATTTTATGGGGGGGAGGGGAATAAATTCATCTTTCCAACAGGTATTTTGAACAATGGAAAATATTTTAATACCAATAATTTTTGTTTTTTTAATAAATATTTCTGGCCTGGAAGGCATTTTGGCAAGATATAATTGAAACTGACTTATCAAATATTATATGTAATATTTATGTATATATATAAATACTCCTAAAATTTTCATTTAAAAGAATGGTATATTGAAATAAGTCTTCAGTAGTTCAGAAGATATTAAGGGGCTCAAGCTCTGTATATAATGGGCTCAAACTCTGTATATAATGAGGCTTACATTTAGGATAACTTACAAATATTTCAGCAGAGTAAATGTAACTTCCCGCTGGCCCTCGAAAATGTTTACATTAAAATAAAGCATACCAGTGATGCATGGTTCTCTCTACTTCCTAACATTTTTTCCACCTTCCCTCCTTAGTGTTGATCCTTTCCAGATACTTAGATTTCTGACTGCCTTTTAACAAAGCTGCTTTCTCTAAAAGGGTAAGATTGGTTTATTTAGAAGGGCCTACTTTGGAAAAGAGTGAACACACAGGGCTTTAACACCAGGTTTGAGTGTAGTGCCAGCAGTGCCAGGATTCTTGTGTAATTAGCAGGCAAACAGAGTCATGTTTTTGACTATGTGTGTTTATTTGCTGTGATGCTTAGTGCTAAAAAAATAAGAATTTATAAGCATTGACCTAACAAAGCTCTTTAAGCATAAATATGTCTTTAAATGTATGGGTAGCCTCACTCATCTCAGCATGTTTGGAGTTGGGTGTGGGTTTGTAAATGTTCAGTGAATGACTTCACTTTGGTTGCAAAACACTGGTTACTGTTTTATCAGTTTTAGGTAGTATTTCATAGCTGACAACTCTTGGTAGTTGCCCCCAGCTGCTGTTCAAGGTAGCTGTGGTTTGGATTCTTTTTGCAGAGAGAATGAGTTACAGTGAATTATGTTTGCACCATAACTTGAGACCGGAGTGAAGGCATCTGAACAGCCTGGCCATGAGTTCAGCACTTTAGGGCAATGCAGAGCCATAAGGAAAGTTTGCTGCTCTAGGATGAGTGTGTCTCATTTGGAGGGAATACAAATACACAAATTTTTTAAAACTCCTCTTGATTTATATGCACTTACATGAAGTTACAGATGTTTTGGCTACTGGCTAAATCACAACAAACTGAACGGAATATATCGGAATAAATGAAAAATGCATGTGGCTATGAAACAAATTGCAGTCTGTCTGTGGAAGGAGGAGGAATATGGTCACTTTTCAGTGCAACTTCTACCTTCAGATTTTTCCCTTTTCTCTCTCTTCCATGTTTAATGGTAACTGTTGGGAGACACACTTGCCTTTCTTCTGCGTACACACTGCTAGTGGTGTTCAGCTGCATTTTGATGACCCCGGTGTTTCATTTCCTTGACTGTGGTGCTGCAGCTCTGGATCAAATTCTCATCACTCTGCACAAGTCACTCTGGTCTGTCTTAGCCAGATCAAAGTGTAAGGGCATTTCTCTAACCTTCGTATAACCTCCTGCTCCTTTCCTCACTGACTCTCCTCTTGTCTCTGTTTTCACTTCTGGTATACAGTTAGATGCTCTGTGGCTATAAACAGGTCTGTCTTGTTTATATCTCTGTTGAGATACTTTACTTTATATCAGCCTAGGAACTCATATGTCTGCATTTGAAAGAAATCTACCTTGGTTCTGTTTGAGTAGTTTTTCTAACTGTGATTCTGCTCTGCAGAACTATCCCCCACATGCATTTAGAGCAATTCTGGCTTCTATAGGTTTATGCTCTTGACAGGCATTTCTTTTTTCTTTTTCCTAGAGCATTATTGCCATTATTTTGCCTGTATTGGTACCATGAAAGTAAACTGCAAACGAGGGTGTTGCAGTCCCAGCCTTACTGACTAAAATCCTCCCCTAACTGGAGTGAGGCCAGGGCTCTACCTGGGACGAGTTGCAGCCAGGAGTTACCATTCCCGTACTTTTGCATCTGCGTCTCTCCAGAAAAATATCACATGGGAGTGTATTTAAATCTCTGATTGGAAGTGGTAAAGTCACACTTCCCCTTCTCTTTCCTTACTGTCCTTTCTGTGACTGAGCAGTAATACAAGCTGAGGGCTTTAGAAGGTGCTGTGCAAATACTGTGTCCAGTTTCCATCAGAATCTCATCAGGAAGCAAACATCCAATTCTCCAGGTGGCTTTGAAAATTTCATCCCGTAGCATTGAACATAAATTTGTCTTCATTTAAACTGCACCTTAAGCTTATTCCGGAAAGAGAAAATGTGCCTGGCTGAAATGAAAAACAAAGAAGCATTGTTATTAGCCACAGCCTATTTATGGCATTTCCCACCAGTGACTCAGAATGAATCATTAATGATTCCAAGCAAAAATGATACCAGTCTGTCTCCTCTCTGCTTGCAGCGGGTGTGTGGGATTTAACAATCTGGTTGGAATAGCAGTGTTTTCTGCTCATGAGCTGTGAGATCCCGGCTTCTTCTCATTGGAACCATATGTTTGCTGTAACACCTACTCAAAGATTTTGGAGTTGACCAAGTGCAATTCTAGCAGCAGGTTAGAAGAAATGACCTGGAGCAGAGCCCTTGCCAGCTGATTGTAGCTCAGGGGCTGAGCAGCGGAACTAGGGAGGATAGCAAAGTTTTTTCAAGTGGATGAATGTGGAAATAATTCCACTCCTCATCATTCTGTTTCTACTTTCAGGGCAGTGGCATTGTCCTCTGCACTGAAGGAAGTTCAGACATATTATTATGTGCTGCTTGTACAAAAAAGAGAGATTTTGCTCTGTTTGATCCAATTGGATGGTCTGAAGGGGTCCCAGCACTTCAGAAGATCTCATTCCTTGTTACTTTGCCCGGTACCAGCCCCTTAGATTGCAGTTTTCCATGTCAATTAATTTTCAATGGATTAAACTGTTTCTGAGAGTGAAATGGAAATTATTTTTTCTACATACTCCTCCTATATCATGCAAACAACTACCACAGAGCAAGGCAGCCTTTTTATGCTTCAGAATGAGGGCTTTGGCAGGAGTATATTCTGAAATTGCGTTTTGCTATCTTTAGAAGAAAGCAATCGACGTGTAGTTTAATAATGAATGCAGTTGCCTGTGTGATCTTAACTTGGCTCCTGTTTGAGCTGTGTTATGATTATGTCTGAGAGCATAAACAGATTTTCCACTGATGCCTTTTTCAGAAAATGTTTTCTGGTAAATGTTTGTTTCTCATACAGAGGGGAGGAAAAGTATCGTGAGTTTCTTCCATTCTGCCTTTTTTTTTGTGATGGAGAAATGAGGAGACAGGAATGTTCACAGCTGTTTCTACAACTTTCTACTGTCTGACCTTTTTGTCGTGCCTTGCCCCCCTTCAGTTCCTGCTGCTGGGTGTTCCCATATTCAGTGTTCTTATTTATTTCCTTATTTATTTCCTTATCCGTTCAGTGAAAGCAGCTTTAGTTTACTTTTGTGTTAATACTTTTGAGGGTATCACCCAAAGATGTCTTCACAATCTTGATGAGATAGGATACTTTTATTCAGTAGTGAAAAATATTTTGCTGCCTTTAAGATACTTGGGGGTTGGGGGGTCTGCTTTAGTTTTGACAGATTAAAACTTGTACAGCATTTTGGGTATTTAAAACACAAAATGCAGAGTAGAAAGTGCAATGTAGAGAGCTCAGCATCTGCAGGCACGTATGTCTTCAGAGTTTGAGGTGTCTAGGAAATGAAGCACATGATCAGCTGTTGGTTGAACCAGCTTGGTTTGTTTCAGAGAGTATTCTGGGACAAAAATGGGGATTTAGTCAACTTCTCCATGGTGATGTGCAGGTGATTTAAGCAGGGTCCCTAATTCGAAATGGGAAAAATTTTCCTTGCAAGTAACCACTAATGAAGTCTGAATCACAATTGAAAGGCCATATTTAGGGTTTTATTAGTAGTGTTCTTGGATAATTACTTGATTTTTTTATTTTTCTCTACAGTATTTGTTACACGTGTTGGCTTAGGTAGAAATTTTAAGTACAAAACTGTTTCCTTGTTAATTTTGTGTGGCTTACTTCAGGGAACCTGAGTTCTTATCTGAGTGTGATTATGTCCTTAAGAATTATACACTAACCACAAAAATGTATTGAGTTCCCTGAAATTAAAATTGCAGTCCTTTTTTCTTAGGTGGGAATAAAACCCCTTGATTTTAGTATTATAAGGCTTGAGATTAGCATTTTTGGAGGGAAAAAGCAGTATGTTCAATTTGCCACCACATCGTTTTTTCTCATGATGCGCTTGTATTTTTTCTGCTGCTCTAAACTTGAGCATCACTTACTGGAGCTGTTTCCCTTTTTGCCCAGACGATGGGAAGGTGGAGATCCAGGCGTTTCCAATCAGAAGACACCAACCACAATCCTCCTAACACCAGAGAGAAAGTTCCATAGCTTTGGCTATGCAGCAAGAGACTTCTACCATGACTTGGATCCCACTGAATCAAAGCACTGGTTGTATTTTGAAAAGTTTAAGATGAAGCTACATACCACTGGTGTAAGTAATAACCAACCTATGTTTGCTACTCGGGTTCTTTACCCCGAACAATACTTGATTTTTGCCTGAAAATTGTCAACTAGATGTGAAGCATCTCTAAGTTTAGAGAGTGAATTGAGTAAATTAAACTCTTCAGTTAGTATTATGATGCATATGGTTTCTGGCTGCATTTGGCAGCTGAATCTTGCCAGCCTTCCTTGTAGAATTTAGAAGTTCAGTATCTGCTTTGCTTGGATCTTCATGTCCTGAGTATCCTGGGTGAAATTCATAGCTCTCTGGGGAGTCTTCATGAGGTTGGTTTGTTCATCAAATCTGGTCAGCAGAAATGGGATATAAGAGCCATACTGAGCTCTGGGTGCAGCAGAGCAAATTCACCCAGAATTCGTTGCCAAAACTGCAAGCGTGAATCAGGCTGTTAATTTGATGTTATTCCTGCTGATTGTAGTTTTGACTTTAATCCATTCTAGAGTTTTGGGAATCAGCCAGTATTTTCTCTATTGAGGTGTTTTCTGGTTTCATGTCTTGGTGGGAAGCCAAAAATCTGTGCTTTTAACTCTTAACTTGGATTAAATATCTCGTGTGTGCAACTTTATTGCAGTTATTTACAGATATATCTGTTGCAATTATTGAATATTTAGTCCTTATTTCTGCCTGCAGTTATCTGTAGGCATGGTAAGTGTTTAAAAACAGAGTCTAAAATAAGCAGAAAAATGTCATGCTCCAGGAAATTCAAGTGATGAGTAAAATCCTCTTCAGAATTGTTTTGTCGCTTTTTCCTAACCAGGTGAATAATGAAGAGTTCCCTGTCCTCAAGCAGTGGGAATTAATTTGATGTTTGCCTTTTTCTTTTAATAACTTCCAGTTATTTTCTTTCATGTAGAATCTTACCATGGAGACAGACCTGACAGCTGCAAATGGCAAAAAAGTCAAAGCACTTGAGATATTTGCTTATGCTCTGCAATTCTTTAAGGAGCAGGCATTAAAGGTGGGGTAATGCTTCCTTATCAAGATTTTCTGTATTTTTAGCTAGTATAATATGAGCTTAATATTTTTAACCTTGCCAAGCTCTGACCTAAGTAGTATTTGATGTAAACAAAGGAAGGCAGGTGTAGAAACTCTGGGCAGGCTGTGGACTGTGGAGAGCTCACAATGGCCTGGAGTAATTTCCCCTTGCACAGGTCAAGCTTGATTCACTAATAGCATCACTGTGATGCAGCGTTCTGAATAGCTTTTTTACTGGCTTAGGTATTTTCTACTGTATTTTTAATGGAAATAAAAAGGTTGATTTGACAAGAAAATTTAAAAGCTAATCCTTTTCCATTTCTGAATTGAAATGTTGCAGTGCTTGTTTCTTGCTGTGTTCTTCTTGGATCACATCATTGTTTTTCTTATTCTCCAATGGAATACGTGTCCCCATTAAACAGGTTTTAAGATTTTAAATCTCCTGTAAACAGTCAATTGTGAGTTAAGTAAACACTGGCTTCCAACGTGCCACTATAATGTCAATGTCAGCAGAGCAATTCTTGGGTCAAATCAGAGTATTCATCCAAGCAAGTGTTGTTTAAAATAGCCTTGTGGTTAAAAGCTAACCTACTTTTTTGAATGGGTTTAATTTATTTTCTCTGAGATCTCAGTCTATTCCTTATGGTTGCAGAGAAACAATCCTGCCACTACAACTCAAATGCCTCATCCTGTCAAAGACATTTTTAATTCTCTTTTTTTGGGGTTGACTGTGGAGTCAGACTTGGACCTCTGCATACACTGGGGATATTCTTAGCAAATATGAATGTTGGATAAAATCCCATATATTTCCTGAGCTGCCTGTTCAGGGCTACATCCTTTTCTTGATGTTAATAACTAAATCCCTGGCATTTATGAGTGAATCCTGGAAATAATTAGACAAAACCATGTAAGTGAGCTGTTGCTTTGGACTGTGATGTGTCTGTCTGTGGTGCCCTGTGCAGTATAAAGGTACTACTTTTCCAGTATGGATTTTTGAACTGCAGCATAGCTAAACAAACACAACTCCTTGGCTCAGCACATGCAGAAACATTTTTTTTACATTCTGAAGGTCTGTTGTCCACCTTTCTGAACCTTTCTCTGTTTGGATGGAGATTTAGATGGGACATATGGTAATGACATTTTACTTGGAACCTTGCCCAAAACATGTCAGTGTATCACCTAATTTGCAAATGCAGTACAGACTTTCCTCTTTTTAAGGGGCAGAAAAAAAGGACAATAAAAGTTCTAAACTGGTCTTGAATGTTTGCTTAAAGCAAAATTTTGAAGGGCCAATCAGTCATTTTTTAAAGGGGTTAACTTCCCCTTGTTAACTGCATTATAAAAATTTGATTTAAAGGTAAGTGGTGTATAAAGAAGTCATTGAAAAATCCAGACTGTAAAACAATGTTCATCAGTGATACCTCAAATATTTTTCTTGTATTAATCAAGATGTTAGTGTGAATTCTTAAAGCTAACAGCAAATCCCAGACCTTGGCTAAGAATGTACATAAATGAGCTGTAATATTCTGTAAATTGCTGCTTTTGCAAAAGCCAACTTTTCTACTTTATGTTGAGCAGTAAACTTTTTGATAGGCCTCCTTGAGAAAGCACCAACCTTAATCCCACCTTGTGGCACAGTAAAGCATTCTTGTCAGGTTGGAAGTAATTCTGATTTGTAGTGTGGATGTAAGAGGAAAAAAACTGAAAAGAGTTACTGTTGCTAGATCCAGCAGAAAATAATATTTTCCTGTAGACACCCATCATTTTGCATTCACCTCAGTTTTCCTTTTTTTTTAGGAGCTCAGTGACCAAGGAGGCTCAGACTTTGAAAACACTGAAGTAAGATGGGTCATTACAGTGCCTGCTATTTGGAAGCAGCCTGCAAAGCAGTTTATGAGACAAGCTGCATACAAGGTAATATTACAGGCTGAATGCAGAAATGCCCCTTTAAAACCCTAGTTTATAGGCTAAATGATAAACTGTATTTGGGCAATTTAGTATAAACTGTATAAATACAGTCTAGAAATGTTGAAAGAGGAGTTAACTCCACCGAGCAGTAGCTGTAGGTTATATGTATTCACCTCTCAAATGCCTTTTTCTTTCTATTTAGTTATGTATATTGGTGTCCCTTACTGCAGACTCTGATATTTTAGTCATCTTGGACAATGTATTCCTGCTGAATTCAGTGCACATGGAACAGATGCAGTTTTGAGACCCAAGGGAAAGTTGAGTTTAAAATACTGGACACAGTTTTGTTTTGTTACTTTCTTTAGGTCATCACAGACTTTTAAAGTTATAAAAAAAGGAAAAAGGAGGGAAAGAAAAGAACCTCCTTGGTGGGACTTTTTTTCCACTTACCATTTTCCCACAGTAGGAATGAAAGGACTGTGAGTTGGATAGTCTGGATATAAAATTAAATTCAAATGTTATTCTCACCAGTAAGAGGTTTATCTGCATTTAACTCTTTCCCCCCAACTGCCCCCCAAATATGTGCACTTTCCATATGCATGTCCTTTATTTCAAATTCAGTTTGTGTCTCTGATACATAAGATGTACACATTCTTCTTTTCATCAGGATGTTCATTTTCAGGAGGTTTTTTTTTGGGGGTTTTTTTGGTTTTGTTTTTTTTTTTTAATTTTTGGTCAAAGACTTGCATAACCCATTGGCAGCAGCTATGCAATGCACAGTTTGTAGAATATCTTCTAGTTCATGAGTAATTTGGAGAATGCTCCTGGGAAGCACCCAGATTTTTCTAACTCTGTTTCTAACTATCTCTAATGTTGAGCAACGTTTTTCTTAACAGTCTGTATTGTGGGATTGCTAATGCTAGTGCCAGAAGCAAAACACTCTTAAAGTTCTGATGGAAGGACACGGTTGTAGGTAAATCTGAAACACTAGAGACCCATTCATTATCTCTGTATATTGTTGTCTGCCTGCTGTCTGTGTGCATGTGTGCTCGTGAAGTGGGAGCTGTGTAAGGAGCAGGGCCAGGGTTAAGGTAGATCTCTTGGCATTTCTCATTTGTGGCACAATGGAATGTTGTTAATTAGTGTCTGTGTCTGTGATTGTGTCTGTGGTTGTGTATTTTTATGGGCAAGCTTGATAAACAGCAAGGACTGACAAGGCTTTTAACTCGGGGTGTGTGATCCACTGCAGGAAAACACGAGTTTAGGAAAATAATTTGTGTTAACTTGACATATGGCTGATTTTTCCCAAAGCACTGGGGATGAAGAAACAAGTGCAGAAAACAGAGAACTCTGAGTTGCCATTCAATCTTTCAGATTCCTATTGCTGGATCCAAACATTCCTCATGGATGGATCAGAAGCTGCAGATCTTGTTGTTAGAAGATGGAAGCATCTTGAAAATTAGGGCATCATGTAGAGAAAAATGTGGTAGAAACCTTGTAACGGGCGACACAGGGAAGTACAACCACCAGTCTGAGCTGAGAGTTAACTTTTAGCAAATATTAATGAGCTGGAAATGTGCTGAGCAATCCGTGTCAAGTGAGGTAGCTCCAAGAGGGCTGAAGTACGAAAACAGCCTCAGTCCCTGGTTCACAGTGCAAAGCACAGCCTTTCTGCAATGGTTAAGTGATTGTCTAGGCAAAGCTAATGGAATTAATGAAGTAAAGTAAGTGTTGGAAATAGGATTCTGCGCTCAGCATCCATCAGCTTTTGACCACCCTGGGATCTCACTGCACCTCTGATGTCCCCTCATCTCTGTTTTGCCTTAAACAAAACATTGCTAACCTGGAACTCCTCATCTGCCCACGGGCTCCTGCATTGTCCCCTTCCAGCTGCTGTGCTGCTTTCTCATGGAATGAGTAATCTGGGTGTGCCCTTCAGCTCCCAATTCTTCCTCTCTTTTCCATCCAGCCTATCAAAATCCTGCTAATTCTGTCTGCATGACAGCTTTCCCTGTCTTTGCACACTGCTGAGCTTTCATCCAAGCTGTCAGTGATTTTGCATCTTGGTTACTGCAACATCATTTCCTTGGCTTCAGCAGCTGTAGTCTGGCCTGGTTTGTATCTCTTCAGAATATTGCCACTAAAGAGTTTTGTAGCCTCGCATTTGACAGGAAATCAGCCCACATTTGACTCCATCTGTGTCATCTCAGACATAAGCTGCATGTCCTGGACATGAACATCTGTATTACTCACTCATTTTCCTCTTCTGAAATCCATTTTAAAGTGCTGGATTTTTTCATGCCTATAAAAACTTGACTGTGATTACCCTACTTATATGGGAAAACTGCTCCTCATTGCTTCTTGCTGTTACTCTGCCTGCCCTATCTATATTCACCTATTGTGCTTTTTGTATCCTTAACTATTTTTATACCTTATTTATTGCCTCTTTGAAGCAGGTATTTGTTTATTCTCATTTGTCTTGCTCTCTGAGGCCTTCTGAGAGACTAAGTCTGGCAGGTTGTAGAGAGCTGCATGTCTTTACAGATTATTTTACTGAATCAAGATTACTTTATTCCTGAATAATAGTTCACATATGCTTCTTCTGCCCCTCATGCTTAATTCCTGTATGTCCAGAGGTGGTTCTAAAGCTCTGTGATACTTGTGGAGGTCTGGTCACAACTCGAGAGAGCTCTGTGGCAAGAGCAGAGTGTCAACTCTGTAGGACCCACTTAGCCTTGAGTTTCCTTTCCCATAACATGTCTGCTGGGATTAATGTGCATTTCATCAGTGTTCGCTGCATCCCGAGGAATGACTTTTAGGATTTGTAGGGCATTTTCCATTGTCCCCTCCAGTAAATTACAAGGCATCATAAACAGCATTAACTTCCCTGTGTCCCATTTGTTCTGCTTCACATTCTTTGGGCACAAGTAATGCAGAGCAGAATCTGTAGGCCAGAATTCTTTGAACATGCTAACAGGAATAAGGTTTTAAGGAAGAGTTTGGAGTCTGACAGGAGGATGTGAGTGCAGAAGCTACAAGATAAGAAAGTAAAACATGGCATAACAAATGCACTCAGGGCAGAGTGAAGGAAAGGGAAGGCTGGTGCATTTTTATAAGCTTGCCTGAAATACTCTGGGCTTTCAAATATCAGTCAGTTGCTCTAGTCTGAGATACTGGGGGTTCTTTGCATTTTAATGTAAACTGTTGAATTTTGAAATTGAATTCTAGAGCTCTGAAATAGATATATCTTTCAATTACAAATAGCAAATCATTTGCATGGTAAGCTCGCATAAACAAAAAGAGAGGCAGTCTGGGTTATAGGATTAAGCATGTGAGCCTAAAATTCCAGAGGCTTTATTTAACCAGATCCTATGCTGAACATTTATTATTGTTTTCACATCAGTTTTGTCATGGAATGTGCACAGTGAGAATTATTTAACATGTGTTCTGGGTTCACGTGACATTGCATTGATTAGTACTGGATTGCTCTGTAGAAACCTTGGAGAAAAATAAACAAACTTGATAAAAGTATAATGTGACAGCACAAGAAATTCCTTGCTAATAAAAACATGCCGTGAAGTATGTTTGATTTTTAACAAGATGGCTTGGGAGGGTAAACCAGATTGAAATTTATGAAGCTGATCTAGTCTTATTCCCTCATAAGTCTGTTCTTCTGTACATAAAACACTCACAACTGAAATTTATTTGTGTAGGGACAGTGTGACACGCTTCTGCTATAAACTGCATAAAAAGGTGTAAGCAGCACTGGGAAGCTGAATATTTTTCTGAAACAGTACTCATCAATGAGGCAGACAAGGCAGAAATGTGTTAATACATCAACCATCCTGATTATTTGTAGCTTCTGGGGGTCTCCTGAGTATATGCTTTTACTTTTGTGATATCAAGATCTTTCTAATCATGAGGATTAAAATGTTTATTGAGTGATGTGTTGCGGAGGATTCTGTGTCTTAGAGCTGTGTTTAATTAAGAAAGGATAACTAATTGAGAGGTGAAGATTACAGTGGAAAATGTGTGCTAATTGATCTCTGCTCACGCATTTGAGTTACTCAGCCAGGTTCACATGAAGGCAGAGGCATCTGCTAATCCAGTTCTGTCCATTTCTGTTTGGCCACTTTTGTGGCATAAGTTTCAGTATTTGGAGGTTTGTCTTTTGCTAAAACATTAAACAAGAGTTTTTCATAGCATTCTGTGTAAGAGTGAATCTGTGCCTGTCTTTAAAAGTTTCAGACACATTTCTCAGGTTCTTAGAAATGGCCTGAAAGCAACGGAAATGGCAACACAATAGAGTCTTCATTCTGCTTGCTGGAAAGATTGTGCTAGGTAGGGTTTACCAGCTAAAAATGAAAACCGTGGTCTGAAAGGCTGTGAACTACAATCATTAGGGAGTGATAGAAATCCACAGATAAAAATCAGTGTGGACAGGGTCTAAAACTAATCCGTTTGATTATAATAAGTTCATAGAAAGGACAATAGATTGCTCTAAAAACAACTTAGATGCCAATATTCAGTTAGAGAGAAAAGAAATACGAGCTGAAATTGGAACTGTAGTGGAAAATATTGAGGCAAAATCAGAAAGCCTAAGGTACAGAATAAGATGCAACTAACAGAAAATAGCAAGTGGTTTTCTCAGTGCAAGTCCTCTCAGTCAGGGCCACTTGTGTCTTTTTAGTAAAATCAGCCTGAGCCATAAGGACCCACAATGAGGATATTTCTAAATAAAGAGAAGGAGAGAGCCTGAGACATTAGGAGGAGACTTCAATAGGAAGAGTCAGGTTTTGCTGTTGTGGTAACTGGTGCATGCCCTGGGTACAAAAAGCATTTCTAGATTATTATAACATGAAAAATTGAAAAGCTTATGAGAATTTAATGGATTCATTTTTCTAATGCACGCTACTCATCAGGCTTGCACGTAATGTTCTCCTGCACCTTGGGGGATATAATGTAATGCAGCAAAAAATTCTTGGTAATGCCACTTGGAGCTAAGCTTTCAGTTACTGCACAAATGTGATCTGTGACAGCAATCCCTTGGGACTGAGCTGCAGCAACATCACCCTGAAGAAATATGGACCAA
The DNA here is from genome assembly GCA_013400915.1 of Pardalotus punctatus. Taxonomy (NCBI): domain Eukaryota; kingdom Metazoa; phylum Chordata; class Aves; order Passeriformes; family Pardalotidae; genus Pardalotus; species Pardalotus punctatus. Next base: position 901,888 of record VZTX01031045.1, on the reverse strand, counting down.
ATGCCACTGTGGTCCCATTTATCTTCAACTTGTCAAAAAACAACTTCTACTTTGCCATGTTATCATTCAGCAATATGTGACTAGTAGCACTAATTTGGATTTATTTGTGTCCCAAAACCTGAGAAACTTTTGGAGGAATGAAAGGATGGAGGCAGAACAAAAACAGCAATTTGAGATTTTTTTGTGCAAAAAAATATATTGATTTCAGAGCCTTGTGGTTGTTCCTTACCTGATAAATGATCCAAGATTCTTCTCCTTGGAAAATTGTGTCTGTATTTCTGGGATTTCTTCTGTGACCAAAATGTCATAGATTGGGTCTAATGTCCTAGTTGAGGTCTGCTGCAATTACTGGTATTCTTTCACATCTCACAAATACAAGAAATACTTTTCTCTCTCGTGATGACCCAGAAAGCTTCTGCCTCGCTTATGTGTAGCAAGAAATTATCTTTCTTATGAGCAGTTCATGAATGCTTTTTGAGAAATAGGCACAGGTAAACTGTAGAACCTTCTCTATGAATTGTAAACAAAAGTGCTGCTTCATGATTGGTAGCCAGTGGTCATAATTCAGATATTTCTGGCCTTATGTTCCACTTTCCTTCCTAAAGGAAAAGAAATTTTATAAATTAAAAAGGGAAAATTGTAATGCAAAGTCCAAAAGACCTGGTAAGTATAGATTTTATTAATAGAGTCAAACAGTCCACACAGTCCCAAAGAATTCCAAACTCAGGTTGAAAATAAAAGAATGGATAATAAAAATAATGTATATAAGATGCAGTATAGAAATGCTCAGGTAAAGCAATTTGTACTCTTAGCTGGGTAATAGCAACACCAGAAGAATAAATTGAGGCGGTCTGACTGTGCTTAGCAAAGGCATTTATCTCCATCAGCCAGCCTAGCTGTCTATAACAAACTGGTTCATCTAATCAGTGGCCACACAAATGCAGCAGTTCTGGCTGCAGCCAGTGCAACTCCACACATTCATTATTTTAAGTGTGCTGAAAATAAAAGTCACACTTCATTATGGTTCCAGGTGCCCCATTTATTTTCTTGCTTTTCAGAATGAGATAATGTCATAGTTTCTAGACAGCCATTAAGAGGGAAAAATGTTCTGTGTTATTTCTTACCAGAGGAATAACTTCACAGACAGGTTAGTTAACAGAAGGGAAATATCAAATGGATTCTGCTTTGGTCCAAAGCACCTTGCTAAGTACCGTGATCAGTTATGTGCATGCACAGAAAGCCAGGGTTGTTGTTCAGAGTCCAAGCACCCCCCATTCCAACAAACTCCAGAAACAGGTCCATTGAAAACCTCAGTATTGATTTGGATACTCAGAAGTTGATGCTTTTTTCATTAGTGGGTTGTTCCACAAAATTCATTCTCAGTGATTTGCAAAGTGTTATATAGGAAGCTTGTAGCAGAACTGAATGCAAAAGTTGGGTTTCAAGTCCATGTCTGCTATTTGTATCCTCATACTTTTAAGCATAAAGACCATTTTTTCTTCCCAACCAAATATAGGAAAATGAATTAATTAGGAACTGAATTTCCCTCTCAGTCACTGGACTGAGGCAGATATTTTTTTGATTGCAGATTGTGTTAGCATTGTAAAATCAACTTGTGCATCCTTGATGCATTAAACTAATTTCTTTCCATATGCTGCATCACTTTTTAAAGTGACTCATGGCTGGCATTTAGGATTACTGGCCTGCTTGGGGCTGTTGTGCTCTGTGTATTTTCAGATTTAAAAAGAAGTGTGCTGTGACAAATGTTCTGTTTTTATCCCAAGACACTTAAACAAAAGTTCTAATTGAAATCCATACAGAAACCTGTGAGGAGCTGGGTAACTGCAGGCTTGCAGCAGTGAGTCTGGTACTGCTGTCACCCTGTCAGACAGGATGGGCTCCCTCTCACTGACACACGCAAGGATTTGACACAAGAGTCACAAAGACGAGGTATGGGAGAGTGTTTAGGTCCTTAAATTTTGGGAAGGAAGTCTTCCTGCAATTCTGGCCTTTCTCAGTGTAGAATGCTTGCACCTTTTTAGAGTCATGGAAGCATTAAGTGGGAATGTTGGTTGGAGATCATCTCGCCCAACCTGCCGATTGAAGTGGGGTCAGCAGTGGTTTGACTGAGTCAAGTTTTAAAAATCTCCAAGGACAGAGATGTTTTTCTTCAGGAAAGACAGGAAATCACAGCTTGTGAGTTCTCTGTTGGAAGTGGGAGCGGCAGTAGGTTCAGGCCAGGTGAAAACTGTGGGAAGATTGTGAATTTTCTGTGGGTTAGTTACTTTGTGCAGGCTTCTGGTATGGGCAAGCCCTGGGAATTCAGAAAGCACTGCCAAGCGTACACCCTGGTGTTTTAAAAGCAGGGAAATAGTGAATAAATAGATAGTGACAGTGTCTGCTTCCTCGTGGCTGAAGGGAAGATGTCTGAGGCTTCCAAAGAGAGGTCTCAGGATAAACCCAAAATCCTGAGCACAGTTTAAAGGCTGATTTTTACTTTGGAGTTCATCCTTTTATGCCTTTGGATTTCATCCTTTTATGCCTTTCATGTTATTTCATTGCTTATGTTTGTGCAAAGTGAATAAATGAAAACTATTACAGGGGTCTCTTAACTTCCAGTTTTGTGCCCCATCCATTAGTGGTGTTGCTGTTTTTCATCTTCCATAGCTTGTATTCCCCTCATCTGCAAAATGAAGTTACTGCTATTTTACCATAGCCTGAGATGTCCTTTATGCTTTCTCAAGCAGTTTTCTCACAGAGGGATGAGTATCTTTGTCCTGTCCCTGAGCTGTACAGATGGGGAAGCTGACACTGAAAGAATTCTGCAGCTGTGATAATTATCCACAGTGTTCTCACTTGTGAAATGCAAAGTATCAGTGACCCCTGATCAGACTAGGATGAAGGACAGCCTGTGCTACAACCCTAGTTTTAGTTCAACCAGCAATAATAGTGTGAAAATGTATGCATTCATGTATATCTCTTATGTATATGCATGTATGTGGAGCAAATGCTAAGAGAAAGCAAAATGCTCTTGGTCCTGTAAAGCAAGAAGTGCCTTTATGACATTGTAGACATCAGATCTTTGCAGGATCAACCACCACCCAAACATTGTGTTGATTGTATTTTTTAAAAAAAAGTCAATATTCAGTTTTAATCTAGGCTCTTAAATCCAGAGGATACATTTTTGAAAGGAGGGGAGCACCCAGCAGCTCTTCCTCCTGCCTCTTTGCTGTGGTCACTATGAGGAATCTTTGAAAATCCTGTTTATTTTGTGGCTGTTGAATAATTTCAAGAATCTGTCTTTGAAGAGATAAGTGGGCTGAGCTAACTGGACTCTCTGACCTCACTCTATTCTATTTACCCATGATATTTCTGTTATTGCAGCACTCTTCATCACTCTGAAGTCTTAAGGGCAAAGCCTCAGCGTATGTGATGGTGTGGTGATTTTCAAACACTTTTTATGAAGGCTTCTCCAGGCTGAAGATCCATGCACTGTGCTTTTCCTGCAGCTTTGTGGTACCCACTGGCTCCAGTGCTGCCAACCCAGCTTCCCCTCATGTGCCTCTTTGGGATAATGCTGGGAGCCTTTTCCCATGTTGCTCATCTTCTTTCCTGGCACGCTCTGCCTCCGTAATTAGATCTCAGTCGTTTATTTGTCACATCCCAGTCTGATGCCATAGAACTGGAGAAAGTGCTAGCTAGTGAAAAAGGAGGAGGATTAGAGGAGCTCACTTACCAAGGCACTAAGTGGATGGTGTTATCATGAATCCCTTAACACAATGAACTGATTAGTTTAAACAGTGGCAGTTTCACTTCATTTCCAGCCGCTGTTTTGTCTTGCCTTGATTCAGCCTCACAATGCTTTCTTCACGCGGTCTGCGCAGTGTTTAACTTGTAATCATGCCTTTCCTATTGTTGCTAATTATAATAAATATCTTGGAAAATAGAAAAATGTTGATGTTAATTCTCAGCTTCTGTTGTTTTGGCTGAATGATGTTGTCCTGCAGAGCTTCATTTCCTAATGAACCACATCATCTTTATGGAGCTGTTTCATGGGATCCAACTTTTCAATTTTATCTCTGGTGCCTACAAATGGGATTTTAGTGGTAAAACAGGTTTAAAAGGTTTTTCCTACCGAGCAGAAGAATGGATCGTTGCACTCATCTGTTCTGCAGTGTTGTTTCAGAAGTGATTAAAGGAGTGCAGTTGGTGGAGGTAGGAAAGTGGGGCAGAAGAATGGGAACCCATGGCTGTGGTGGAGCTGTGATGAAGCTGTTCCTGCAGCTTCTGCATGTGCTCCATGCCACAGGCACAAATGGAACCTTGCTGATTGGGGGAGAGTAGGGTTTTGACAGTGAGTTCTGGGGTTATGGAGGGAATTCTCATCTTGTTGTGGGCTCCTGTGCAGTATTAAGAAAAGCCTTTTAAGTCTCTGTGCCTTGCTTTTCCAGCTGTGTAATGGGGGTGGCTCTTTTGCACATTTATCTGTTTTTGTTTATGCTACATTTTTATATGTGGAAATGCCTTATTAGTTGTGAATGCAGTGCCTACAGCCCTGCAGCAGTGCTGAATTAGGTCTTACATGACTACAAAATATATCAAAGTAGTAAATTAGAATTCACCCAGTCAGTTCTTTAAATCAGTTTTATGACTCAAACAGGTACGCTCCATGTAAGGCACGTTCCTTTTGTTCTAAATCAGTGGTCAGGCTTTTTTTTTTCCCTTTAAAAATATATCTAGTGTATCTTTTTTTAAAAAAAAGAAACTCCTAACTGTTGCTTTCAATAATTTGCTAGGATAGGAGTAGGGAACAAGTACCTTGTCAATGATGGTGCATTTCCTAACATTCTACTTCTTTTGTGGTCTCTTAGCTATAATAAATAAAGCCAGATAGAACCACCAGTGTTCTGCCTGGCTGTGGAGATCGACAGCTAAATGCTGATGCTTCTAATTACAGCAACGTTCAGAGGTGGGACGTTTTCATCTAGGCCTGCCTTGGAAAGACTCAGACTACATGGAATATTCTATTATAATGCTGTCTTTAAGGTCATACACATTGTAATATTAAAAAAAAAAAGTGCATTGCCTTTTTTTTTTTTTTTTTGCTGTGTGTTGTAGCATGTGAGGCTGGGTTTTAAAAGCAGTATCTTTTTATCTGTAGTAAGGGTGATTCTGCATGTGGAGTGAGTGAAAACTGTTCTCTTAAAGTGCTCAGACTGCTGTACTGAGCTGCAGTCCAGACCTCAATATTCACTAGTGGTGAGTTAGTCTAACATTTGGCAGTTGATGCTGTTCAGGGAATCAGGAATGTATTGTGGTCGGCTGTGGCTCTCTCCTGGTGGCAAATCTCTTATAAAAACAGAGCTGGTGGGCCAGGGTGAGAATTTACCTGCATCTGGATGGTGAAGTTATTTATGCTCCAGTGCATGAGACTTTGAAGCACTTTGAAGTTTGCTGTCAATGATGCATCTTGGCAAATGAACAGCAATGCCCTGGTATCAACACACAGACCTGTGCTACTGGAGTGAGTGAAAATCTGGGAGTTCTCTGATCAAAAAATGAAATCCTAGTCCTCATCATATGAGCAAAGTTGAATTTTAGAACAGTTCTTTTCATAGTGTTCTTTGCTTCTTCCAGGTATATAAATGCAGCAATATCTTGCAAATTAATTTTTAAGAATTTTTTTGTGCTCAGAGAGTTTTTGTAATCCCATGATGAATTTTCCACTTTTGTGTTCTTGGGGAAACTGCTGTCTGCTTCCTTCATGTTTCATAAGTGATGACTGGGTTTATACTGCTAGTGAGTGCTATGGGAGAAAGAAAATCTCCTTAGCGTGCTGGAGTCAAGACACTGCGCTGTTCTAAAGTCTGCTATAAGCTGCCCTGGGCAAAAGCAAATTGATGTGTCTGTCCCACTGCCAGAATGATCTACAGAATGTTGAATATTGAGACATTGTTTAGATCTGTCCTGCTCAGGCCTGTTAACTTATGAATCCCTGTTCCTTATTGCAGCAGTATGTGGGCAGCAGTGGGCAAGAACACCGAGTGAGGCAGATAGAAAGCAGAAAGTGTAAAATACAGCAAATTCCCTAATGCCTGCAATTAATAATTTTAACAAATGCATCACTGTTTCTTCATGTTGACTGCCTGCTGTTTCCACTCCTCTTTCTCTGCATGCTCAATATTTTTCTCCCATCTGTCCCTTGGCTGTAATGATGGGACAGATGTACTGCCTAAGTCGTCATCTTAGAGCTTATATTAAAACAACTTCATTGCTCTGTTCCTCCCCAGCAGTATTTATGTGCTCATGTTTCTTTATCATCTCCCCTTCCCCATTCTCTTTGTGCTGTGTTTAGATATATAGATATATATGTAAAGTAATGTGCTCCCTCTCTTGGTCTAAATAGAAATATTATATACACTAGTATGGAATATTGATTGCTACATGTACATATATATATTCATATGTAAATATGTGTGTATATATGTGCATATATATCTGTGTCTACATATAAAAATATGTGTTGGATGCCTTGTACCTTGACTGTAAAAGATTCTCTGTGTGGTCTTTTTATGATGTGAAACAACATGTACTTCATTGTAACTGGCCCTTCAAACTCTGAGAAAAGCTTTTAAATGAAAAACCTCAGCATTTTCTTCATGAGGTTCTGTTAGGATCAGCTGTGCTTTGAACTGTTAAAAACTGTCATTTCTGTTGGATGTTTTCCTCAGGAGATATTTTGGGTATGTTAAAATCATAGCTAGAGAGAAAAAGGAGCAAGAATAGCATCTGCTATGCATGGAGGGTCTGAGAACACAGATCCGAGCCCATCCGCTGCAGGTCACTGCCTTCCTCTCCTGACTGCAATGTGAAAAGTTCATGGTACAGGCTGCTGCTGGAGGAGGGGAGGAAGCAAATGTTATTGTTAATGGTTTGCTGTTTGCTTTTAGCAAAACCAGCCTTGGGAGTTTGTACTAGAATTCCCCCTAGAACTGATGATCTGGCAGTTAATACAATCTTCCCCCCACCACCACTTCAGGTTAGGAAATACCAGTGCATTCCATGTGAGTGCAACTCAGTTCTTGTCACCTCTGCAAATGCTTTACGTTGTAGCTTTTGGATTTTAATATCCTTGACAACAAACTATTTTTTCCCTACAACACAATGTTTTCTTTAGTGTGTAGGTTAGAATGAGATTAAGAATTGTCTGTGCTGCTGACATGCCCAGTATGAGGAGCAGACTGAGCACTCTTGGGTTCATCCCCATTGCTAGATACTGAAAAAAACCCACTTGCTGCTCAGATTGAGACCTCTCACAGAATGTGATAATGGATTTAATATAAGTGAAACTGCAGCAGGGTAGTCAGGAGCTATTTGATCTCCAAGCCCTTATTGGATAGAGCAGGAAGTGCTGCCCTTAGAATTGCAGCAAGATCAGATTAGGCTTTTAGCAAAACTCTCCAAAGGCAAAGCCAGTTTGTGTGCAGAGACCATGCATTTTTGGAATTCTTAAGCAGATTAGACATTTGTCTGTCAGGGACCCGAGTATTGATTCATATCTGGAATGTTGCTCTTTCCAATGCAGAAAAGCAAAGCTTCCTGTGTGGAAAAGCTCAGCTGGAGATAAATGATGTTGAAGTGAGCTGGCATGAAACCAGCCCTGCTTGTGCCTACGACATCCAGATGGGTCACAGGAGGGACTGGGCTTAGGCTGAGGCACATCTTCATCCCCAGTACAGCTCCAGGGCTCTGCCTAAGCCTGTATCTGCCAACATGCTCACATGCAAGCGCTGTGATGGCACCAGAGTCTGACTTAGACCTGTGCTTAATTGATGCTCCTTTGATACATTTGAGTGTTACTCTGGCTGCTGTAAATCTGTGTTTTCCGAAGTCTGAAAGTCCGGTTGCAAACATTCTTTTTGATATAATATTTTTTCAATATGTGTTGCCACAGAGCTGGCGAGGTTTGATATTCTGTAGTATTTGCACAGTGTTTTCCTTCCCACACAGTTCTGCTAATTTCACATCATGCTGTTTAGTCCAGTGGATGTAACTGAAGCAGAAAGTTTTGCCCAACAGCAATAAAGGATGTAAAGTGACCATAATCCCAGTCATGGTGTACTTCTAAAATACTGAGCAACCATGATTAGTTTAACTCTTAACTCTTTCTTATTTTGGAATTTGTTTGTTGTTGTTTTGCCCTTTTTTTTTTTGTTACCAACAATGAGGAGGATGCTTTCTGTAAGAATCTGTTTATCTTATTTATTAGGATGGAGAGGGTAAAATGAGTCAGTAAATGTGAAAGACAATTTTGTGTCTCCGAGTCTTACCCTGATAGTACTTTTAAAACAAATTTTACTTTGAGTTTCTGGCTGCAGGTGTCAATTAGCCAGCAATTCCCACAGCCCACAGTTGTAGCTGTATGAAAGAAGCCAAATTCCAGTCCAGGGTCTGCAGTCTTTCCATGTGAGTCTGCCTTCTTTTGGGGATGCTCTGGAGACACTACAGTTTGTGTGTGTATGAATTGAAGGCTGGAAGACTGACTGTGGAAGCAGAAAAATGTTCATTTTGTTTTCCTTGTTTGCTAGCAAGCTTTAGTACTCAAACTGAAAAGTAACAGCAGGTAACCCAAAAGCTGGAAGAAAGAGTTGAAAGATGTCTATTTTAACAGAATATCTTTCAGCAGGCAGAAGTACCAGGGAAAAGAAATTAAAACACAGTTTTGTGAACTGTTCTTTGAATATTTTTCTCTGAGCCCAGTTCTGAGAGTGATGTAGTTACATAAGAACTTGTGGCTTTTTGAAAATATCTGTATCTGAAGGCTGAAAATCCAGAAAGAAAATAGAAAGAATGGCAAATGCTGATTTTATAATGTGGTATTATTTTTAGGCTTGTTCTCATTACATTTTAGGGAATCTGCCCTGTTGTATTTTGTATCTTTGAATAAACTGAGCATTTTGAAGATGTTATAAAAGCGAATGTACTTTAAAGCAATGGATTTTGAAATAGAAAATGTTGGTTGTAAGACAGAAGACGCATTACTGGCAGAGTGTATTGTATATTTCTATAGTTAAACAGTGCAGGAACCCCATTTTGGCAAGGACTTTGAATATCTGGGACATAAAGACATACTTAAAATACTGTTGTGGCGAGGCCAAAGGAGGCTGGAAGGAGGCTGGGGTCCCTCTTACCTGGCAGATATTCACAGGTTAATTAGCAGTTCAGGTTTTAGGCCAATTATTACAGGTTTCAAACCAATTTTCTTCGTTTCTCCACCTGTCATGTACACAAGTGCTCGGTTAGCCACTTAGCATGGTAAGTGCATGCAAACCTCCCTGTCGCAGCCTGTGGAGTTGTGCTATGCAGTGTGGGCAGGACAGTTCCCAGACGCAGACCTTCACCCCGGGCACAGCTCCTGAGCGGGCTGAACTGGCAGGGGTGACCCCACGGAGCCCACGAGCTGGGGAGAGCCTTGTGCTGAGCGGGTCTGCTGGGCTGCGGGACCCCCACCCCACCTGTCTGATCCCTTCTCTCTCGCAGGCAGGAATGGCATCTCCTGACAATCCCGAGCAGTTGATCATTGCCCTGGAGCCCGAGGCTGCCTCCATCTACTGCCGAAAGCTGCGCCTGCACCAGATGATAGACCTGAGTAGCAGGGCTCCTGTCAATGGCTACAGCCCGAGTGACACTATTGGAACGGGATTTACACAGGGTACTTCTCTTCTTTTGCTTTTTAGATTCTCGTGCCTGAGTTTGCTTTGTCCCTGAGGGCTGGTTTCTGACTGTTTCTGTTTCCTTGTTCTCTTGAAATGTTTCAGGCTGGCATCAGTTTGCTTTTATAAACTGTTTTGCTGCTTACCGTACTTAGATTTGTTTAGATGTTGACCCAGCAGAATCATGGAATTATTTGGGTTGGAAAGGACCTCAAAAATGATCTCGTGCCACCTCTCCCACCATGGGCAGGGGACACCTTTTGCTCCAAGTTGCTCCAAGCCCCATCCAACCTGGTCTTGATCACTCCTAGGGATGGGGCAGCCACAGCTCCTCTGGGCAGCCTGTGCCAGGGCCTCACCACCCTCACAGGGAAGAATTTCATCCTAACATGCACTTGAATTTTAGCCTGCAGGTATCTTCATTGTCTTGTCTTTGTTTGGATGTCATGGGAGTCTTCTAGTATTTTCACAACAGTATTTGTCTGCCTTAATTTAAGTTAGTACTTCATGTTGGATAATTTTTTTCATTTAATTTGTTGGAAGCAATTATGTGTTTGCTTATCTGAGGCAGTGTTAAGTAAGTGGATCTGCAATGAAACTCTTAGTCTGAGGTGTTCCAAAGCATTGGAAGATGCTTTTTGATGTCATCTTTATGAAATGTCATTAATAACTTTCAACACTCAGTGGAACAAATGGTTATGGAATGTAGCAATGAATTTATCTACTTGTTGAAGAGCAACTGGATAGTGCACTTCTGATTTATTGACCTGGGATCTGTTGCTACTGTTGGTGTTTGAAGGGGAGGGGCAGAGATTGGACCACTGTAAGTCACTTGCCAAGAGATCCTTCCTAGGGGAAACAAAAAATAACAATGGCCTGCAGCAGTAAGATTTGATTGCTGCATAACATGCCTATTTCCCATCTCTGAATTCCAACAGTTGCCCTGATACTGATGGTAGTGTAGCAGTCTGTCCTAGAAGGAATTTTTCAGAAGAATCTGTATTTTGTCACATTTGCCAGGTCAAAACAGTAGAGGCAAGTGGGAGGTTAAGCTAGTGGAACTATTTCTGCACTTACCAGAGCATATTTTTTTTTTAGTTAGGCACAGTCACTACATCATTCTCTCAAATCCATGGCTGTCCTAGCCAGCACTTGTCAGATGTGCTCAGTGTTTGGAGGCCCACGCAGAGTACAGGACACAATCTGTTTTCAGGATTTATTCCCTTCAGGGCCCCTTGGCTTCTGTCCCCCTCATTTGTGTCCTGAACTATTCCAGTTCCATGTGATTTTACATGACCTCACTTTCAGACAACACAGGGATTTGCTGCTGGGAAAATAATAAAAGAGTATCTGGTTAAGGTTTTGAAGCTGGGTAGAATCTGGCAGATCACGGATTTTGGCTAACAGGCTTTTTCTTGGGTGGGGGTACCACTCTCATTCTTGACTTTGTATGGTAAAAGCTATTGGGGATAAGAAAGGTTTCATGTCAAAATTAATGAAAACAAAGTTTGGAGTGAATTAATTTGGGGTTGGAATTAAAATTTCATAAAGGCATGGCAGGCACCCAAGACAAGCTGAGAACAGATTAAGGAGAAAAACCCTTTAAATATAAACAGAGAGAAGCACTCCAAGGACCATATTATTGCTGTGAAGTCAAAACAAGAATTTTAGTGTTCATAGTAGCAAGGATAAGCTTGCTTCAGTTGTAGTTAAAGACTGGCTCTTGTGTTCACTTCTAGCCCACAGGAGGCAATGAAAGGATTGCCATTGATTTCTGTGGGCTTGACAGGCCCTTGCTTGGACCTAGTGCTTGTTTTGTCATGGAATGCTTCGTTTGGGCTCTCCCTGTGCTGCCAAGTCAGTGCACTGAAGCTGGGGCATTTTCTCTGCACCGTGGGGTCTTTCTGGGGGGAAGGGTGCAGGAGCAGGTGGAGCTGATGCTCTGTTTTCTGATGAGAGACACTAGAGAAATAGGAAGCAAAGTGCATTCTGTGATTTGCGTGCTGATATTTTCAGAAGGAATTTTCAGTCATGACAAGCTGCCTCTCTTGTAGTGTTTTATGAAGTGCCTTTGAAGGTGAGTGAAGATAACACCAGGAATGTAGGGTTTTTTAATCATTCAGTTGTAGAGCTTGATTTAGAAGCGTAGATAGCCAAGGCTCTCACTACTTTGCTTTCTCTTCACAGACTGTTCTGCATCTTTTAAATGTCTAAGTAGCAGTTAAATTTGTAAGTTAACTGATTGTTATAACAGTCTTGCAAGATTATGCTTAATTTTTAATTGGTGTATATTTTAAATATTCTGAGGGTCAGCCCTGGTGATCAGTGTGTCCTTCAGAAGGCACTAATCTGAGCAGCAGTGCTTCTGGCTGCTTGTTTTGAGGAAGATTGACACCCTGAGAGGCTGGGGAGGCGTATTTGCCTGAGCAGTCAAAATGAGCAGTGGCTTTTGGAAACGTGGGGATGTTCTCCCATCCCGGCTGGTGTGGGGTTGTCTGGGAGCAGGCTGGGGCTGCCACCTGCTGATGGAGGCTGCTGTGAGCACAGCTGGCTGCCAGCCCCCACCCTGCTGCCAGCACATGCTTTGCGAGTCAGAGTATATTAAAAAACCCCAAGTCAGACCTGTTTATAGCTTTCTTATTAGGTTGTTTCTATATATGATGCATTTGCATTATTTGTATTAGTTAATTAATATATATTAAAATACATATAAGACTATATAATAATATCAAGGAAGATCAGTGTGGCTGTAAAACATTTTTCCTTCTTTCTAGGAATGACATTCTAACGTTCCTGGTTCCAGTGCAATAATTTTTGTACATTCATTTTTTTAAGAAGCAATACATACAGATCTGTCAGCCTGCTTGTGCTTGTTTCCTGCAGTTTATGATTTTATTTCTCCATGGTTTCTTATAGTCAGTACCTTTTCTTCTGTCAATCACTAGGGAAGGAACACGTGCGCCGAAACCGGCAGAGTCGGACCTTCATGGTGGAAAATGTCATAGGAGAGATCTGGTCTGAGCTGGAGGAAGGTACTGTCCTTTCTCAAACAAACGCTGCTCTTGCTGGTTTTGTATTGCACGCAAATATTTTGTTTCCCACAAAGGTGCTGTGCTCTGCATTGTTCTCACAGTGATTATAAAGGGGAAAAGGAGGAAAACCACAAGTTCTTGTGCTGCTCTGAGTTACAAATGCTGAACAGCAATTCTGTGTGCTGTAGCAAAATAGGATTTATTAAGGAGATGGTGGAAAGCAATGCAGACATCATATATTCCTCAGAACTGGCCTTGTAAATATGGTATAATACTTGGTAGCCCACTGGGATGTACACTGGCAGCATGAGCAATCCCACTACTTCACTTTTCAGCTGTGCTACAGCAATAGCTTTCGACATCTGACTTTCATATTTGTTACCAATCATTGCATTGTAATTACTCGTAAAGATCAAGTCTTCAGCACAGCCATTCCTGGCTGGCTGTAGGCCATCTCCCCTGGTGCTGATGCCCTCAGGAGCTCTCACTGCAGTGAGCTGTTGTGCTCACAGTGATGTCAATGCCCCTGGGCTCTCCCCTTGGCATTCCAGGTGATCGGTACATCGTGGTTGACAGCGGAGGGGGCACCGTGGATATGACTGTCCATCAGATCAGGCTCCCTGAAGGACATCTGAAGGAGCTCTACAAAGCAACCGGTAATGGCATTTCCACTGCTCGCTTTATGTAATTAGATTGTGTATTACATATATTTATGGAACATTTTTATTTGTCAGTGAAGGAAGTGTATGCCTTTATTGCGTATTACTAACAGTTCTTTCTGAAATGAGACTAGCACTCAAAATCAGTATAACCAGCTGCTGTTTGGCTGAATCACTCATTTATAGCATTAGTGTTACTGCGGCTATGATAATACAAGAGTAAAAGTGAAGCATAGGTAAGATCATGTTGTGTGTTAGACCAGCTGCTACATTTAGGAAAGAATTCCTTTCCATGGAGCTTCTCCCATGACAGTCCTGAGAGTGTTGTTCTGATGTGCATGTGGTCAGATTGCAATGTCATAAGAATATTAAAGAATATGCAGAATATGAAAGCTCTGTTTTGTCTGTGCTCCAGGTGGGCCATACGGCTCTCTAGGGGTGGACTACGAGTTCGAAAAGCTCCTGTGTAAAATATTTGGCGAAGATTTCATTGAGCAGTTTAAAATCAAGCGTCCTGCAGCCTGGGTGGATCTGATGATCGCGTTCGAGTCCCGCAAGCGGGCAGCGGCTCCCGACAGGACCAACCCCCTGAACATCACCCTGCCCTTCTCCTTCATTGACTACTACAAGAAGTTCCGAGGTCACAGCGTAGAACATGCCTTGAGGAAAAGCAAGTGAGTAGACAGTGGAAACAAATGGTTGCAGAATTAACTACTGGTAGCAAAGACAATTAATTAAAATATCCTAATTACATTAGGACTGAAAGGTAATAGTGTAAAAATGTAATGCAAGGGTGAGAAAATGGGTTTGCCTCAAGTGCAGTTTCCAGAATGAAACGTTCTGATCAATCTCTTGCAAAAGCTTTTTTGTGCAAGACTTGCACATTTTAGGTATTGCTTTCTCTGATTTCTGTTATGCCACCACTGCATCACTCTCTTTGACTGTATATTGCGAGTCCCTGGCATGTTAATTAGGAATGTCAGATGAAAACAGGATTTGTTGCCTAGAACTTTAATTTTTAGTGGCCTGGATCCTGGAACAAATCCAAAGTTGTGAGTTGTGTAAGTATGTTCATGCCTTGAGGGAAGTTATTAACAGGATCAGATCACTGGAGAGAACATACACTACTGCATAAAACTCTGCGAGGGGAAAACATTCAGCTTTTGAAGTGATTGCACGCCTTTTCTTCTCCTAGTATTTTACAAGTTTGATAATTTGCTTGATAGGCAGGAAGACATAATCCCCTCCAGAGATATTAATTCATGACTTCCAGTATCAAGAAGTCACCCTAAATGACAAGAATATGGGCTGCTGTAGAAAAGGATGTGAGAAGAAAGTAAAAATGGGCATTTTGCGACTTTTGAACTTACATACTGCAGAAAACTTGGAGTTTAATGGTGTAAAAGAGAACGAACAAGAGAACCTGTGAATCTGGGGCAGAAGGCTTGGGACCTGAGAGGGGAAGACTTGATATTTAGTACCTGTACCTTAATTTTTTTAACTAGCCAGTGTTGAATGTAGTATGCAGACTGGAATTGCTGCATCTCTTTCAAAAGTTATTGGAAATGCACTGTAAGCTTAAATGACTTGGAATCCAGCTAAGAATCACTTTCCAAATGAGACTGAGATCCTGAAATCATTAAAAAATCCTTGAAATATTTCCCCTCACGAGGCTATCTCCTTTTTATTAATTGTCTTAATGGTGAATCTTAGAGGGAATGCAAAATGCTCCCTTCAAATGAAATGGAATGAATTGGATAACAGGATAGAAAGAGCGTAAAGGTTGAGATATAATGTGCATGAGTGAAAGGGAGATTACTGAGCTATACAGATGTGCCTCAGTGATGGAATAGCATAGTGCCTGTATTCACTTAATAAATGTTATGCCCCATTAAAAATGCTGTTCTCTCTTCTGCCTCCTGAGGCTTCCTAACTTGCTTGTTTTCCTTGAGTGTTTCCAGTGGCTTTGGCCTGCTACTGCTATAATCTAAATGTTGCCCTTCTGGGGATGAATCAGTGCTGTTTCAGATGAGTGAGCAGTGCCTTGACTGCCAGCTGTTTTAGAGAGCAGTTGAGCATTGCTATTGCTGCAGAAGGCAATCAGGCAAAGAAAACAACAATTAGACAAGCAAAAATAATAATTCTCCCTTCAAGTTTTACTTAACTGCAGTTGGTATGGGGCTAGGGTGAGGTGGGGCACTTTCTTCCAAGGAAAATGCACTCAAATTCTGTAAACTCATTAATTTATTTATTTAATATGTCTGGTGATTGTTTTACAGCTCAATTGTAACATTTTAATGTTCTTTCTCGCTGTTCTTTTGCAGTGTGGACTTTGTGAAGTGGTCCTCCCAGGGAATGCTGAGGATGAGCCCGGATGCAATGAATGCTCTTTTCAAACCTACGATTGATCAGATCGTTCAGCACCTGAGTACGTATCTGGGTGTGATTCCACTTCCTGGCTGAGCTGAAACTGAAGCTTTGCTCACACATTTCAAGCCAGTAACAACCCTCCTGGTATGCACCAGTTGTGGACAAGGAACTCAGTTCTGAAAATTGCAGCTCTCTACAAATCAGTTAGGAAAATAATAAAGGGGATGTGTTCTGAACACATCCTCCTACCTAGCTCTGGAACTAGTTACTGAGTGTGATTCAGTCCTGTTCATGCCAAAGCTTCAGTTACTCTGTGCTTCCAGGGCTGCAAGCATTCAGAAGGCTGAAATGCACTGAGAAACCCAGATCCTGCCTTTCTCTTTTCCTGTTTCAGGCAACAACTTAATAATGCCAGAGATGTAACTCGTTTCTGACTGTTGCTGCTATTAAGACCTCCTGTTCATTTTTCCCCAGTGGAAGGTCACATTTGTTCATGACCATCCAAATCACTGACATCTCTAAAACACAAATAGTAAATGATGCATCATGGTAAAAGTACTTCCAGGCATGGCTTAAGCAGCAATGAATTTATTTGTCCAGTAATGGAAAGTGACATGGGCTTATTGGGAAAGTTACTATTTAAGTTTTTCCTTGTGGAAGATGAAATTTGTATCAAATAGAATACAATGCATATAATGAGAAAAGTGTTGCTTTCTACACACTACAAAGCACTATTTGGAATGGAATATCCATCTTTGCTCATTATATGTGAGGGATTATTAGGTAAATTTCAGTACTTAATGAAACAACAAGTATAGACCAGCTTATATGTGAGCAGGGAGGGAGAGATCTAGAATTGCAACAGTTGTGACAGGTAACTCAGTTGTTTGAACTAAGGGTGAGTCTACAACTGAACTGCATGATTTTCGTGAAAGTAGGGGATGTGGGCCTAAGCTAAGAAGGAACATTGTAAAAATGTAAAGAGCCGTTATTTTGCAGGTGGTATTTATTGTGGTTAAGATGTTGGGGTCAGAAATAATAAGTAAATTTAAAATGGGGCAAATTTATCTGGAATGCAATAAAGGATCAAAGACGTATGCTTTGAGGTAAGTGAATTCATAGTGAAATAGGGTAGCGACTACAGAAGTGGGTCTGGTGCATGCTGAGGGTGGCAGTGTGGGCACAGATGTGGCTGTTTCAGATCTTGTGTGTGTGCAGGGAAAACTCAGTGCATTCAGATATTGGGATTTCCACTTACTTTGCCTCATCACAGTGGATTTTTCCTTATTGAACGGTCTCTGTTTCTGTTCAGGTGAAGTGTTTGATAAGCCGGAGGTGACCAACGTGAAGTTCCTGTTCCTGGTGGGTGGCTTCGCTGAATCCCCCTTGCTCCAACAAGCCGTGCAGAATGCTTTTGGCTCGAGGTGCCGGGTCATCATCCCTCAGGATGTGGGTCTGACCATCCTCAAGGGAGCTGTTCTCTTTGGCCTCGACCCTGCTGTCATCAAGGTGCGGCGCTCCCCTCTCACCTACGGCGTCGGGGTGCTCAACCGCTTCGTGGAGGGGAAGCATCCCCCGGAGAAGCTGCTCATCAAAGACGGCACGCGCTGGTGCACTGATGTCTTTGACAAATTTATCTCAGCCGACCAGTCTGTAGCCCTGGGAGAGACTGTGACACGCAGTTACACACCTGCCAAGCCTTCTCAGTTAGTAATAGTGATCAATATCTACAGCTCGGAGCAAGACAACGTCAGCTTCATCACGGAGCCTGGCGTGAAGAAGTGTGGCACCCTGCGCTTGGATCTCACGGGAACTGACGCTTCCGTGCCCAACCGGCGCGAGATCAAAACGCTGATGCAGTTTGGGGACACTGAAATCAAAGCCATGGCTGTTGATGTTGCGACCTCTAAAAGTGTCAAAGTTGGTATTGATTTCTTAAACTACTAAAGGCCCTTTCCCCCACCACAGCCTGTTTGTGGGACTGATCTTCCACTGTTCCATTTTTTGACTTTCGTCTGTCATGTCATCACCTTGAATTTCAGCAGGCTATAGGAGAACAGCTAGTAAGGTGGGGTATGTCTTGTTTGTGCCCTTTGATGACCAAAGGCTGGATTTTGAAAGACCCTTAACAAGTTTTGTGAGCAAAAGTTCCAGAGGTAGTAAAAGTTATCAAATTACTCAAGCATGCTTAAAGCTCTACCTTTATTAAGTAAACACTGATTATTGTTGGGTCCTGAAGGTTAGTTAAAAAAATACCAAGTTGTAACCTCTTTGCCTTCTTCTTCTTCTTCCTCTTCCTCCTGAGAAAAACTCACTAACTCACGTGGCTGTTTTAGGGACTGTATCTGTGTGGGATATCTGTTTAAACAGCACCATCCTCTGGCAATGGGGACAAATTAGTAGTTTATAGTATTCTTTCGATTTTTCCCAGTGTTTTCAGAATTAAAGTGCTGAAAAAAAATGACTCAAAGAAATGGGAACTAAATTACTTAAGTTCTGAGTAAAAAAAATCCTCTGAAATCCTTAAAATTATATTTAGGAAATACATGCGTGTTTTGGGAGCCTGATATTGATTGCTCCGGTTTGAAAACAAGGCCTTTATTATCAAAGCTCTCAGAACAAGCTGTTAGATGAATTAGCTAGCATTACCCTCATAATACTGTTGAAAATCATATTAAGAACAAACCTATTTCTCTTTTGGGTCTTCTAAACTTACTTTTATTAGTCTCCATCTGAAACCACAGAACCACAGAGCAATTGAGCTTGAAGGGGACATTCATTGACTATTTGATAAAAGCTCTCAGTTCTAAGCAGTATCAACCAGAACAAGTAGCTTTTTACAATTTTGATTATCTCCAAAATGAATATCCTTAAGCCCCCGGCAACTTATTTGACAACCCTCACTGCAAAAATTTTTTTCTTATGCTTAAAAGGAATTTCTTGAGTATAAATTCGTGCGCATTGCCTCCTTCTTGCTCCTTCACTGGACGCCTCTGAGAAGCCTGGCTCCATCCTCTTTCCTGTCTGCTCTCAGGCATTTGTACACATTCCTGAGCCTCCTTGAGTCCAACAGGCCCAGCTCTCGCAGCCTCTCCTCACATGAAGGATCCCCCAATCCCTTCATCACCTTCACACCCTGTCTCAGTGCCATGTCTCCATGTCTCTCCTGTCCTGGGAAGCACAGAACTGGACCTGGTCCTCCAGACATGGTCTCACCAGGGCTGAATAAGGGCAGGAATCACTCTCCTAGTGCTGTTCCCAGTGCAGCCCAGGAGGCTGTTGGCATTCTTTACTGCAAGGGCACATTGCTGGCTCACACTCAGCCTCGTGTCTGCCACAGCACCAAGATCTTGTTCTGCTGCCAAGCTGCTTCCCAGAAAGTTGGGCCACAGCTTCTCCTGGTGCATGGGGTTATTCCTGCCCAGCTTCAGGACTTTGCACTTGTCTTTGTTGAACTCTGCGTGGTTCCTGTCTGCACATTTGTCCAGCCAGTTGACATCCCTCTGACCCATCTGGTTTATCAAGCATTTCTCCTAGTCATTATATTTCTTTTCTTGTTCATTCCTGTGTTAATATTTAGCAGTACAGCTAGATGATGGCTGTCCACAGACATCTAAACAATTCAGATGAAACAAAATGTTCAGATCAAAAGTACCATAATATGTTTGGCATAGCAAACATTTTAATTGAGTAAAATATATTGCTGGGTTGAGTTGAATGGCCAATGAAGTGGAAGGCAGAAGCCAGTAGAATGAAACTACAAATAGCATTAAATTAGGCATTCCTTATCTGGCAGTGAACACAGAGTTCTTAATGCAGGGGAAATGCATGATGGCCGTGGTAGCATCTTGTTTTCCAAATAACAACTTTTGGAAATGGTTTCTTAAGCACATTCACCTGGAAAATTTCTTTTGCAACTAGAATAGCTTTTATTTTGTAAAATGCTACAGGAGGAAATCTTCTGAAAGCTACCTTCTGTATCTGCCATGAACCGACAATTTCACATCCTAATCCCACTCCAAATTAGCAGACTGGTACCAACCTGTAGAATCACCCTAAAATGCTGACACTTCAGAGCATTTATACAGAGCTGCCTGACTACCTGCTGGAATTCATTACATTTTCAAAACTTTGCAATGTTAATTATTAATCTAAACCTTCCTTTTTAAAAAGTTGAGCATGAGTTAAATCCATTACTGGCACTTTTGGGAGATTAATGCTTTATCAGTTATTTCATTGATTTATGTTCCAATCCTGCACTTAAACTTTCTGTGTTTATCCTGGAGTTTTCCACAGTAGAGAGCTGCAGAACTGATCCACTGCATTTTGTCATTGAGTTTTCTGTGTCTCCTGCAGAATTCCCTGGTTGAATGGGAAATGTGTTCTGCATTCAGCTTTAAAATAAATAAATAAATAAATAAAGGACTATGGAGAATGCTAGTCACAGTATCCTGCTGGATACTTTCTATAATTACAAAGTGTGCTTGCTAGCAGTCGATTTCCTGCTGCCTGCTAAATGCTTTAAAAGCTAAATACTGGGATTTATTTTTTTTTTGGTGTGTTGCTTTCCATGGTTTACAAACAAGAGAAACTTTAAGATGAGTTATGAACAATATAATTTTATGTATATACAATATTTAAATATTGTACAGACTCCTTCTTTCTACAGTGCTATTTTTTTGTATAAAAACGCACTTTGCCTCTGTTGATTTCATTCAGCTGTTAATTTTAAATAACACAGTTTCTCAATCAGCTTCTGTAATTATAGGCTTTTAAAGATGGTAAGATATGAAATGTAAAAGGCCGATCTTACACTAATAGGAATGAAATGTTGGTGTGTCAGAGGATACAACATTCTTCCTGCAATGCAAGTCCTACCAGCTAAGCACATCACACAAATGCACTAGTCTGTTGCTGGGGTTTTCATTTCTTTGTGTCAGATGGTGCCTGTTCCATCTCCAGCAGTTCTTCATAATAATGGATGAATCCTCCTGTAAAACCAAAAATCAGATTGTAAAATCTAGGTATATAGCTTCTTCACTAGGTTTTGGATTTTTAATAAGGATCTTCTCTAGTTTAAAAAACAACAACAACAACAAATGAAAAACTACCTTCCAAAGCCAGGTAACACTCTTGTATTGTAGCTGCAGGTAAGAACCAGTCTCTGTCCACCACTTCCACCTACCAAAAGACAAAATTCTTAGAGAAAAATAGGCTTTGCTGTCGTTGCATGCTATGTTAAACTGAATCTGTCCAGTTCTGCACAGATTTGTTTTCAGTGGCCTTAACACAGGATTTGGTCGAGTGAATGGCTGCCACCCCCTGTCTCCACTGTGAAGAGGAGGTGACCTGCAACATCAGGTGGCCCATGATTTTTGTGCTGTTTCCAGCCTTTCTGCAGGGAAGGCTACAGGTGCTTCCTGCAGCTCTTCTGAGGTGTAGTTCCCTGCACAGCAGCGATTCTCAGCCCTTTCTGGTTCACCTTTTGTAAGATCCCCTCTGGATCCAAGCAGGGGCTCGTTGCTGCGGTCCCTGGAACTGTAAAACATAGTTTGCATACTTTTGCACTTCCTCCTTCAGTCTGATGAGAACACTATCAAGCTTATCTCTGCAGAGCACTGAACTACTGAACAAACTCCCAGCTGTCCTTGTTGCCCTCTTTCAGAATGGAAAATTAGCTTGTCTCTCTACAGAGTTAGAATTGTTAAGTAGAATATTATGCTGTGGTCTGTAGACTAAAACCCAATTAAACAACTTTACATTGTAAGAGGCATGTGGATGCCCATTTTGATAAAGGATGCTAGGCTGTAAAATTAATATGAAATCTACTAGGAAATGAGGCATTTTTAGAATTGTAGTTGTGATACTTTTGCAGGAGATTCCCTGCAGAGCATTTTTTTGGTAGGGGTTTCAGATGACATTGTGCAACTTAATGTTGAAAAGACAACAAGGCCTGCTATCCATAGGGAAAGCAGAAGGTCTTGGCAGGAGTTTTGCTCTAAGCAGCAACTTGCAAGTTTGGGTCCAAGTTACTGAACTCTAGGCTGAGGTTTAGCAGCTACTTGTGATGGAGTGATTAGTTGTGCTAGAATATGATAAATGTGCAGTGGTGGTTAGGACAGTTTGCATTGGTATGAATATACCAATATTTATATACAGGAGTTTTAATGCATTATTATGAGAAGGCTAATTATATATTGCAGAGATTTAATAGCCAAGATAAGCTGCATATTTATGATATGAAGTGGCTTAAGCGGATGAATAGTATAAAAGTTGTTGGGCATAATGTCACAGTACTCACCTGCTTGAAATAGTCTTAAACTATATTATAAAACCAACCATTGTGGTCTTGTTCACCTCTGTGCAAGATAAATTCAGATTTCACTGATACTTGGAGCTGTTCACAACTTGTCTGGATTGTATCTTGAGTGTTCTTGTGTCTTCAGTCATGTCAAATAAAATACCTTAAAACTACTTTCTCTTTTGGAGTGTGACTATTCTTATGAAAAGGGCTATGAAAAGAAACCTAATTTAATATGAAAGTGAGATAGGCCAAGTGGTTATGCTTGAATTTGGGTGCTCCTTTGTGTGTGTAACTGAGCAGAAGTAACACCAACCATCTGTACTGCTTTAGTTCACTTGTGTCCTCCCATGTGGAACTTCACTGCTGCTCATTACTCAACTTCCAGTGAAATTGCTGCATTCCTGAATAGGGTGTTTGTTGGGGTTCAGACAGAAGGACTTTGGGCAATACCAAAAGCAGATCAGGTATTTTCTGTAATGATGCTCTCAGAGAGCTGGGAAATCAAATACAAAATTTGATATATCAAAGAGAACTGTAATCTTTTAGGTCTTGTATTATTAAAAGCTGTTTTATTGTTAAAAATGTATTATCAGGCCAATAAGCTGGCCAATAACCAGGTATATTTGCATGAGAATGTGCCTCTTTATAGATCTACGGATGTTCAGTAAGGTCCAGCTGCACTGAAAATCCCTTGCATAGCAGTTTGTGCAGTATTCTGTTTTTCTGCTAACAGCTGTAGGCCATGTCCCTCTGAAATTCAGCAGTGTTGGCACAAGCTCTGGAGGTGATTCAGTGGCATGGATGACCTTGGTCCACAATGCTGCAAAGCTGCAGAGAGCGAATTGAGATGCTTTAGCAGCCACCACACCCAACTTCCACCTCTTTGCTGCAATGAAGGTGTTTTACAAGTGCTTTATGACTGTAATTATAAACACCATCCTAATAAGCTAGGTACTGTATTTAACTTGTAATGAACTTGATTTCAGCTAAACATTCAATTAATGTTACTAGTACAATGGGAAATATAATTACAGTCTTCAGAGGCACATTAAGAACCAAATTTTGCTTTCAGTGTTCTACCACATTGCTGAAGATTGCAGTGGAGTTTCATGTATGTGCATTCAGAATTTGATCCTTACACTGGACTTCTAGAAATCTTAAGGCTTTCTCATATGAGTGTGTTTATACTTTAAGTTACAGCCCCATCTTGATAGAAGGGATTTTGAGTAAGTTTCTAGTTCTGCAAAATCATGCAAGTCCTTACTGAAATTTGCAGGTTTTGTGTTTGCGCGAATAGCTATGGAATAAAACAACCTGTAAAACAGCCTCCCTGACAGCAGTGTCCAGCTCTCTGTCTTAGGGACAATGAATTCAGAGTTCCTTTGCTCAGTGCAAGAACTGCTTGATTTTCAAGAGATGCAGCCTGGATAAAAAATCAATGAGAAGTGCAGATGTTTTGTGTGACTGGGATTCAGGCCTGTTATTTGCCAGTCTCGATAGGTACTGAAGTTGGAAAACTTGTACTTACTTCTTTTTTAGGAATAAGTTCTCTTTCATTAATTCTCATTCATGCCTTGCTGTGTTCTAACACACAAAAATATTTTTGTGGTGGAACCAATGCAGAGTCACAATAAAGTATTGTGCTTTTTCCCTAGAGACTTGAACCTGGGTATTAAAAAAAAAAAAAAAAAAAAAGGTTTCTAATACAGCCTGTGCAGTTCCACAGATGCAAAG
Source organism: Pardalotus punctatus (assembly GCA_013400915.1). NCBI lineage: Eukaryota > Metazoa > Chordata > Aves > Passeriformes > Pardalotidae > Pardalotus > Pardalotus punctatus. The sequence continues at coordinate 878,076 of VZTX01031045.1, read as the reverse complement.
ATCAATTTTTCACAGGAAAACTGTCTTGTGCCATCCTCATGCCGTATATTGAGTCAGTTAACTGCAAACATTTTTCTGCAAACAGAGGAATTCCATATTGTCTTTGGTTAACATACACTTGACTAGGTTCTGCCTATAATTTTAAATTTAAAATTTTTCAAGGATTGTAACAATGGGGAGAAGTTTACTAGATGCCATATCCCAGGAGCTCTGGCTTTGTGCGCAAAGCAGAAGTTACTGAACATGGTGTTCACCACCATGTGATGGCAAAAGAAATTAAGAATTTGGTAGATTGCAGCCACTATGATCCTTCGGTTGGTGTCTACAGGTGAGCTAACACAGACATGGAGAAATGAAAAATAAATTTAAGATTACTCTGGGATTATTGTGTGCTGTAGCAAAGCCAAGATGAGGCTGATAATCCAAGGAGGATGATGATGCCCGATTGAGTGTAAGGAAACAAAGGAATTGGCTGGAGAGCTGTATAACCAGGAGCTGGATGTGCTGGATCAGAGGCACTGGAGTGCCCCAGCAGTTACAGGATCGAGGATGGTTTCAAAGCACAGAGTGCTGAGATGGAGCTGTGGGTGCCGGAGTTTGTTAAACCACAGTAATCTAAGGAGTTAGAAAGGTGACTCTCCCTTTCCTAAGGGCAACAAGGAGTATTTCCTTCCCTCTGAGGAATAATCTCTGCACCTCCAGTAGGAACATCCGCCTGCCACCAGCTGATAAGAGCAGACAGCAGACTGAACATATCCTGTTCCTCCGGAGTACAAAGAGTAGCCTCGGGGCTCTCCCACACAAACACCCCGTGTGCCCTGCTGTGCCTTTGGTGACACACACGAGGCTGCAGTTAAAGCACTGCAGGTAATGGGTTCCTCAGAAGGTTTTCTTTTCATCTAGTAACAGTTATAATAGATGTACTTCCACCAGCATTTTGCCTAGATGACTACTGACTCCTCAAAATGAGTGGAGTTGAAGGAAATTAACTGAGAGCACAGCAGAATCCAGCAGAAGAGGTGCTGGTTCTGCATGATATATGCAGGAGTTTATCAAAATGTGGGTTTTTTTCCACAAACAACACTCCAGCATCCTTCTTCAGATGATTTTCTCCCTATGTTCTTTGTGTTGGCAGAGGTCTGGATAGCAGAATTACCTGCAGGGTGTTGTGAACACACAGCCTTGTCCATTAAAAATTCCTTACACAGTGAGCAGGAGAACAGACTTGTCTACTCAGGAAAAAAGGTCAACATTTCAGTCTGATAGTTGTGTAAGGCAGTTGAAGTTGAAACATCACTGAGGGTGCTCCAAAACACATTTCATGTTGTAGTTTTTCTGTTTTGTCTTAGGGAGGAAACACATGAGATTGAAGATGAAAAAGTGCCACACACTTATCAAGGATGTTACAGGACTGAGGGGATGTGACAAACTACACTGATCACATCCCACAGAAGCAATTTTAATTTCTTTCCTTTGGAGTCAAGTAGCATATAATAATTCAGATTTTTTTCTCTTTTTTCCTCTCTGTTTAGATCCATCCAGTATTTTTGCTGCCAGCAACTGCAGCTCTGTCAGAGCATCACAGGAGATGCATGCAGCTGGAAAGCACCTCAGGCATCAACCATGTCACCTTCCTGCTGCAGAACAACATTAGTTCTGCCTAAACTACCCCCAACTTTTGTTTAATCTGGTTTTAAAACTCCTGATGCTGAAATGGTGTCACCTGCTTGGGCAGTTTATTTGTTTCACTGCCCTCATCTACCTGAAGTCTTACATAATGTCAGCTCTGACTTTCTGTGGTCGTCCTACCCCTAGAGAACATGGGAACAATTCATCTCATTCCCGCCCTGACAGCTTTTGACGTATCTGAAGACCAGTTTCGTGCATGCCCTGAATCTAATTATTTAATTAAATCCCAGGTCCTTCAATCATGTTTTATAGACCTGTGATCTTTTTTATGGCTCTGTTGGCAGCTTTGAGGATTAGGCAGTGGGTGCTGATTTCTGGCAGATAAGCACCTTATTGCTGCGAGGAGATTTGGAAACTGATGCCAAAGTTGTCCTGTGTGAACACACGTGAAGGACTCGTGTTGGGAGCAGCCCTCTCCCAAACAGCCCTGGTGAAGCATCAACAAACAATGGAATGGGATGTGGGCAGTTGAGGCACGTTGTGGTTTTGTCTTTTGCAAACATTGATTAAAGGCCTCCTTGTGTTTAAGCTGAAAGAAGTGTGTTCAAACCTTAGGAGCTTGGTACAGTAGCTAATGTTACATTGGTTGGGTGGGTTTTTGATAAATGGCATTTAAGTGGTAACCACAAGTCATGGTTATGAAGCAGACTGTGAGTTTTCCACTCACTTTGCTTTTAGAATTTCCATCGTTAAAGCGTTTTCCTTGAACTCCAATGCTGTGGAGGTTCTGATAAACCACTTGTGCTTGGCTGGCCTGAAGTGGGTTGAGCTTTTCAGTTGCATGAAAAGTGCAGCAATGAAAAACTTCAAAGAGAGTGAGAAATCTCTGACTTCATGAATGACTTGAGGGGGAAGTTTTGGCGGGATGCATTGAGCTTTTTACTCTGAAATTTAAAATGCAGGAAAATACTCCAACCACAAAAAATCGGGTTCCACTCTGATTTAAAGACTGATTTATTCTGGAAGTCACTCCTACTTCTGACTAAGTGCCAGCACCTCTGGGTGTCTAAGTCTCCCTTACACAGCCCTGTCATTAAAATCTCTGGCTTTTCTCTGTGGCTGTTATGGGACATCCTGTCCTTTGGAAAATGAAGAGTGTTGGAAGACAGTGCTTTAGACTTGGTTATTTAAAAGCTATTTAACTCAAATTGATGGCTGTAGAGGAATCACATGCTCTTGGGAGATTCCCAACGCTCCATCCCCTAAAACTATAGGACTGGTGTGATGCCAACAGTGAATGATAAACCTTGTGCATCACTACTTCCTCTCTGCTTGACCAGTGGAGAAAGCAGAGGTGCTGTAAATAAGAAAACAGCTCACTCTAGTGCAAACTCTGCACACAGGATTTGTTTCACCTGATCTATTCAACTCCTCCAAAGCTGTAATTAAGCATTTTTCAGGGTCTCCATGCCCAAAACCCTTCACATGTGTAAAGGAGATGATGGGATTGGTATGAGCATCTTGGTGTGCCCAGAAAATCCTAAAAGATCTCTGCAGATGAGCAGTCCTGGTTGGGAGCAACAGAATACCTGGACCTGTTTTGGATACTAAAGCAAAGCAAAAACAACTGGAGAAACTCCTCGAATTTATTGAACCTTCTGGGGGATTTTTGTGTGCAAAGTTATATTCATCTTCCCAGCGTACTATTAGCATATTCACCTACATTTAAATAATTAATTTCCTTGTTATACGCCAACTCTTAATTTTTTGTTCTTTCAGAATTATTGAAATCTGTGACAAGAGGTAGTGATACGAAGAAATGCTTAGTTTCTGGTTTGTTAATCAATTCCATAATATCTCCTTCTTCACAATTGCTTTATTTAATAGCACCAATTTCTGCTTTCAGGTCTTGACTTCCCTGTTAAGCATTTAAGTTTCAGATTTTTTTTTAATCTTTTAACCTTTATCCCTTTGATTTTTTTTTTCTCAGCCTATAATTTATTATACAGTCTCCTGTCAGAGGAGGAGGTAGACTAGGTGATTTTTACTGTATTGCAAATTATAATTATTATAGTTATTTGCATTAGTAATGGATTCATTCTTATCACTGAAAACAATTCCATTATCTGATCAGACAGTTATCTTCACACTGTCCGCGATCATATATTTTCATTAGGCACCTCTTTCTCAGTGGGTCAAAAGGAGAATTATTCTTTGGTGCAGTCACTCTGCTCTCCACTTTGAACATTTTTCCTCGGTTAAAAACAAGTTTTTAATACCTTTCAGGGGTCCTATGTCATAAAAATGTGCTTGTTTCTGCTGCTGTGGCGTGATCCCCTCTGCCACAGCCGCCGGGAGAGGGTTCCCAATCCAGGCTCCGGGGGAGGGAATGAGGCTGATTTTCATGACCCGGCAAAGATATTTTGGCTCCTTTTAGAACTAAAGCAAAGGCTTGAGGACCTGCAGTCTCTCCTTACTGAAGGGGAGATGCCTCCTTTCCCAAGCCCTGCCTGCCTTCTGTGGGAGGTGGGGATTCGGAGGTGGATGATTGCGGAGAGATTGTGCAGAGGGGCAAACACATCCCCTCTGACTCCCTGCTGAATTTGCTGTGCCTCTGCAGGGGTGTAAAATGGCCAGAGGCACTGATTTCCAAACTGCCAGCAAGGGGGAGATGAGAAGGGGTGGAAAGAGATGTGAGGTCAGGCCGCAGAATCCCCCGAGGGACTGAGAGCCGAAGGTGGAGAGCTCTTGCCCGCTTCCCTCCTGATGGTTTTCCCCATCACCAAATGAGAGATGGCTGGTGTTTGCGTACAGAATTAAAGGCAATACAGAAGAGGCTGTCAGTCTAAACCGAGAGTTTGTTCAATTTATTTCTGAGCAGCTCCTGTGGTAGTTTCTGGTCTCTGAGCTGGGCTGTGTCCGGGGTACAGAGTGCTCCGTGCTGGGAGAAGGAAGGGGTGGCTTCTACTCTTCCACCGCCTCAGGCAGGACACACACCAACTTACACTGTGTTCTGCACCCCATATAATTAAGGTGATGACCATATGTATTCCTCCTCCATGAAGAACCTCTTCTGAGTGAGAAATGGTTCTGCCGTCAGGAGGGACCTCCCTTTCCAAAGAGGAGAATCAGGATTCCCAGGGAATCCATCCTTTGAAACCGCACAGCCCAAGCCACCAGTAATGTTCATTGCTGTTATTTTTCATGAGGAAGTGAGATTTAGGTTATATAAATTAGATGGTAAATTACAATAATGTGAATTATTATCTGAAAAAATGCATTACTGTGGAGGTTTAGATCCCTTTTTTTCCCCTTCACCTCCCTAATTGGTTAGATGTGAAGCCATTATCTACTTAATGTAATTAAAGGTAATATTTTTCGTAGGATAAACACACAACAATAATTCCATGGGCCAGAGCACAAAGAGGGACTTGAATGCAACTTTTATCTTTGGGTCTCACAAAATATAGGGCATCAAAGTGATAGCAAGTGCAGTAGCCCCCCAGTTGTTAGTGGGTAATTGAATACAACATTTAGACTAATTTAAAGAGTACTTTGCTCTTTGTTTCTGTTTATCTGCAAGCACAGTTTAGAAGTAAGTGTCATGTAGGGCACTATCAGTATTTTTTCATTTAGAGCTGTGGAGCATCACATCAACCCTCTCTTTTCATCCTCTGCCCTCTGCTGACCTGGTTTTGACCAATTAAGAAACAGGATACATTTTACCCTTTTCTTGTCCTAAAATTTTAGGAAAAAATTATGTATCTGAGCTTATTGTATAATTTCTTTTGCAAAACGTGGTATTTTATTTGAGTGAATATCTCTTTTGTCAAAGAAACTGTTCCCCGTTCATATCAGCAACAAAATGCAAACAAATTTAACCTTGTTTTTCCACACTTTAATACAACCATACATAGCATATATTTCTGAAGGGTGAGGGTGTGGCAAAACAGGTTGGTATTTACACTCCAATCGAGAAAAAACAGCCTTCAAGGCATAACATCATAAAATTCCTATTTGCAACCTCTGAGGACACATCCCAGGAAGGTATGGAATAAATACACAGACATAACGCTGTCAGCTGGGGCTAGGTGATGAAAGCTCCGATATGACAAACTAGATTAAAAAAACCCTCCAGAGATCGAGGAAGGAGAATTCATCAATGCCAAATTAAGATACGCTCAAATATTTCTTGAAAGATAGAACCTCATTATGCTGCTGATTTATGGAGCAAAGTAATGACTGTGGACAGCATTGTCTAAAGACAACAATGAGCACTGCTATATCGCAGTAATAATTAGAGTCACATGAAATCTTCAATTTTTTTTTTTTTTTAATTCTAAGATGATTTGTAATAAAGGAGAAAAATGCATTGCACATGGTAATCTAAAATGTAATGGAAATACGTGGCCCAAGTTGTTCCCATATTTAAAATATTTAAAATTCTTCTTGCAATGCTGCCCACCAACAAAATAATAGTAATTTCTGGCAGGAATTATAAAACCTAAACTACAGCACAAAGCGTTTTTCACCAAATTACTCACTCTATATCCACAATTACAGCCCATTTTTTTTTTCTTATGCTGATAACAAAAGATACATTTTAAGATCCTCGCTGTGCTACTCTTCCTTTAATAAATAAAGTGAGCTTTTCAAAAGCCGCAAAACGATACAGATAAAAATCAAAACATTTCTACATTTAAGGATGCAATCAAAGACTTGCCATGAATGGCATGATATTAAAGTTTAAAAAAAAAAATCAATTTGCTGTGTATTTTTGAACATGGTTTGTCACAAATAGCATTCCCAATAGATAAGAATGATTATATGGTAAAGAGCGTAATTTATATATCTCGAGCGTTCTGCTTTTGTCACCGCCATCGTTAAGGAATTTGACACGTTTGCAGGAGAACAATATATGTCAACTGAAATATATACCAATTAGCCCTAAATGGGACACTGAAATGAATGATGCATGTGCATGCTATACTTACAAGTAATAACATGTGGTTTAAAGTCGCTCACGTTTTCAAACAAGAATTCTTTTTATGTTGTCATTTAAAAAATCTAATATTTCAAAAGGTCAGGAATAAATAGCAGCATTAGCATTAAAAGCTAGCTAAAGGGAAAGTAATTTGTTGTTCATTTAACATTGCATTTTATGTAATAGCTTTGTAAAGTGTTCGGGGTGGGGGGGGAGATTTTACTCTGCTAAAACAAGATGATGGCAGCTCCGGTTCATTATTAAAAGGAGATTTTTTATTATGCTATTGTCAACTTTAACGTCTTGATTCTGTTAGGTGTTTGTTAAAATTACATGGGCTGCCGAAGTGGCTATGGCAAAGGATAATGCTGAGAATATCATAATTGTCAAAACAATTGCGTAGGCAAGAATCTGCTTATTCCAAGGTAACGGAACAAAAGACAAAGGAGAAACTCTTCCGCAGTGTTAGGAAGTTAATAACCCTCTTGAGGCTTCCTCAGCAGGAGACACCGAGATCAGGACACCAGATTCTGGAAGAGACAAGCAGGGAAGGCAGAAGGAAGCAGGAGATGCCAAAGGGATGTGGGGTTCAGGAAAACCCAGCATCAGACAGCAGCTGCCATGCCCATGGCTGTGCACAAACACAGAACCATTTATCTCCCTGGAAGGGTCTGTGGGCTCCTCCAGGGACTGGGTGGCACACATGGAGTGTGAAAGCCTCCATTCCTGTGGCTGGATCTTCTTCCTCCTGCCCAGCTGTGGCTGTGCAGCCATGGAGAGCCAAGGAAGGCTTTGCAAGGGCAACCCAGAGCTGGATTTACCACAGCCTGATGCAGGACAAAGAGCTCAAATCCTCAAATTTATTAGGCTGGACCGTCTTATTCTACAACTGTAAGACTGACCACATACTGGAAAAACTGGAGACAAAATAAATGTCAGCTTGTGAGTGTCCTGGACGGCACAGACTGGGGAGGAAACACACGGAGAGAGCCCTGCTGTGTGCTTGCTGCATTTGCTGCTGCCTGAGGAGCTGCACCGGGAGAGAAGGAATGGAACAGGGGCAATACTAGAGGAATTCACAAATTCAAGCAGCCTGGTGTCCCACATTTCCAGAGATGGGCCTTCTATCACCTCTCAGGCCAACCTGTGCCAGTTGTACCAGTCCTATAATAAAGAACTTCTTCCGCACATCTAATCTAAATCAAATAGTGCCTTTTAATCTGGGCAAGGAGCACAAGTGCAATTAAACATAAAAGCAAACCTGCACGTCTCTGACTAAAACTGAAATTGCTGGAGGATATTCTCTTCAGTTGTATTAAAGCAAGGAACAGTTTGGCTTTTATGTAAAGAACTTACTCCAGCTCAGAGCATGCCCACAGGTTGCTAATCTTCAGTGCTGACCGTTCTTTTTCTATTATTTACAGCTGCCATCTGCCTCCCATCACCCTGTGAGAGCTGGCAGAATGCACTCAATTGGAAAAACAAACAAACAAACAAAAAAAACCAAAACCAAAAACAAACCTGATTTTTTTTTTCCTATACTAGAAAAGTAGTGCTCCAACACAAAATAAATTGGTTTCTACATCCATCACTCCAGGAAATATTTAAAACCTTGCTGGAGGGACAAAAAACCCCCTTCAGGACAAGAGGTTCTGGGAGAGGAAAGGTCACCCAGAGAGAGAGAAAGAGCAGAGTGCCCCATCCCCATTCTGGGGCAGATCAGGAGAAATTGCACGAGAGTAAAGGTCCCCAGGAGCAGCAGATCTGTGCAGCAGCAGATCCCCAGCAGTTCTGGGGGTTTTGTCACTGAGGATGAGCTTCCTCTGGCAGCAGATGAGAAACAGGATTCTGCTTATCCAGAATGTGGAGGGAGATGAGACAGGATTACACAGGGACAGAAATGAATTTGTGTCTGTTACCTGCCCCCTTTCCTCTTGCTTGGAATTATTTTGAAACAGACTGGGAGCAGGGGAATTCTTCAACAGGCTTTGGCACATTCACTCCTAAAACTACTCTAAAAATTCTGTCTGTGGAGAGAACAGACAGAATCCACAGACTTAACCTCCACCTCCCAAACCAGCAAAACCCCACCCAAAACAACACCCACCACCAGTATTACAGCTGCAGACACCGTGTTTTATGTGTGAGTAACTTTTATTGGGAGCAAGGTTTTGGGCATCCAAATGTGCTGTTAGCAGGCAGTCAGGGTTTGCAGAACATCCTCCCTCACGGTCCCAGAACCACAGAAATGGTACCTGAGGATAAAAGAAATGCAAGCACCTTGAGGTGTCAGCAGTTGTTGAAATTATACGAGTGGATTTATTTTGATGCTAACTCAACCTGATTTGTCACTTGACACAACTGAACAGAACAAACTTTGAACTTCTAAATTTGAAATATTGCTGCTGGGGAAAGCATTGATGGACTGTATTCATTCTGCTTCACTGTCTGCCTTACTTTAATTTTAGTTTTGGTTTTTTCCCCCAGATTTTGTGCTACCATCACTGTGTAGATGGCCACAACAACTTGTGCAAAGGCCACAAGTCAGAAGAAGGGTGAGTTCCTACCTACAGCAATACACTTTGTCAAAAATGTACTTTGGTGACTGGAAACTACAACCAGACTTAGGACCTCTGCTTTAAGGTAAGTTAAAGTGGCAATGGGCTGTAATAATTTCACTGTGATTGAAACAGTTTCACTCTCCCATGTTGTCTTTAAGTGATGGAATTTTAACTGTGCCTTTATAGGTAGGTCTAAAACTTACACTGTACCTCCTGCTCTAGATTCCAAATCATGGTGTGGATAAAACAAAACAGCTGATGAAGAAAATGAGGGAATTCATGTCTAAAAGCCCAGGAAAATTAGTAAAACTTGATCAGCAAATCTTGCTTCTGTAATCTGAACATCCAAGCCACATTTCACAAAGCCTAGAGAAATCAATTTTAGCCTCTTTCCCTCATCTTTATATGCAGCATTTCAGTGCAGGCTCCAAGTGTTAGTCTTCCTCATTGGAAGTGCAGGCTTATTTTCACAATCTTTTGCCAATCATGACCCCAGGGATCACCAATGCAATATTTCTGCTGGTTCCAGCTGACAGCAAACCAGACCCACAAATAGGACAGGGGGAGATTGGCAAAAATGATGCTGGCAGTCCAAGCCAGCGTTAATTTTTCTCACCCGAAGGGTTATACAGAGAGTTTGCTCTTCTAAAGCCTGGAAAGATTTTAAGTTTTATTTTGAGGTTATTTAAGGCAAAGGGTTGAAGTAGCAGAGAATTGAACTATGGATGAAGAGTGTCTTGAAAGGAAGGAAAGAAAAGGTTTCCTTGAGAATCTTCCTTTTAATGCCTTGAATAGCTTTTCTTGTGAAAAGGCTTTCACTCCACTTATAATTTTGTCACCTGTCTTCTCAAGTAACTTTCAAGATTTTCACAATGGATATACTTACTCTGTTCTATCTTGTCCAACTTCTACTGTGATAGTTGCAGCTCCCAGTTTAGGAAAAGTTGGGTTTATCAAGTTGTTGTTCCAAAGAAATTTAACTTTTGTAAGTTTTCCTACATTCACTTCTGCATCAATATAGGCTGTGTAAGTGTTGTCTGGTTTGAGGGTACCCCTGTGAAAAACAGCATTTTATGGATGTGAGGCATGGCAGAATTTACTGTTAATTACCAGATGTGTCAAAGGCTCTGTTGTGGTGGCAAGAGGGTAGAAATTTAGGAGAGAGACAACATTTATAATAACATTATTATATGGCAACAACATTATTTACAGATTTCTGATGTAATTCATCCCAAATCAATGCTTTTCAGTGGCAGCAAAGGCAGGTGGGCCTGGTATGCTCCCACTTTGTTTTTCTTTTTATAAGATCAATTTAAACAGAATTATTAATTAAAAATATGAATTAAAGGTTCTAGAAGAAAAGTTTCTTTTCTGTTGAATTTTTAACTTACTTGGTGATCTGGTACTGCTTTGTGTTCCCACCACTGCCATAGAGGGCAACATTTACATATCCTTTTACTTTACTCTTTCCAGAGAGGGTCACGGTCACTTTGTACCTCCAAACTACACAGAAGAAATACAGGGAGTTAGATTGCACCCAGGGAGAAACAGACTCTAAAATATCAAATGCTAGTGGTGTGGGTTTTTTTCTGTTTTCTTGTCTGCACAGTGCAGTTGAGAGCAGAAGACACAAAACACCAGTGACTCAAATCTTCATTATGTCTTAATGAGATCAACATGAGAAATGGTAGATGTTTGTGTTACTTTCTGGGAGAGAAAAAAAGAGAAAAATGTTCTGTATTGTGGTAAATATGATACAGGTCTCAGCATTTTGACCATGAAGGCTTTCATACACAGGGAAGTTGGAAATAGGGGGGTGTCAGGAATAAATATGGATGTGTACAGAATCGAAGCAGCATGAAAACCATCTGAAGCTCAAGGAATTTTTGTGGGTGGGAACTTTCTTTTAACTGAGGTTGTAGAGGAGGTCGTCTGATCCACCCGGTTCTGAACCCAGGCCAGCTGTGGTCAACTTGTTCTTGGCCTTTGTCAAATGGAGTTTTTGGCATCCCCAAAGATGGAGGTTTCTCAGCTTCTCTGGACCCTCTTCCTGCATTTAGCCAGTGCCATTGTGACTGTAATTTTCATACTATTTAATAAGAAATTCCCTTGCTGCAACTTCTGTGCAGTCTCTCCTTCCTTCTCCTTGCACTTTGCAATCCACTAAACATCTCAGTGACCTGCACTAGACTGTAAAATTTGTCACCCACTTTCTTGTACTGTAGGGCCCCAAGCTGGCATTAGTGGTGGAGCAAAAGAGGAAAAAACATGAACTGAAGAGACTTTGCACTGTGATGAGGTATGTCCATCTGCTACAGTTAATTGTCAAACAGGAAAATAGAAATTTTTTTACAAGGAGTGTGTAGCAATGTAAGCATTCAAAACTCACGAGGAAAATCCCTGGCTTCTCCAGTATTCAGGTAAAGTTTCAGGAAATCATTTGTAATTTTGTCCTTGAATTTGTCTGCATAGTGACCCATATTTGGGCATCCCTCTGCTGGGCATGGGAAACAGTCTCCCTAGTGAAAACAAAAATATCTATTAATAACATTATCTAGCCAGCCAAGGAAAAGAAAAAAAAATCAGTCAAAGGATTGCTTTTTAATATACCCATCTAAGTGGCTCTGTATCACAGCAGCAAATTCCAATTAACCCTTTCCATGACTCGAGAAAGAGCCTATAAATGAGCCAACTCCGAGGAAGGAATTTTTGTGGGCCCAGTCTGGGACAAGGAAGGGCTTCCTGACCTTGGTCCATAAACCCTTTGCTTTGTCCTGGGGCCATCTTCAGATGCCAAAGTGATCACAGACTGACCCCACCAGGTTATCACCTATTATTTTACTCCTTGGTGTTTTAAAAGTGAGGGACTTCAGCTGTGTGTGGGAGCTCACCTGTGGGATTCCACTCCTTGCTCTTTGACACAGACATTTGGCCATCACAAGGACAGTTTCTCCTCACCTACTTTCACCCCCGTCATCTGCACAAGCTGTAGCACTTTCGGATGTCTCATGCATCTCTTACACACAGGGTGCAAGTTAGCATTAATAAATTGAATTTCATATGCATAAATAAGAGCCAGTATCTTCCATGTGATCCATCCCGAGGCTCTGGGAAATACTTACTGCTTGAAAAGCATTATATGAAGCACAAGGATAGCCTAAAAATCCATCAGGATAGATAATACTGTCTGAGTAATACTTGTAACTCCTCAAGTGATTGCAAGCCACGAATTCCCGAGTTCCTGTGAAAAGATGCCCCCAGGTTAGTTCTTATTTTCTGTTACCATTGGAAAAAATAAAAAACCAGCACAGCCCTTGCCATGGGACTGGGATGCATCATTCCTCCTCACAATTCTTGGGGTATCAAACATGAGGTCGGAACCTGAACTTCTTCTGAGGAACTGATGCCCTAAGGAATGTCACTGGCTCAACAGGTATAAAATGCAAACTTGAAATGCTTTGTGGAGACTGACTGTGCAGCTCAGCCCAGCCCCTGCCCCTCAAAAAACACTTATTCAAGCAATCTGACCGAGTTTAACAATAGAAAGTAGAGCTGCCTGAAGCAGGTCTTTTGTAGGCAACAGTTTCATTACCATAACAAAAGCAAACCAAATGAAAAGTATTTAACAGTGAACTTCCTAGGGCAGTGCTGATTTGCTCCAGCTGAGGACTTCAAAACAAAATTATTATTATTTGAGGGGTGCTTATGAAAGGGAGACTCTTAAAATTAAAATAATGAATATATTATTTTCCTTTGTGTTACCCTTATTTTCCTGACTTTATGTTAAAAAGAAGACTGTATACAACGCAGTTATTTCTTTGTGCTTTAATTCCCCATTATTGATAACAAGTTTACTCCATCAAAAAAAAAAAGAGGGGGAGAATGAAAAAGTAATGCCTCCAGCTGCATTGAATAAAACCTGGAGTAAAAGGCTAGTTATCACAAATCAGTTAATGGAATCCCAGAGTTTAAGGTGTTTGCAGTAGTGTAAGAAAGAGCTCAGATAATGTACTGAAAAATCCCCACAGCAGAAATCTTATAAAATTTTCCTATTTTTTTTTCAGTCTTGTGTGCAATTTAATTTTAGAAAGACACATAGGGATTCTCTGATACTTAGAGATTTTATTAGAACCATGTAAAACAACAAAGAACTGTGTATTTGGCCAACTACTTGCCAATCTTTTTTTAGCTGCCTAAAAATAGACGCAATGACATCACTGCAATGCAACTCAGATTGTAACCGGTAACTTAACAAGGAATTTAATTAATTGCTCTATCCCCGAAGAATTTCAGCCGAAGATCTCACAGGAGTAGCTGTGAACATCTTTGCCCAATTCCACCAGTGCTGCTGCTGGGCAACTACACACAAAGTGCAACGCCTTGTTACAGACGCTCCAAAATTTTTGGCATAGCTCCAGTAATTTTGTTTCAGCTATTAGATCCTTTAGAGGAAACACATTTTCCAGAGGCAAACCCTTTGCCTTGTTTGTTTTTTAATAATCTGGAAAAGTGGTGTGTTTTGAGCATTTTAAATTTTCACTGCAGTCTGCAGCTGCCATTGCTGGTGGATACACCAAACACAAATGTAAAACACCTGAATTAAGGGAAGATAAGTGGCTACACTTTGAGGGGTAACCTTTCCGTTAATTTTTAATGCAATCAACTCACTCACCTTCCCAGATGCCATCGATATCCACAATCTGTGAAACAGGGTTCTTGTCACAGCCAGGCATCTCCTCTCCTCCATTTGGATAAAAGTCAATGTGTCCTATAGCTGATCTTATGCCAAAACCTGAAGCATTTCAAACAGGGGTAAGCATGTTTTAAATGAATATTGTCTCAGGCCTGTGGCTTCAAGTTTGTCTGTGCACGGTGTTTTAGGACAGGAGCTGTTTGTGACTGAAGTGTATCTGTATTTCTGTGTCTGTGACACAGCACAAGAGCCTCAATGAACAACCAAAACACTTCAGTGCCACAGGGCATAAATAATCCATACCAGTAGAGTAGAGTTGCATACTCACCTAAGTTGGGGATTGTGGGAGCTGAGTCTGTGTGGATAATATCAACAAAGTCTGCATCAGATTTATCCAGTCTCACTTCAATTGGGGTGTCTTGGAAATAAGGTTGTGCAGGGTCCAATCCTGAGAAAAACAGTGTCATGTATAGATAAAAAGATGTACATATAGAATCTTTTTATGTAGCACTAATTGATTATATCTAATGAATATCACAAATATAGTTGCCTGTTGTCCTTTATAGCTAAGTAACTTAGGCATGCATAAAAAGAGGGGGTGTGCTCTCTCTTAACAAGTGGCTTTTCTCCCAGGAAGTCACCTGTGTGAAGCATATTAAATTTTACTGCTTTATGTACTTACAGCGATATTGAATGCCAACACTTGGAAATAACTTTTTTTTTAAAATTGAACTTCTCTTTAATAACATTGCTCAAACTGGAGTCACTGTGTTTGCATCCCAAGTAGCTGATCCATGTGTGTGATTTCTAGAGTCCCTTGCTTGGGAGTACTCAAAGGGGAATTTCTGCTGATAGCACCCCACTTGCTTGGAGGTGTTGAAACCTGATTGTATACCTGTCTCTTGTCAGATTTTGGGAAAAACATCTGGTTTTGAAGCGACAAGCTTTGCTTTTTAACCTAGCAGAAAATGGAAGCAATTTGCTTCCCAAATTGCTGCAGCCATTTCAAGTGCTTGTAAAGTCTTGCAAATTGCACAATTTCTGCTGCCTTATACTTGTATCTCTTCTTGTCCCTGGGCAGCACATTCTGGGTTTGCTTTTAAACTGAATTTTGCAGACTGTTAGTCCAAGGTTCACAAAGCCTGAAATCCCTGAGGAAAAGTAACAATTGGAAAGGGTTTTGTTAATGATATCCACAATTGTCTTTTATGCATGAAAGGCCACCCTGCTTAATACACGATGCCCTTGGCATGGCCTACATGATGAATAAGGAGATCAAACCCACAGCTTTAACCTCTGGAAGTGCTGAACATGCTAAAGAAATCTCTTTGCTGTGTAACACGTTGCTCCTTGGGGCACAGTAAGCAAGAATTGGCGGATCTCTACAATATTCCAATTACCCCTGCCTACACTGCCGGCCACAGATGCAATCACAGGGAAAGTGAGCGGCAGGATTTTGTTTGGTGGCTTCAGGGTGGCTGTGGCCGCAGTCACTGACCGGTGATTCTGCCGATGCCCGGGCGCCTCCGGCCGGCCTCGCCTGCCGCGTGCGCTCCCAGGCTGTGGCCGATGATGTGGACATCAGCTGGAGAGTATCCATACTCATCCTGAGGAAACAGCAACAAATAAACAAACATTTCTATGTCTGTGTGCATCGGCAACAGGGAAGGCTTAGCAGGGGGTGAAAAACTTTTAATTTCCCTGCTGACTCAAGAGCTCCTATAGGATTTCAGTGTCCATTTGCCAGTTACTTCTGTTCAACATGCAGATTTTCCAAACCTCCTTATTCAGGTGCTGCCCTCATTTGGAGGTTGTTATGACTCCAGACAGCTCTGTCAAGAGTCCTGGGAGGCTCTGTATCCTCCTTAAGACTCACAGAATGCTTGATGGCTTTCCAGAGTCGGCCAGGCTGGAGCCCTTAGTCACCCCTGGCAGGTTAAGCATGGTGCACAGCTTGGGGAGGACATGAGAGGGGAGATGGCTTCAGCTTTTTTGGACAGTAACTCAGTAACTGCAATGCAGATGTGGAGAGTGAGAGTCGGAGCGCTCCTAGACCTAGCACACTGTCTGGTTTTAGTTATTTATAGCTCTTTCATGGAAAATGTGTGTTGAAAGCAATTAGATTAAAAGAAGGCTTCAAACCTTCCCACGTGAAGCCGGCTGCAAATGGGGGCACGTGGCACCTCCTGTGGGTTTGGGCACCGTCCGGTCCACCATGGCTTTCCCTAGGGCAGCTGGTGGCTCCTGCTTGTCCCCAGCCAGTGCTGCCAGCTGGTTTTGTGGTGTTCTTGTGAGCTTTTTGGTAGGCTCTGTCTCCGTGAGGAAGCAGTTTGCAATATCCTTTATCTCTGCATATTTAAAATTTTACACTGCATTTGTTAACATCTACAGAGGAACTCTTTGGCTGTACTAAGAGAACATCTTGTAGAATTTCCTGTCCCAAGCTGACAGGCCCTGCTGTTATCACACAGTCCTCTCCTCTCAAAAAAAGTTTGTTTTCAGCACAACTGATAGTGGAGTAGAGGACAATATTTTCTGCCGGTTGTATCTACATTTGTGAAAGTTCCAGAGCTGTATTTCTTTCAAATCAGTATTATAACTATAGCTTTAGTAGCAGCAGACTCTTACCATGAGAACATCTACAAAATAAGCGATTTCAGCGCCCACGACACGGATGTTGTTGGATGCCTGGGTGTACTGACACATTGCCCCTCTCTTCCAGTTCACACAAATGCAGTTCACATCTTCCACAGTAAGCAGCCTCTGTTTCATAAAACAAAAATAAAAACCATGGTAAATACAATATGGAATTGATTCATGTTGAATTGATTCAACTCACAAATGTTGTGTGAACTTTTTTGAGAATGTTTTGAGAGCCAAAGCTGTAGTGTGGATGTGTGGTCATGCTGCTCAGAGGGGTTTGTGTGATCACACAATGCTGAAATAGGGTGGTATGGAATGCAGTAATCATTTCAAATATCCAGAGCAGTATTTTTGACAGAAGGGAAAGCAATATCAATAATGGCAATTTCAATTTTTATTTTCAATCAAACTTGGTATGTAGCACTAAATGAGAGCTCTACTTAGGCACTGATTCACTTCAGTGATTTAAAAGTACTACTTTAGTTCAAACTCAATTAGAAGTTATATTTTTGATGATAAAAGTCAAGGGTGGTTTTCTGATGAAGATTTGCAAGAAAGGGAATGTGTTTTCATAAGTGGGTGCATAAACTGCTGGTGTCCCTGAACATTCATTCAGATTCATGGCTTTATTTGAAAATATGTATATGCAGGTAGACTCTTTACCACAGAATCAGAATCTTTACTGTTCTCCCTGAGCTGGATTGTTTGGTTAAAAGTATTTTGCTTTAGCAGCTTAAGTATATGGCAACAACAGACAAAGGACCAAAAAGGCAGTAAAAGTGTCTGTGACCATGCTAAAAGTGGTAAAAATCAATGTGCAGATAGGATTATTGCTTAATGGGAAGGAAAGCAAGTAACAGATACACAGAGGAGGATTGATGTATTCACAATCCCCTTTGCTCCACTCTTTATTTAAAAGATTCACTGAGATCAATTTGTTCCTACATATAAATAAATTAGAGTATTGCGATAAAACATAGGTTACTGTAACAGATAAAGAATTTAAGGATTTATCTCATGCCTCTACATCCTGGCAAATTGATCAAATGGATTTAAGGGACTAGCTGAATTAAATTGTGAGCTATCTCATTGATTCTGAAGTTCCAGAAAAAAAACCCTCTATTTTAAGAGTGCAAAATGTGAGACAGAAAATTATAACAATGTCAATCTGCTTCTGATACTTTAAACAAATTATTAACTAACAAATCCACCAATCATTCCTCATTTTTCTTTTCTTTTGATCTAGTATCAAAGAGAAGCAAACAATGGGGACGCAATGAATGTGAAATACCTTGATTTTAGTTGCACACAGTTTCTCAGTGTTCTCATAAGTAAAATAGGAATACATAATTTAAAAAAAATAATTTTAGTTGTGTTAATGGTTGAAAAACCCGGTCCTTAAAGTGCCATCAACTGGTATTTTGCTCTGTGCTGTAGGACTGGGGGCTTTCATCAGCAGCAATATAAAGCATCTTTGGAGGACTTAGAAAACCACAAGCTGAAATTGCACTTTGTGTAGGGACAGGGTTAAGAAATAATTTCTGGAATTAGCACAAAAATCAATAAAGCTGAGTGCTTTACTACATTCAGTGCTCACAGCAAGTCCTAGATTGGAAGCTTTGTTCGAAATGCTCCCCTTGAGGTCCCTTCTGGATCTACATTTGTACATCTTTATTGCTTTTGGTCATGGCCAGGCCACGTCCCCGCCCTCCAGCGCTCCCATGGCAGCCCAAACCAAACCTTCCTGATAACCCTTCCACATCTAGAAACTGTCTCTTGGCTGGGGAAATGGGATGCAGGAGCTATGAGTCTGCAGTTATTCTGGAATCACCCCTGATCCCAACTGGTATCTTTCTCCTGGGTTTGTGTCATTTTTACCAAGAAAAAGGGCATTTATTCAGTCAAATCCTCTTGTCACTCACTTCATTAAATGTATTTTGCTTCATGCCTTTCGTCAAGGTGCAAATCTACATATTTAATTTGGTAAAAATCTGAAAATGTGACCTCTTTTTGCTTTCTTATCACTACAAATACCATGAGAAAAATTGGTTAGAAATAGAAAAAACAGACAATTGATAGGAATGTGTTTATAAATGCAAGCTGAGGGTGTCCCAGTGATACCTACCTTGCACATGTCTGTCAGCCAGCTTTCTTCTCCATTGTCTATAAATCCATGCACAATAAATCTGGTCATTCTGCTTGCATTAAAATTCGAGTTCTCAATTGTTGACTTGTCGACTGCAGAGACATCCTACATTAATGTGGATTTTAAAATACTCAAATTAGCATAGATAATAAGTTAGCAAACCTTTAAATCTGCTTTCTGTAAATAAGTTTTCAAAATTGCAAAGACTTGAACTGTGTTTATCTGTGCAGGTGTTTAAAAGTTATGCAATGTTGAAATCCGCTGCAAGGGTTCACCTGGCAGGGGATTAAGGTCTGTATCTCCATTCTGTCTTAGAGCAGACAAGATTTTACTCTTAATGTGTTTTCGTTTTATTTGTGGAAAAAAGTTACCCAAAATGCTTTGTTTCCTGGAAAAGGTGTTCTTTTGAATTCAGTGGAAGTTTGGCCATTTTTAACACTTTCCAGGAACACAGCTGGAGTCTGTGCTTATTTATGATTTTTGCATGTGATTCACTAATGTTTAAAGTACAACAGCTCTTACTTGGAAGTCATCCATGTTTTGCCTTGTGTACAGGAGGAAGTGAGTGTCTACACTCTCTGGTTTCCAGGGTAATTTATAGATTGGCCTTTCAATGGTCCCAGACCATGGCACATCATCTGTGAAGCACCCAAGCCTGTCAAAGCAAACTTCTTTGCCTGTAGCAGGAAGATCAAAACAAAAATGTGTGAATGAGCAGAGAAATGGAGCAGCCAGAACTCATAGCATGGCTTCTCTGGGGGTCTCTTTGTTCCTGGAAAACCCCATAGTTTACAGAAAGCCAAGACCAGCAGTTGCCCTTTCCTAGATCTTGAGGCTACACTTTTCCCCAAGGAAAGATGCCACCCTATTCCTCATCAGCAAAGTCTTCAGTGGATTTCCCCTCTGGTACCCTTGAGTATCTTCCCCAGCTGTTGCTCTGCCCAAGGCAGAGACAGCAAATGAGTTTCTCTTAATACCAAGCCAGAATATTGCAGATAATCAACAATAAATTGAGACTGTGCTGAACAGCTGACAGGAGAAATCTTATACCTCACAAGCCAGTGTCTTCTGCTGAATACAAAGCTATATCCTCATCAGACTTTCTCCATTTCCATTGCTACAAAGAGTACAAGAAATAATTCCCTATATTTAGTAGAGCAGTTGATTTGTTCTGAGATGGGAAACATCAGCTTTTCTTCATCAGTCCTAGGGCAGAATTCCCAGAGTGGAGAAGAAAGACAATAGGCACACACTTGTCTCACCATCCTTGTGTGAGAAATTGAACCCCATTATCCTCAATCAGTAAGTTTTGAGGCACCATGGTGTAGAATAATACCTAGAAAATAGGTGGGAAATATAGCAGCAGAGAAAGGCAATACAAACACTAACCCCATACGCTTACCTTCTGCTGCGCTGAGCAGAAACAGGGCAAGAATCCAAATTCCAAACATCTGCAACAGTAGAAAAAGAAGCAGCTAGGATTTGCTAACCCATTTGAGTAGCAAGCAGCCCACTCAGCCCTCTGGTGCTGCGTTTTCTCAAGGTGAACAGAGTGCCTGGGGTCTCTGCAGGATGTGTCCCTGGCTGCTGTGTGTGCCAGACAAGGATGAGTCAGCTTTGTGTTTGCTTGCTCCTTGAGAGATTGGGGGCCATAAATAAATGAAAGCATAGCTTAAATCCGGGGTGATTTTTATTCTGTGGAGGCTACACTTCGAATCAGATGTATAGCAGCTATTTCAGAATTAGCATAAGGATTAACATAACATGAGCTGCCGTTCCCCTTTACACTCCTGTGCTGTGAGAAGCCACAAATCTGATGAAGTACAAGAAAAACCCCAAGACCTGCACTACTTACCATGCAGCCTTGAAGCTCCTGGCATTAATGTGTAAACTTTGCCAGTACTTTTTATAGTCTGCTTTATCCTTGGAAATTTTCCTAGAAAGATAGGAATATTTATTTCAGATTATGCTTTATATCTAAGCTGGAAAATCTCTTTAATGGTTGATTTCTCTGATAGCTCCAAAATCGATGGACATAGATTGCTTGAATCAGTGAGACCACAACAGGATTGGAGCTCCAGAGCCTGGTAATTCCCAGGCAATAACTCATCAGGATTGGCACCTGAGAGAGAGTTATATGGATCTGTGTGTCTTGTCTTGGGTGTGAAGGCTTTTATTTTTAGTGTTTTGTAGTTGGGGTGTAGGAACTCTGCTGGGGGAGTTAGTAGGGAACCACGTAGTTTTTAAGCCCCATTTCTTGCCCTGCATCAAGTGACTTCAGATGTGAAATGCTCCTGTGTTTTCTGGGCCTTTTGATGAAGGATTATCGGTTTTGGAAAACCTCTAAGTGGGCTTGGTTTATTCTTTTCATAGTGAAAGAGTCTGACCTTCTCCTGGTATCCCTTTAACTTCCTTGTTTAAATAAGTAGATGTAGAAGCACAGTTGTGTAACCCCTGGGATCCTTTCTATACTACTCATGTAACCCAAGTTTTGAGAAAAGTTTTGAGTGATGAACTGAGAGCAAACACACTGGAAATACATACAAATAACATACAAAATTCCCCCAGGCATTGGGACATGGCTGGAATGATACAAAGCTCACTAGATTGTTCTAGTAGAAACATCAACTAAAAGGTGAAAAACAGCCTGTGCAAATGCACAGGATTGGGTCTGGGAGCCCCTTGGACCTGTTTATCTTTAGGAGAAGGCTGTAAGTGAACTCAGGAAGAAATGAGACCTGAGCTGGCTCCACTCAGAGCTTTGTCAGCCTGGCCATGCTTTATGGCCTTATATGTTTGCAGAACTGATGTTCCCTAATCTCCCCCCCTGGGAATGACCAGATGGACACCAGGTGTTTCACTGCTATCACCTGTGCTAATGGAGTTTATTTCTTTAAACAGTAGTGAAATCTTATTTTTTACTAAAATACCACCTTTGATACCGATTTAGAGCTCGGTGCCCCTCTCTGTAATTGAAGCAGGATTTTAGTCTGTAAATGTGTTTTTATCAGTGGTACAGGAGAATCTGTACATGCCCCAGTGCACTGACAAGCTTTAACACTCCTTTAAAATGAGGGGAGAACAGTCTTTCCCATTTAAGAGCTGGTTCGCTGTGCTTGGAGGAGCTGCTCTGCTCCTTGTGGCCTCACAGAATGGGCCTTTGGAAGAAGGATGTTTTTTTATTTAAAAACATTTGATAAAATAAGGCACAGCTCTGTTCCTGCAATCCTGAAGAAGGTGTAGTCTGGAATAGGAAGCAGGCAGAGGAGAGGACTGGATTTCTGGTGTTGCAGGATGCTGGGGCTCTCTCTTGGGACACGGTGCTGTGCTTCCCAGCATTGTTCATGTCAAGTCCCAGGAGACTTGCAGGACTCAGAACTGCGGGTCTCTGGCTGAACCTCAGTCTTGTGCTTAATTATGCTTTTAATTTTTTACAGGCTTGTGTTTCATCCAGGATACCACAGGGTTAGGGTTTTTCTTTAAAAAACTATTTCATCCAGAAGTCTATACTAATAAATGTATTCTTATGGTATTTCTACCCTTATTTCTTAGAAGTTTATCTGCCCAAGTGCTTGTACGTCATTTATCAAATATGGGGAAATGGGAGTGAATAAGTTATTAACTCTTTCTTCCTATCCATTAGCTCAGAGTTTGGGGTTTATACTTGGAAAAATATCCACTGCCTTGGTCTCTTACAGCTGCAGGAGGCTCACTTATGCCATGCTTTGCACAGCAGAGATGTTCATTTTAATGGGAAATGGTCAGTCCCAGGTTTTGAAAAGCCTGGGTACTCAGAGCTTCTCTCCAGGATTGTCAGTGGCCACTGCAAAGGTTTGTGTTTGAAATTAAACAGTAGCCAGGAGCTGGGATTCAGTGTTTATCTCCTTCCAAAGTGGGGAGCACTTGAGGTTTGCCTTATCTGCTTTTTCCAAGCAGGTGCAGGTACAAAGGGCTGTGCTGACCTGCAGGAATAAAATGCAGGAATAACCTGCAGGAATAACCTGCAGGAATAACCTCCTGCCTCATCCCATGGCGTCTCCTGAGGGCACTGCTCTCATGTGCGGCTGGAAAGCTCTGAGCAGCAGCAGAAAGGAGGTGTTTGGGAAAATTCTGTGCCGCAGGGGTGTCCTGAGGACACGTGCTGCCTTAAGAATGTTTTTAGATTTTCTGTTTATCTGTGTGGTGGGACTCAGTTCTTGCCTTGAGGAGCTGGTAGGGTGAGTGTGTGTGCTATAAATGGATTTTAGCACATGGGATTTCTAGTTGCTCCACAGTTACAAGCACAATAAACATGTTTCAAGCATGAAAAACACTGACAAGTGTGTTTGCAAAGAATGGGAAAAAAATAAAAGGAGAAGCAAAGTTTTTTTTAAAAATTTGCTTTAATTGCCTTATGTGCCAACATTTCCATGCACAAGCCTGAGGGTTTACTCAGCTGCCACATACAGACCTTGGTCACCTCTAGCAAGGTGTAAGTAACTGAGGAACTCCGTATGCCACAGTTCCACGGCCACAAAAAGTTGACCTGGGAAGAAAAAAAAATGCTTGAATCAAGATTTATCTCTTTTCACCCAATGAAAAAGAAGAGTGTCAGCTGTCGCCTTGAGGGTTGTTAGTCCAACTCATAACCCCACTTAAGCCTTCCTAAAAGCCTTCTGCACAGATTATTAACATCTGCATATTAACAGTAACAAAGTGAATTTCCTTCTTTTGGGGACCAGCTGTAAAATTTGAGGTTTAATATCTTTATCTTGGTTTGTAATAGTTTTGCTGTGGGAAAAAACAATACATTTCAAATTATTCACTGCCAAATTCTTTTCCAGACCAGTTTCCTAGTGTGCAGTCAAACATCTGATTTTCTGTCCAAAGTGCAATTCTTGTCCTTGTCGTTTTTGAAATTCACATTGTTGATTACAAAACATGTGTCCACTTTTAGACCATTTCTCATTCTTGTTTCACAGGGTTTTTTTGCTTGCCTTCTGAGCTGTAAATGAGATATACTTACTTATGTCCATCTTCTCCATATATTATATTGACTGTTTCTGCTCCCAATCTTGCCCAGAGCAGAGGCAATATGGCTTTGTTCCAGATGAATTCAATTTTTGTAGTATTTTTGGGGTTGATCTCAACATCAAGATATTTTGTGTAAACTTCATCTTGAGAGAGGTCTCCACTATGAAGAGAATGAAAACAGCAACCTTAAGTTTAACAGTTCAGAGATTACTGAAATAAACCACACTCTCCACAAATTTTCAAGTTTTCTCATTTTTACAACAGAAATTTGCATTTTTGTTGCTCCTTGTAGAGCACAGGGCACTGGACCAGGGCTCTGAACGAGAAGAGGATGGAAACCAGTACTGAGCACTTTAAATTGAGACGACAAGAGCGGGACTGGGGCTGTCCCCAGAGCCCCTGTGTGCTGACATTGCAGGGATCACTGCAGGGATCATTCACAGAATGATCAGAAATGCTCAGAATTCTCAGAAACACAGGAATCATGGAAATGGAAGTGGCTTCCATTTTCTTTTTTACAACCATCCATCTGCCCTCATGGCTCTTACTTAGGTAATAACTTCTTTCATATCTGATGTTAAGCAGAATATTTTCAATGCAGAATTAGTGTTCACACTGCTTAAATATGTGGAAAATATGTAGATTAATGATAGCAGCATTGAATAATGTAGAAAATTATTAATTTAACTTACTTGGCAACTTCATACTCTTTTGTGTGCCCCTGTGTGTCATAGAAAATCAGGTTTATGTCTCCCTTAGTTTTCTTTATGCCAGACAGTTTGATAAATACTTTCTGTCTCCAAGCTGCATAAATAAAAGCAAAAATAAATCCAGATTATCACTGGTGATCTTGCATTTTGATAAGTAATGTAGCATTTTTTGTCAGAGCCATCAATAGTTGTTTACAGAAGCAGCACACGTGCATGGCGGGAAGTCACACCAAGGCACTTTGGTACTTTTCAAACTTGTGAACAACTGTAACAAACTTTCTCCACTTACTAGCAAAAGGCTCATCTGCTGCTGTATTTAAAAAATACTTTTGGTCTACCCTCTCCAATTTAAATGGGAATCTGTCAGCATAGTGCCCCATCATCGGACATCCCTCCTGTGGACATGGGAAACAGTCTCCCTAGGGAAAAGAAGAGCATCAGTTAACGAGGATTTTTTTTTTTTTTTTAATATGCTAGTCCTGATGAAATGAAGGCTCAAGATGCTGTTCTGATCTTGCAAAGCTGTGGCAGTGCTGTATGTTTACATAACACCAAAACCTGATAAACTTGATTTAGATAATGGCTCCTGCAGAAAGAACATGTTTGATACCTGTGTACGGTAATAGTCTGAAACTGTTAGTTCAAATATTTTTCAGTTAGATTCTAGAGCAAAATATAAGTCAGTTTAACCGTCCTAGTGGAAGGGAACTTGCCTGCACTCACAAATGGGGGAAAATGAAAGCAGCATCATGTATTTAGGTGCTCTAATCAGTGCCCAAAGTAAATTAGAGAGCAGTCAAGGACTCTAGAGGCTCCAAATGTTTCTTCTTCCAGCCAGGAATTAGTAGGATAGACAACTTATGTTCCCTTTGCATAAAGGTTTGGGGTGAGAATTCCATGAGCTTTAATGTTTGTCCCCACTATTTTCATGACACCATTTATGCTTCAGGATTCGTTTTCCAGAGTGGAGCAGTGGATGGGAACTGCTGTGTGCTGTGCTTCCTCCTACCCAGCCACACCAGGGGACCTTCACCACCAGCACCCAAGGGCTGTCTGCTCCAGACCTGCAATATTTCCTTTACCCCTCACCCCTTCCTGGGCTGATGTACTTACTTCCTCGAAGGATTTGTGTGACTCACAGGGAAATCCGAGGTATCCGGTGGGATAGAGGATACTTTCAAAGTAAAACTCGTGGCTGCGAGAGTGGTGGCACCCCCCAAAGATTGTAGTGTCTGTTGGGAAAAAGTTGGTGAGCTTTGGGGAAATAATCTCCTTCCTGTTATCCTTTACAAGACTTGCACTTGTCTCACCACGGGAACAGCTGAGGTGCAGAATGGAACAGCAGCCTGGGCTTGGAATAATTTCTTTTTGGTCTGAATTTGAGCATTTATAGTTGCAGGACAAATTGCTGTTTTGTTTGGGTTTTATCTGGAGAATGGTGTACCACTAGCCCAAGATAGCCCATATATATGTATATAAATACACATATATATACATATATATACACATGTGTGTATATATATGTGTGTGTGTGTGTATATATATACACGTGTATATATATGTGTGTGTGTGTATATATGTGTATATATATATATTTATGTATGAGATGTCATAGCAAGAAGATAACATTCATTACAATTTTAAGGGCTTAACAGAGCATGGAGAACCCACCAATGTTCTGGCAACCTGCCCAAAATCTCTGAAAAGAGTGAAGTCTCAGGTTCAGAGGTGAGGCACGTACAGTCCGTGGAAACACTCAGAGCTTTTACCTAATTCATGCCTTGGAAGTGATGGATGCTCTTCACAGTCACTGCAATAAACTAGAGGTCGTGCTGTTGTGCTGCTGATTTGGCCTGTCTCAGCCTGGAAAGTCTCCTGCTGGGGTTGTTGGACCTGCAGGCTCCCTGTTTTCTGCCTTTTTGGGGTTTGCATCCAATTTCAAATTACAGAAGCAAAGCTTAGGCGTGTATGACAGCTCCTTTCCCCACAGCATTCTCCGTGGAGCACTGCTCTGTTCCAGCCTTTATTGTTTCTAACTTCCTTTTAAACTTAGGAGTAAACAGCCAAAAAAGCCATTTTGTTTTCCTGTTTTCTCCCAAACAGATGGCGATTTTTACAGTTCATGTTTCAGAACTGAACAAAAATACAGTACGATGCACATTGGAATTATTCATTTACCTGCAATGATGGCTTCAAAGTCATTTTTTTTCATCTCTGGAATTAAATCAGTGCATCCAGGCATCACGGTTCCTCCATTTGGGTAAAAGTCCAGGTGCCCAGTGGTGTTATACATCCCAAGCCCTGAGACATGCATGGAAGGTGTCAGTGTTCAGTGCCATGCCATCCCTGCAGCTCCCTGCTGGCACAGGGACACTCACCTGCGGCAGGAAAGTGAGCAGCATTGCTGTGAATTACATCAACGAAGCTTGCGTCTGTGGGATCCAGTCTCACCTCGGGAGGAGTACCTTCAAAACAGGGCCCAGCAGGGTCTAAACCTAGGAAAAAAACCCACATTTATTGGCTGAGAGAGGACAGAAATGTTGCATGTGTTAATATGTGTTTTACCAACTTATTATATCAGATGTTTAGTTTTGCAGAAGGCAAGCCCGATAATGATGTGAATTCCAAGCTAAACCCTAACAAATATGCAAATAGTATGGTTTTGTGAACCTTTTTGAAAATTTGTTCACAGAGAAGTAAAATATCTTTTTCAATAGATTATATTACATTATATTACTAGGAAGGAGGCATTTCATTATCTCTGAGCTTATTACTGGCCTGTAAGGTTTTACAAATAGGGAAAACTAAGGGTTCTTGCTGCTTTGGCTTTTTGTGGGACTTGATGTAACCCAGCGAATGATGGTAATGTTATAAACATGTTAGCTATGCTTGTTCTTCCACTAAAGAGCACTTAACCTAAACAGAAAAAGAACACGTAATAATTACCCTTGTTTCTGAGAAGCATAAATTTTGTCTGCTCTCATGACAGGGATCACCAGCACTGCCAATAATTTAATTCCAGTCTGCAGACCAGTGTGTTGGCAGTTTTTTTCCTTCAAACACGCGCTGCTAGCTGTGCATCTCGGTGAGCAGCCTACCTGTTATCCGCCTGATGCCTCGGATCCTTCTTCCCGCTTCTCCCGCCGTGTGTGCTCCCAGACTGTGGCCAATTAAATGGATTTCGTAAGGGGAGTACCCGAACATTTTCTGACCATTAAAGTGGTGGTGGTAGGAGATAAGAACACAGGCTTTGAATAACAAGTGAAGAGAAGGTCTGACATTATGGGCCTCTGGGAACATCGAGAGCGCTTTTCTGCATAGCAAGCAGGGTGTGAGTTCCTTCAGTTAACTGTTGTTCAAATTACACTAAGAATTGACAGAAAAATGATCCCATCTGGAATTTTACATGCATAATGATGGAGGATTCCCTGTTGCAATGCTGGAATATGCTTACTGAATTCCATTAACCTGGGCAAAAAAATAGGAACCACCTTTCTCATTAAGATCAATGCCTAAAGCCATCTTCCATAAAAAGTTTTTTTTTTTCTTTATTTATTCTACTCTGTAGCCCTTTTTTATCACACATCTATTCTTCATATCTACTTAGAATATGTGATATCATAAATAAGATTTTCACCAACAAGCTCAGGCAGGGTGACATCCATTGTCCTCTTTGCCAGGTCTCACCTGTACAAGACCTGCACTGCTGAGATATTACACTTGAATTGAAGGTGGAAAGGGAGACATGGGATATATTTCATTGGGTTTTGCAACAATTAAAATCACCAAGGCTGCTAATTGCTTGAGTTTTTTACATTAAGTTTCATAATGTGTGTACCAAAATTAAAGCAGATCTGGAGAATGGGTCTGTCTGCCTTTAATTTTAGATGGCAGATTTCTCTGAATACATTTTACTGCAATGCTTCCATTTACCATGCAGCTTAACCTTTCCTACAGCCAAACTCTAGAAATTTGTAAATCAGGGAAAAGAAAGGAAGTCTAAGCATCATTTATGCATTTTTTAAGGGAAGAAAGGGCACTGTAGATTGCAAATGGTACAGTAATAGAGGTAGTAAATGAGAAACTGAACCCATCTTCAAATGACCTGGTATTTATACATAGAGGAAAAAGATCCAGAAGCCAAATGCATGAGGCTAGATATGATTTTCCTGGGTAGGACCAGCAGATTGTACCCCAGCAGAATCTGGGAAAGTGTTCTTTGATCCTCAGGTTACTGCAAGGTTGGCACTTTGCCTTGTGGGCTCTGCACCACCCATTGCACCTCGTTAAGATGAGCAACTCCTGGCCAGGATCAAGTCCAGTGCCAGGCAGGATTCTGGTTTTCAGCTGCTCCAAGTACTTATGAGTCTTTCTGAAATCAGTGGGAAATGCAGATACACAAACTTTGCAGCTGAGCCGTTCTGCACTCTGTAAATGTGCGCACCTGCCTTTGGGAACACGAAGGTCACAACCAGAAGGCAGCTGAGCAGTTTATCCGGCCTGTAGACAGCAAATATGGCATTATCACATAAAGAATCTACTGCTCGTTTCGGTGGTGCTAAGCTGAGGTATTAAAGCACTTCTGGCACGTGTATATAATGCTGGCAATACTATTAAAACACTGAACTCGCCTCATTGCTGTGGAATGCCTGCTTGCCTGACACATCACATGGAAATGTTGCCACCTATTGGTCTCTAATTAATTGGCAAATCTAAGTCACAGCTCAATTTGCGTCCTTTGCGGCTGTGAGAAGTCCTCACAGGGCCGATAATTAGTATAATTAGCTGGATCTCAGCCGTGCAGCTCTGCCTGACCGTAGTGGACAAGGCTCAAACCCAAAGCAGCAGTGTCACAACCCCACTGCATCCTCTGAGGGATTGCAGGTGGCAAAGCAGGGTCTTGTACCTGCAAAGTTGTGATGAAATAAGCGACCTCAGCCCCCAGCACGCGGATGTTGTTCACTGCACTGACATAGGTGCCTTTTGCTCCGTCTTTCCAATCCACAGCAATGCAGTTGATGTTTTCCACTTCCAGTAACAGCTGGTGAGGGAGAACACAAAGCAAAGTATTCAAAGAAACAAAATATCAATCTTGAATTGAATCAATCTGATTCCACTTAGAATAAGGATTAAAAGGTAACATAATAATAATTACTTTTCTCATT
The DNA here is from genome assembly GCA_013400915.1 of Pardalotus punctatus. NCBI lineage: Eukaryota > Metazoa > Chordata > Aves > Passeriformes > Pardalotidae > Pardalotus > Pardalotus punctatus. The sequence goes on along the minus strand of VZTX01031045.1, from coordinate 848,532 downwards.
CTTCACTATATGGGACTTTTAACTGTAGCCTGTACCACACTGAAACATGCATCTTCTTACAAGACAGAATATAAAAAAATAATTCCTCCAAAAAGTACCAAATTTTAATTTTGTGACTTCCTTTGAGGGGTGTTGGTAGCTTAACTGAATTGTAAAAGAAGGAGTCTTTTTTACCAAGTGTCATTAAAACTGAAAAAGTCACGTCAGACTGAAAAAAAATTTGGAGGAGGACAGAAAAGTTCTGTTCCAGAAAAGGAATCATTGGTCATTTTGGTATTGGGCACAGTCTTGCAGAGATCAGTGATTTTTCCAATGGAAGAATCATGTGTTAGTCTGCAGTTACAGCTTCCTGTGACCAAGGCTTACTTAAGGTTTGAGATAGAACAAGGAGCAGTAAAAAAATTAATCCATTAAAAACACCTAAAGGTGAATGACAAAGAAAACAGAGCTTGAAATGATAGTGCATCCTGGACTCTCTGCTCTCCTGCAGGGACCATAAGTCTGTAATGTGAAGAGCCGGAAAGAATTGCTGTTTCTATTAAACTTTTAAAAATTGGAAATTTAATATTCTAGATTAAAATTTGTCATAGATTTGTGACTTGGTATCCAGTGGTGCCTTTTTCTAGCTTGGCCTTTCCCCTGCCAGCACAGAAGCAGCAACAACTAGAGCACATCTTGGTTATCTGCCAGAGCCAAGGTACCCTCTGCTGGTTTTGTGGGAGCTGCCACATTTCATATTGGAAATATTTTTTCACTGAACTCTGTAATCAAACAAAAAGCAAAAAGTTTGGTGGTGTTCTTGTGTTTGTTTGTTTGGGGTTTGTTGTTGTTAGGTCGCTTGGTTTTTTTGTTTGCCTTTGAGAACTGAATAGTGGTGAACCAGAGCGGTATTTATAGATGGAAATTTGAGCTTTCCAAGTCAGGAGAGCCTTTGGGCTGAAGGAAGGTTCAGCTGCTGCCAACGGGAGCAGCAGGGAATTGGTGTCCAGTCCCATGTCTGGACACTTGTGTAGTGATCAGGGGCAGCTGCTCTCAGTTATCGCTTTAATCTGATCTGCAGGGTTTGGGAATGGAAGCTCTAGGGAAAAACAATGTCAGAGAGGACCAAGGAGCCTCAACCATTCTGTATCTTCCTCAGTGGGAACATTTTGGCTTGTGTGAAGTTTAATTCTTGGTTTGTATCTTCCGCTACCTAATGAACTGTGAAATGCATGGAGGTCACTGATGCCTAAAGGATGCTGACAGAGCTGATGGGAAGCAGAAGATACTGTCCCATACCAAGCACATTTCTACCACCCAGCCTGTTTTTCCGGTGCTGCCAAATCCATGAATGATGAAGGAGGTTTTCCTACTTGAGGAAAAATGTGACTTTTGGATGGTTGAGGAGTTTATCGCCGAGATCACCTATATGTTAAAAACAAAACAAAACAAAAAAGGTTTTATCTATTCATACCTTTGAACATTTAAAAAAGTCAGCTAGATCATCCCCTTAGGACTAAAGGGACTACTCTGAAAGGACAAAGTCTGTGGATTTTGGAACTAGGGCATCCCTGTTTCTTGTCTTCCTCAGTTCCACTGAGAAGATCCTTTTCTTTCTCAGTTCCACTGTGGTTTCCAAAGAAGTTGTGCCCATGTGGTTTCTGCTGCTCCTGTCTATTCTGCTTATTGCATGAAGAAACCCCTTTTGCAGAATAAGAAGCCACTTAAAAGTGCCATATTTTCCCAGGGTGTCTCTCAGCCTGAGCTGGATGAATTTCTCTAGGGAACATCCCCCAACTCCACAATTTCTGCTCCAGCTTGTCCTTTCACTGACCTGACCTTTGCCTTCAGTGTGCTGCTCTGCTTCGAAGCTGAGCCTGTTTTTCTCATCAGCCACTCCAGAAAGGCTGGAAGAACTTCATGCAAGGACTGCATGCAGTAGGGGTGAAGCTGATCTTCACACGTTGCTGCAAGCTGCTTAATTATCTATTTTTATCAAGAATGTTATCTGTCTGTATTGTTTTCAGACAAACACAGGGGCTGTGATGTGAGCTCAGCGAGTTTGGGTGTGGAAGGGCTGTGTTCTAGATCATAGATATGCTTATGTTTAATGGGAAGTTATTATTATATTTAATGGGAAGTTATTATTTAATGGGAAGCTGTATTTTGATTTATTTTATCAACAACAAGTGCTGAGCAACTTGCTGCTGAGTGTAACTTATGTGCTTCAACCTTCCTCAGAGACTTAAATGCATGCAAAATGTAGTCTGCCATAACCTACATCCCCCTTCAGGAAAATACCAGGAAATTTGTTGTGTCCTACAGTTCATTCATAACATTTTTTTTGTGCTTTACCCCAAAGTACATTCATTACTGTACCTTCAAACTATCTTCTGCTTCTGTCTTGTTTGCCTATGGTGACCGACAGACTTTGTGACAAGTTAACAAACATTTTTTAGGTTCAGTCAGCTTTTGATGTTAAAAATAAATGTCACCTGTGAGTTATTTCCTGTTTCTCTGGTGTAGAGAGAGAAGCTGATGTTCATCTTTTCTGGAGAATCAGGCAAACCTGTCAGAAGTCTCCCTGGTACCCCAGACCAGGGTGGGTCATCTGTAAAACAGCCAAGTCTGGGGTAGCAAACTTCTTTACCTAGAGGAGAGGAAGCAGCTTGTTTATATATATAATTTTCTTATGCTTGATGATGCATTTGAGACTACAGCAGTTTGAAAACCAAAAAATGAAGGATTTCACTTCATGATTGATTTTGAAATTCATTTTTTGAAGGCTATTTTTGTTTCCTTTATATGTATTGCCTGAAGTGGGAACTCAAGGGGAGCTAAATAATTTGAGGCTAAACCAAGTAAAGACCCACACACTGTTCTGACACCATTTTCTAGGCTTGTAAAGGATTAGTTCACTTTCTTTTCTAAAAACAGCCTTGTAAGAAATGCTTGTTAGAATTGCTCCTTCATGCTTTCTACTCCGAAGCATTGTGTCTCTGCCACAAGAACGAAGGTAACCTTGTACTATGAATTATATGAACATTTCCTTCAATATTGGAGATTTTTCTAGAACAAATGGGTCTCATGCTCATTTACACTCAACTTTAATAATTTAGCACTGTCATGCTGAGCCCCTGTTGCTGATCAGTTCCTTGTATAGAGCAGTAACATAAAGACAGATCTTGCATTGCCTTGATAGAAGTAGGACACGTGACCGAATTTCTCTCTGGATTTTCAGCAGAGAGTTGTGTCTCTTGTGCACTTAATAATAAATTTTAAACAGAGCAGAGCCTTTTAGCATTAGTTCTAAGCACAGTTACAGACATTGCCATACAGTGACCCACAAATCAAACTACAATTTCAATGTAAAGGAAAATAACAGTCATTATCTCTTATATACCATTTCATATGAATTCACTTCCTAGTGGTAGTTTTTAAAGATATAGTTTCTCACCTGCTACTGTGCCAAGGAGATAAAATGCAATAATCCACATTCCAACCACCTAAAGCAAATTGAATACACAGGTTAGGCATTTTATGTTGAGTGATTTGTCCTTTTTAAAAGAGTGTCATACAAAGAGAAATGCAAAGACCGGCACCTGAAGAGGAACAACCTCACACGCTGGTCTCTACCCTGAGGGGATCCATCAGCCAGAAAGAGCCCTGAGGGTCCTGGCAGACACCAATTGACCATAAAACAGTGACACAACACTCCAAAGGTCCTTGACACTACAAAATGCTTTCAGAAACAAAGAAGAAACAATTGGGAATTTTACAGATGTTGTCCTTGAAGCTTGTGTGACACGTGTTAGACAGAAAGGATATGTGATCCACCTGTGCTTGTTTTTGATGGAAGTGGGATTACTTGGCTGTAATGACATGGTTTCCTAACAAAGCCAAACGGGATAGGTCAGAGCACTCTCTAATAAACTCTGAAGTCCCTGTTTGGTAATTGTTTGTTTTGTTTGAGTGTTATGGCAGAGGAGTGAGGATGAATATCTCAGCAGTGAGCAGGAGCTGCAAAGCGCAGAGCTGAGAGAAATCATGAAATTTCTGTAGAAATACAGTTCTGGTCTTAAGTCTAATTTATCCATTAATGTGGTTAACAGAGAGGAAAACTGTCTGCTCGAGGAGAGTGGAAAGGAGAGAGAAAATCTGGCAGTAAAACAGGAGAGAAAAGGATTAGGAGTTATTCTAAGCTGGTCAAGGACAAGAACAGAGATGTCCCAACTGTCAGCCAAAAGGAGCAGCTCCATACAACTGGAATATCTGTCAAGAAGTGCCCATCATCATCATGAGAACCCAATGACAGTGCAGGAAAATCACAGCTGATGTGGCTCATCAAATGAATTGGAGAGTTCCATGGGATTTCTTAATATTTAATGGACAACCCTAATAACCAGGAGATGTACAGTCCATGTCAGGAACACTACAGCAGGAAGGAGAGAAGATTTTTTTTTTCGGACCTAAAATCTGAAAGGCAAGCAATGATTTAAGAAAATGTGGGAGGTTGTTATCAAATAAAAGTGATCAGTAATTTCCTTCAAAGGGTCTTCCTTTGAAGGCAGAAAATATAAATGAACATGTGGCCAGGGAAATAAAAGAAGCAGCATAAATTTTATCATTTGTTGACACATTCTGTAATTAAGAGAGTTGTAGTTTGGGTAGAAGATAATTTTTTAGCGGGAAGCCTTTCTATAACAGCGTATGTTAATGACAAAGAATCGCAAAGACGTCAAAAAATTATGTCTTTGTAAAAAAGAGTTCAGGCAGCACACAATTTGAAAATTCTTTAGGAGGCGTAGTGCTGAACGAGAAGAACTGGAATGACTTGTTTGTGAGTGTGATCCCAGCCTACCCAGAGCTGCTGGCTAGAGGCTGCCGAGTGCAGAGCTCAGGCACCATCCCAGTGCACAGAACACATGCACTTGTCAAGCAAAACCAGCACTAAATATTTTTCTGTTGATGTTCAGCTCAGAACAAATCCGCAAATATTCAAGGGCTGCCATCCTGAGGTATAAAACTTGGCTGGAGCTGTGGCTGTCCCTGGCAAGAGGCCATCGAGTCACCTTCAGGACACCGTTGCTCAATCAGTGATTCATGGCACGGTGGATGCTTGGTGAGATATGAGAAAGTCTCATAATGACTGTCTGCAGTGCATTTTTAAGTCCCACACACGTACCCACACACCTTCCTTAGCACATGCACACAGGCAGGTGCACAGAGTCTATTAATGAGAAGTAAGGCCAAATCTCAGGAGTTTTCATAATCGGCATTTTAACCCAAAAATTTCACTCCAATAAATAGATATTTTTTTACCATTTTAAACAATATTTGTTATGTATAGAATTGCTAAGAATTTTACTCACCATTCTCATATAACCCTTGTTATCTCTTTCTCTGGTGAGCAGTACCAAGATTCAAAATGGCTACGGTTTTCTTTAATGAAAACTGGATCGTTTTATGCTGGAAAAAATTAATAGAAAAGAAATTAAAAACCTAGGGGTAACTTGGTAAATTGGAAGAAAGTCGAAGAAAACAGAGGGGGAAAAGGGCAATATTGGTAACTGGGAATTAATGGATAGAAGTTACACAGATTTCATAGGAAAATAAAATGTCAACATACATAATTTATGGACATCAGAATTAAGAAAAAATATTGAATGCATGAAAGAATTTAAAAGATGCAATGTGTTTTGTCTATCTTTACCAAAACCAGCTGAAATTCACAAAAGAAAAAAGAAATATTCACTGTAGGTCATTCTCTATTCAGACAATAATTTTAAATCTGCTGTAGAACAGCTGTTGGAACTGCATGTTCAAAAATCACTGGATCTCAGTAACTCATAGCTGAGATTCTTAAAAAAAAAAACCTAGCCAAAAAAGTATTTACAATTTTTTAAAAGTTATTGATTTGTAAGAAAATTCCATATACATGATTTGAAGAAAACTAATATGGTAGCAGGTAAAAAACTCGGATGAAGGACCTGAGGAATTTCAGTCCAATATCAGCCTGAGGCAGAATAATGAAACTCTCCACAGCATACTCAATCATAAAAGAAAAATTGTGAAAAACTGTTAAAAGATTTAAGTTGTGTAATTGAACTCAGTTACACGGCATGACGAACTAACTGACAGTCTTGTAAGGTCAACATTTTAAGTCACCTGATACTCAGATTTTAAGGAGATCTTCTTTGCCACTTGATATTTTGATTAAGAAAGTAAAATTACATACATGCAGTACTACAATAGTTAAGTAGATTAAAATTAAACGCATGGATTAAGTAGATTAAAAATTGAGTAATTATTGCATTTCAGGCTACAGTTGAAAGAACTAGAAGGCAGCTCCTGGATTTACAAACACAGTTCTTTCTCCTGTGCACCATCATATCATATATCTTATCAGACATCATATGTATGTATGATCAAGCTGTGATTATGTTTTTTAGCTTTCAAGCCTTTTTTTTGGCCCTGTAGTTACCCACTGCTCATTCTGGATCATCCCTGAGGAAGATTTTAGAACAATCAATTCCTGGCATTACACTGAATGCCAGTGTTCAACGCTAGTATTGCTGGACATGAGCTCAGACTGAAAAAAATACTCTATGTAGACTAAGATATAGTTTTAAAAAAAGCACAGGTTTTGAATGTAGGATTATTTTTTGGTGTTTGAGAAAGTAAATGCTCTCACACTGCATATCATATTTGCAGAACTGAGGTGAACATCTGATGAAGCTGTAGCTGAAAAGGCCCTTAAAGCCTTGCTAATATTTTATTTCATCTCCAGCTCCTCCCCATGAACAGCCCAATGCAGGTCCTGATTCTGGATGAAGGTTCTTTGGCACTGCTTCAATACAGATGAAGTTTTTAGGTATAGTGAAGTTTTGTAGCAGGAAGCTGGCCTTAATTGAATAGCTCTGAAACCCACAAATTTAATATAAGAGAAACCAATTTTGTAGCAGAGCAAAGATGTGCAGAACCTTTTGTAGACTTTCTCCCTCCAGACCACCCAATACAAAGTAATAACCATGGCAAGGCAGGGCTCACACACCTTGTCTGCTCTGGGTAGTGGATTTTTCAGAGTGCCAATTGACCTCTTAAACTGAATCTGAAACAGTGGACTAGGACATTGACCTGAATGACTCAGAATAGTGATGCAAATTATTTTCTTGAGGCATTTAATGTGGGAAGAGTTCCAATAAGAGGTTAGTAGGTATGTTGGAGGGTGCTGTAAAATTTGGGCTTTTAAGGTGTTTAGGTCAGCTGCTTAGAACTGGTGAACAATCTAAAGAAATTGTAGGATAATAGTGAAGAAAACATATTTAATAACAAGTCTTTGGCTTCCTACTGTGCAATATTTGTTCAGATTTTCTAAATAATAGGGTTCTCACCTTGACCTTACACTGGTATTCATACATTCAAATTGACAGAGACAATTATGATAATTTAATCTGACTACAAGCATCATAAAAAACCAAAACAAACCAACAGCAAACGTGATTCAGCTTTGGGAAGTGGCTGTGCCAATTCTGAGTGACCAGGGAGCCTTCAGCTGACTTGCAGCCACCACCTGGGCACTTGTCTGTCTTTCCAGCGTGATCTCCACTGCTCATCTCCATGATGAGGCTGCTTTTAAACTTAGTCAACTCCAAAACCAACACTGTTGGCCTTTTGCCATTTCTGACGTGCAGAATAGCCCTTGTCAATGACTATATCAAGTTCCCCTGTGTAGTCTGCCAAAAAAAGTCTTACTTTTCCCATTCTTCCACAAAGCAGCTCTATAATTCTTCCCCATTTCCACTCTCTCCCTTCAAATTTGCAGTGCTCCTAAAAATGCTTAACTACATAACCTGTTTTATCCTTCTTTTTAATTTCTGCTGTTATTTGTATTTTGAAGCTTTTTCCCTTAAAAATAAAAGAAGTCCAGATACCATCTGAGAACACTGTCATTTTGTTCTTCCTTTAAAAACAGGGACATATTCAGTCTCAAATTACCTTAGCCCCACTGAATCCACCCTCTTTTCCAATCTGCGCTGCATTGTCCCAGCCCAGAAATTCCCATCTCCTACAGGGATTTCCTGGAATTGAAAAGTTTTAAGCCTCGCAGCTGCTGCCAGGGTCTCTCTCCTCGGAGTCACTCGGAACGCTGCTGTTTGCTTTTTGCACGTTCACTCACGCAGCATTCAGCCTGGCTATTTTTAAGCAGGAGTCCCTGGAGTCCCCAGTCCCGATCTGCAGCTCGTACAGACATTGCCCCCAAACCCCACCGATTTTTCAGCACTTACCCCTCTGAATGCAGGAAGGGTTGCTGCTTTGCAGGCCCTGTTCAGCCAGCTCCCTGTCAAATCCTGGTCGCTGCTGTCCCTTTTCACTTGGAATCAGTCCCACGACAGTAGGTGCAGACCTGCCCACGCGGCTCTAATTATAGGCTTGGTGTGGGTGAGCGAGAACCTTTGTAAGAACGATCCCCTCGATGCTGGATAGAACAGATGTTGCCTTTTCTTGTTGCTCTTTGTACCTAATACATCAACATTTTCCCCTCCTGAAATTTTGTGAAAAGCCCTCGGAGGGGTTGTTGTGTGTAACATTCAAACAGCCAACATGAAATGCTTTCCTGAGTTAACTGGCTGTTGTGAGCTCGTGTTACAGGGAATGACTGACTCTCCACTGCGGGGAAGTTCAGAGCAGCAGCTTTATTTCCTTGCTCTGTGTTCCCCACTATCTGTTTGTTAGCTCTCTGATGAACATGCCTTGGCAAAGCAAACCCTTGGTCATTTTCACAGAATCAAACCTCTTTATAACACAGATTTCATATATATATCTATATATCTATAAATCTATGTATCTATTTAATCAAGGGCAGACTAGCTTCTTTTAAAAAGAGGGAATAAGAAAAATAGCATTGCAACTTCGGCACAATAAAAGTATTGAGTATTTAATAGCTTTTTCTAGTGAGTTACTCAAGCTTTTCTACCCACCACCATTTTGACTAATCGATGTCCTCTTAGGCCAAGTAGGATTTACAGATTAGGTGTCTCTGTACCAAGCTCTCTTATCAGGGAGCGTGCTTTGAGTGTAACTGGTGTGTACTGACATTATTGTGATCCACCTGGATCAGGGAAACCACAGGCACTTTCATTCAAAATTGTTTCAGGAGAAGGATATGATGATGATAATCATGCCATTCATGTTTTCATGACTTGTCCATCATGCAAATCCCAGATTCTCTTCTGTGCTCTGGAGATTGTGAGTCACATCCATGTCGGAACCCAGTTCCTTCAGTTCCTGGGCCAGACTTCAGGTCCTACAGTGCTACCTGCAGGATGGGTGCTACCAGCAGCACCTGCTCAGGCAACTCTGTAGGAGTGATTGTCACCCTTAATCAAGGAGTGGTTCAAGTGCCTGAGGGCAGGAAGTCACTTGGGCTGGATCTGTGGTTCACATAAGGAGCCAATTTGTGGTCCCGAGATATGTGCATCGCCTGAAAGAAGATATTTCAGAAATAACACCAAAAAAAGTGTTTCTCCATATGCTGAATTGCAGACAAGGCAATCAAGCCTGGGAGGCATTGTAAAAACCGAGTCAAGAGTGACTGCCGCTCCTTGTGGCACATGGCACCTACAGGAATGTTTGAGTCTGGGTCTGGTTCTTGTTGGTAGAGTGGTGCAAGGCAGTGCCATGTATGAAAATAATCATTAGAAAGAAGTCTCAGAGGAATGTGGAGGAAGCAGTGGCTGGTAATGCATCTCATATTTAATTGCTGCTTACACTGACAATGTGTGTGTGATTCCAGGTAAGACAGAAGAAATCCAGCTAATAAGAAATTCTTGATGCTCAAGTCTACCTTCATTGACTGGGAGGTGGAGCTTTGGCAGCAGTTACAGGACACATATCTCCTCTGAACAATGAAGCTCGTCAGATAAGTCTGGGGAGGGATGAGTTTGGGGAGCCAAGGGAAAGAGATAAGGAATGTCACATGCCCTCATGTGCCACATATGTAAAAATTCTGGTATTTAAATTAAACGGAGCCAGTGAAAATGGTGCCTCTGTTTAGTATGAAACATCTTCAGAAACTGATCTACATCTTTGTGTGGAGACCAGACTCCATTGAAACATTTTTTTTAGGGGACCGGGATTGATGGATATTCTCAAATATTTTGCTGTTCTTTCCACAGAGTTAGTCTTTGTGTGTGAATGTTGAAACAGTGCCACTGAATTTCACTGTCAGTGCATTTCAGACGGAATACACAGTGGTGTGATTAAATTAATGTAGACCAGTATGACAAGCCAGAATTAACAGTAAAAATAATTTCTAACCCATGTTGTAGGGTTTTGAGGTGTAGCTCCTTTTAGGAATGGTCAATTTTTCTATGCCCTTTTTGTGTCTTAAAAGGAATGGCAGATTTTTTGGGCAGGAAGAAAAGTCTGGCTTTTGCAGTTGCCTCTGACAATGTGCAAGTGAACACATCCAGTGGTTTTATAAATGTCAGCATGAGAATTATCAAGGACATAAACACATTTTGGTAGCAGTGGCCTTCACATAGGTATGAAAAAGAGGATCAAAACACTCACTGAGAATCATGTTCTCCACAGGAATCTCAGAAACTGTGTTTCGAGTGCAGCAATATATAAATTACTGAGGCTTTCTTAGAAGGATAAGTGTATAAAATTGTAAAAGCAACATTTTTCTCGCTCTCATTTCAATTTTAGATTGAAGATGATTAATGAATTTCTTAGCTTGGATGGAGGTCATCTGGAAGTAGCTTTGTGCACTCCAACCCCTAGAGAATTGTTAATCTGTATAGACAAAGACCACTCAGCTTCTTGGAGATCTTACCTGCAGTATCTGAGTGGCAGAGCCAAGAATAAAGGCTTGCTTGATACTTCTATTGTTTAACTCCAGAGTGTTCTTTCTGGTCAAGTGAACTAATTTTAAATTGAATAGAGACAAAACCAATTTGCCTTTGTATATACTTTCCAGTATCACACAACGGTAATGAAAGGAGTATTTTGGAAGTTATAAATATTTATGATTTTCCATGATACATGCTGGATGTTAATTAAATCACTCAAAGCAACCAAAGATAATATTAACTATTGGTTTTGTGAGCTGGAGATTCATGGAGTATAGTATTTGAAGGAAACAGCACTAGAAAAGGGGGTTTTAGAGCAGATGATGAAAGTAACCAAAGGCAGAGAGGATTTCTTAGGGACAGCCAGATTTTCTTTACAAGCAATGGGCAGAATTAAAGGGAAGAGGGTGACATTCATTATTCTGAATGTTTTATCTCCATTAATGCTAGAATATAAACTTTTTTGAAACAATCAGGTGAGATAAGAGGGAATAACTGTAGATTTGCCTTGAAAAGTGAAAGGCAGACACAAAAATCTTGAATACGTATTTCAATAAAAGCATGGCTCTGACAAACTCATCTACAGCCCAGTGGCTCAGAACAAAGCTAATCATCAACAGCTCTGGACACCAGCATTTGGCCACAAGCTTTGCTAGTGTCACAAAAAAAAGGAAAAAGCTCTGGGATGACACCACTGCCAGCCTGTATTTTCACATATTGCTTATGCTTCCGGTGTTGCAAGACCCTTGTGGCAGCTGGGAGGAGAGGTTTGTGTTCCTGCAGCTGCACCGTGGGCGTGCTCCGCTTGTGCAAGGGCAGGTGATGAGGCATGTTCTTTCTGGAAGTTTTTATATCCGTGATAGCTGAAGATAAAGAGCATTGGCTGAGGATTATTGGCTCTGTTTTGCCCTGGAAATATGCCACAAAAATAGATTTCGGCATGCTGGCAACTTCTGTTCCCTAATTATTGGAAACAGAGCAACTTTAAGCAGCTTGGAGACTACTTGGAATTACAAAGTCCCCGGTACTGAGTTATGACAAAGGCGAATCAGAGAACCCCAAATTTTGTAGAGACTCCGTCCAGATAGATTTATTGGTAGGCCAGTGATAGGTCAATTGTTTAGTGGCAACTCCCACTTCAGTCAGCTTTGGCTATGGAAGAATAACTCAATTAAATTTTAGGAATGCAAAAGCTTTTTGACTTCTCTTCTGTTCCAGCAGCCTGTCAAAAAACTGTCAGACCCAGGGGCTACACAGAATACCCTGACTGCATTGAAGTCTTGGCAAAATCACCGTCCAAAATCTTTCTCTTTTAGCTTCTATATTAGAGACACATATTTGAGAATTGGAGCCTGCTGTAGGAAAAAAACCCAAAAAAACAAAGAAGAAAGACCAGAAGATCTTGGTAGGCTTATTCCCTCAAATTTATGGTTATTTTACAAGGACTTTATCAATATATTGTAGTGTATTAGAGTAGCATGAAAAAATCCAAAAAGTCACACATTAAGATAGCATCAAAAGTAGGAAAAAAGGCAACTGCACAACTGAACACTGAGCTCTCTGCCTACTAGTGTTATCTAGTTAATTTTAATTATTGTTATTTTAGTTCTGGGATTACAAATATTTATGAGGTGCATTTTGACAGGCTGTGATTTTGGAGAAGAGAAACTGCTGTGTTATGCAGTAGAGTTTTTTGTTTTTTTTCCAGAGAATTCTGACAAAAATGGCTCTTGTTTTCTCATTAACACACCTGCACATATGCCTTTATGAAAAGCATGTGTTTTCTCCTAGAATTATTTTTCTGATGTCACATATGAATTAAATACAGATGATGTAAGTGGACCAGACAATTCATATTTTGGATTGCTAATTATTGCTGTCCCTTTTTCTATGAAAGTTTTGAGCGGTTTTTTTGTGTAATTTTTTTACCTTACCCCATCATCAAAAAAGTGTCACAAGAGAGCAAAGTGACTGAAAATGTCATAACGGCTTTCTTATCAACTTACCTTTGGTGTAATTTCTGTAGTGACCACATGCTTAAAGAGTATAAAATTAAATTTCTATTGTAATTCTGAAGCACTTATAGTTTGGCACAATATTTAAATAATGTAAAAGATGGAATGCAAATCATAAAACATCCTTAGAATCCCTGGAGAAATGGGGCATATTTGATTTTAAAAAACACTCCCTTTCAACAGGACAGCCAAACATATCAAATGGTGCATCTCACTTGACATTTTAAAGATTCAATTTCAATTGTTCTGAAAAGATGGTTTACCTTGTTGTAAAGATATTAAAAAATTGCCTGTCAGGGCTCTTTCAAAGGCAAATTGTCTCATGAAATATCAAACTCTTGCATTATTAGGACTAGAACCATTAATACAAAGTGATTGTATCCAAAGATTTCACACATGTAACAATTAAAAATATTAAATACAGAAAAAACCAAGAAGGAAGATTATTTGCCATCAGCAACATACAGCTGCTGTCAATGTGGTTTATTTCACCTTTTTCTCATTAAAAAATCCCTCTTTTTCTGTCTAACAATATATTAGCAAAGAAGGGCAGTGTTGATGTCTACTATACCAAAGAATAAAAACTAACTCAATAAATTTTGTATGAAAAAAATGAAAAGGCAACACAAGTGGAAGAAATTAATACAATGTTCTAGTTTTAGCTGAACTGGTTGGGTGAGAAAATGTATATTTTAAAGTGGTCTAATCAGTTGTACCACACTTGTAGCACAAGTCAGCAGCCTAAATGAATTGTCATATTTTGCCAGAATGCTGTTGAAATCTATAGCTTAAAGTGAAACAAAATGAAACTTGTATTTTTGAAAGAATGTGATTTATTATTCATAGAAACTTCAAATTAGATTTTAGAATTCCAGAAGTGGCACAGACAAGTATGGAGGCAGAAGAGGATGGGCTTTAGAGAAGCCTTGAGTTCAATGGGATTTTGTTTCCTTCCTCTGAGAAGTGGTGCCACACATGGCACACATCACACTCCTGTTCATGCCATTAAACCCAATTCCTGGCCCTGCTGCACACTTTTTGTGATCCTGAGGAAAATATTTACATTTATTTTGCTTCAGTTCCTGACTGTAAGAATGGTAAAATAATTCTTTCCTTCTCTGAGTGTCCTTAATTTGTGGAACTCTGGGGCAGAGAGCCGTGTGTTTTTTATGGAGGATGTTCAAGATGTTGTAATTATCAGTTCCAGATATTTCCAAACTGTGCAGAAGTACCTGGGGTACAGAAGAGGGGAGCCCCTTCTTGCTCAGGAAGGGCATCTTGCCGAGGAATTTCCTTAAGAGGTAAAGAAGGATGAATTTCCTGCTCAAGATGGTTTCTGGATCCCACCCTGCTCTTGTGGAGATGATAAATAAAGGGTACTGAAGAGTGACTCTGAGAAGGCAGACACCTGATTTAGCAAATATCTTGAGCAAGTTCCTTCAGCAATCTTCACAGGAGGTGGCAGGGCTCTGACATCTCAAAATTATTGCTGCATAATTTGAAACACACCTGCTCCTCAGCCACAGTCATCCTTGTGTAACACATCAACACCTTTTGGTGAACCTCACTGGAAGCATTCTGGAATAACTAGTTGTCAGGATGGGACAGAACAGAGTTGCCCAATAATTTCTGTACCCAAATGATAAACCTCACATCAGACGTAAAAATTAGTTGCATGCCTTGAACAACAGCTGGTAATTAAAAAATGAAAGAGTTTTTGTGGGTAGCTTGTGCTGAAACAAAGGAACCTTAGTTTATTTTGGCTGATGCTGGTAACTCTTAGAGGTCTGGTTTTGCTAATCAGTACAATTGAAATACTGACAAATTTGGAGAGGCAATGCTAATCCAAATGGTGTAGCTCAAGCCTGACCTCAGCATGGTCACAAAGGCAAAGTAGAGGTGGAAAATTCAGCTTCACTGGTAAAGAGAAAATAGTTATGTACTGAAGACCACCAGAAAATTCAATTTCTCAGTAGTACAATGCAGTTTTGATAAAGAAGATACCTGATCCAGGTAGAGAAAAGAGTCCCAGCCAGTTACTATTAACGTGTTATCTGTCATCACAACCCCAGTTCATGGGAGTGTAACTGCCCTGCAGGGAGAAAAGCTGACAGAACCAACTTGGAAACAGAGGTTTTGTAGTGGGCTGGGCAAATTTTCAGTCTGCTGAGGGAGCCTTGTCAATCCTTTGCTGCTGACTGCTGTGTCCTGTTCCAGCTGGTGAGTGTTGCTGCAGTTTTCAGACATTCCTGTCCCAGCCTCAGCAAACAGCCAGGGCTTGCCACCTGCTGGGCTGCACAGCCCCACACCCACAGAACACGGACCTGAAAAGGGGGAGAGCTTAAGGAAATATTTGCCAGTAAAATGGGATGGTTTTGTAGCAGATAGCCAACATAATTAATATAAATCCTGGTTTTATTTCATGATAGGTCAAAGCATGACTTCCGGTAGGCTGAGAACATAAAGTATGTGTAATCAAATTATCTTTTTTAAGACTTACTCGTTAATGACTAATTATTAACTTTCAGGATGTGTTTGCCTTTATGCTCAGGCTCCATTAGCGTTTTCATTTGGGACAGGACTGTGTTTGGAAGGGAATCATTCACTCCATTTTCCCCACACTTTGGTTTACATGACAGAGCGGGGTGGATGCATCAGCCAGGTCAATTTTGGTTAAAGCTAAGCAAGAGGTGTGCTCCAAAAGTGTATCTAATGTCCTGCAGATGCCATGGGCTCAGGTTGGAGTCAGCCTGAGGTACCCTGCCCAGGCAGGACCAATGCTGAACTCTGCAGAGCTTTTTCTGGTGTGCTGCGCCAGGTGCTAATGGAGAGCTGGGCACATGAAACTGAAATTTAGGAGAAGAACTTTTACCCCTCTGGAACACCATCAGATGATATACTTACATATTTCCATTTTCCCCAGATATTACTGTGACTTCTTCAGCTCCCATGCGGCCTCTGTCTACATGACCCAAATGCTTTTTCCAGAGAAACTCAACTCTTGAAATGTTCCCAGGAATTTCTGTATCAATGTAATTCAAGTATGTGTTGCCTGGTTTGAAAATTCCCCTGCAAAAGAAAAGCACAGAAGGGATGCTCAGTGTTTTGCACAAATGAGGGGGAAAAGAAAATTTGAGTATAGGCAGTAAGGGAGATGAGCTGTGGGGTACCATGAGAGTTGGAGCTTTGAATACTCTTGTTAGAATTTTATGAACTTTTTTTATAGAGTAGCTGAAATTTCTGTGCCTTTCAGGATGAAAGGCACAGAATATCAGTTAGCACAGCCTTTGTCAGTAGTGCCATGGTTTATTCCATACGTTACTTTTAGAAAATAAGATCTATCTTCAAATAAATCCAAGTCAAAATGTTCTCTCAGTGTTTCTGGTTGCTCTCAACCATGAAGAAAATTGAAAATTATAGTTTACATTTGTGGCTTCTGTGGTATCACTGTTCACTCTAACAGAACACACATTGCAGTGTGACATTAACATTGAAATTATCTGTAGGTGTATTGCTGCAGTGGTGTATTTGTAACCAAAGATACTCCTGGTACAGACCAGTAACAGAGCTGTGCTCAAACAGCAGGTTGGTTTTACAATATTTAAGATGTGCTGCTGACCAACATCTGTTTATTGTCATTTTAATTCATATTTACTGGAAAAAGCCAGGCTGAGTGGACAGCAATCCCATATTGCAGCACATTCATGGGCAAGCTGCAGCTTTCTTATTCCCACATTCCCCAGAAGAGGGGATGATTAAATGACCATACATCCCTGAGCCCTTTGTCTTCTCAGAGACCACCAAATCCCGTCTGAGTCCAGCAGCAGCCACAGAGCTCTTTCCCACTTTGCTGTGCTAACATCAACCTCAGAAAACAAAAGAAAATACAGAGCAAGAGGGATTTTCATCAGCAAGCAGATTTTTACCACAATCTGTAGCACTTCAATCACTTACCAGGGCTTTTATTACCAGCGTAAATCACAGGCAACACAGAGCAAGGTGAGGCCTGTAAAAATAGCTGTGTGCACGTTCCATATGGTAACAGTGACAGAGCCACTTTTTCAACAGCCACATTAAACTTACTTGTCAATGGTATATTTTTTCCTGATCCCATTAGTTCCAGTCAAGGCTACATCTATATTTCCCTTCATGGTTTCTGTTGCACATACTTTGACATGTATCTTTTTTCGCCAGCCTTTGAAAGAAAAATCAAATTGATTACGGTCGTAAGGAGGTTTCTTTCCTAAGGGTAAAATTTCTTATATGTTTCAGTGGCTCTAAGAGAGAGAAAAGGACTGCAGAAATGTGCTTATAAGCAAAGACCACGTATCATGAATTACAGTTTATTTATTAATTTTCCTTTTTCCCAGTCCTGTGGCTGTTTCTACAGAAATGACAACTAAATCTATATTCTTATTGCTCCCTGCCATTTTGACTTCATGAGCTTGGCAAAAATAGCCAATTTTAATACTTTTTTTTTCCAATAAAAACCATAACATTTTTAAATTTGAAATTTAAAACAGAAATTTTCATAACATTTCTCCCACCGTCAGCTTTATACAATTTTTGAAGCCATCATGTAATAACCAAGACTAACTCAAAGGTTAGCATCATTTGATCTGTTTTTACAATTAGCTCAGCTTTCCCCAGTAATGCTGGTACTGCATGTTCCTAACATCTTAAATTCTAGATCTTGTACTGAGTGCAACTTGTTAGCTCCAGCAGCTCTCTGCAGAAGCGTAAAGTCCTTTTTCACGCGTAATTCATTACCACTTTAGAATACACAACAAAATGAGCACTTACGAGCATATGGAGGGGAGGGCCCTGTGTTTAAATAAACTTTTTGCTGTTCTTTTTCAGTTTTATGTAAAAACTTGTCAGCATAATGACCCATCAGTGGGCATCCTTCCTTTGGACATGGGAAGCAGTCTCCCTAGGGGGAAATAACAATGTGTAGTATAAGATAATATCTATTTAAATCTCAGTTCTTAAATTTTCAGTTATGAGTAACCACATTTCCAAGGAGGTCCGGCTGGATATCTCACTCATATGGTAAAAGTATTTACGTTTAGGAATACTGAAGGTTGGGCTTTTGATTTGGGATTTGTTCTGTCTGCTCTTCAGCCTTTATTCCCATGCAGAGCCTTAATGAAATTAATCTTCCTACACAGATCAGACAATCAGATCAAAACCTTGACATCCATAAAAAAAAAAGCATGAAAGCAATTATTACAGTTGGAAATTCTTATATTTAGGTAGTTCAGTTTTGATACATGGGAAGTTCTGCTGGAACTGGTATTTGTGGAGCTTTGGCTATTTGTGCATTTGGTGAATAAAAGGCCAAATCGCCATCATCACTTGTCTATTGTAAAATTGCTGGGTTTGGGTATGGTCTGAATGAAGGCTGGCAGTGGTTCTGAATGTCCCCTGTGCCCATATTCCATGATCCCAAGCATAGAATTTGTCCCAGAAATTATCAAAAGCAGAAGGGCAGGGCTGTAGGCCCTCAGATAAATACAGACCTGGTACTTACCAACACAAACTCTCGGTATGTGTCACACTGATACCCAACAAACCCATTTGGAGTGATGATACTCTCAGCATAATACCTGAGACTTCTTTTATGTCCACATCCAAAAGATCTATATGCTGGGCAAAAAAACCAAAACAAAACAAACAACCAAAAATACCCAACAGGTAAAAAGCAATTACAGCCATACATTAAAGTAAAGCCCATGCCAAAGCAACATTTTGGGAGTCTCTTTTCCTCAAAAGCACTTCCACATATAGTGATGTCTCACGTAGAAAAATTAGAAATAATTAAAAGACATTTAAAGTGTGGATTATTTGGTTTTGTAGTAAAAAAGTGTACTTACGTGTAATTATATTTTTTTCTACTGGAAAGAGGTAGTTTTTAACAAAGGTGGAGATGCACCAAAGTGAAACAAGAAGCCTTTAGGAGTATTCCCCTTTGATATTTCAAAGACTGGAATGTTTCATAGCTGTCGTTTTTGTAAAGCATACAGTGGTTACAATGAAGTAGTTTTCCTTTTCTTACAGTAATCACAACATGGTATTCTGTAAAATCACAGTTTCCACTAATTTCTAGAATTAAAAGTAATTTACGCAATTATTTTAAATTCAGTGGCTTTCAGTGTTTTTAAGCTCTAGAAAATCTGCAGTTGTTTGATAGCAATTCTGTGAAATTCTCTAAAAAGCAGGGTGTTTGGCAGTGTGTCCTTGATTTTGTCAGAACTATTTGAACCAAGTACATTTTCCCATCAGACTGAAATTTATAAGCAGCCAGTAAGGAAAGAAGAAAGTGCGATTTGGGTTATATTTACAGGTCCCTTATAGCAAATATTGTCTTCATTGATTCCGAGGTCTCTCCTTTATCAAAACACAATATACTACAGTTAGCTTGGTTGTATAAAAATGGGTTCTATTCTGCTGCAGCGTGTGGTGGGGGCTCACCAAACCACAGGGGGAAGTCTGGGAGGCACTGAATTTATTTCAAGCTAGCACAGTTTATAGTGAAATCAAAATTTGCCCTAATGTTTATGCATCTGAAAGATAGACCAGTTGGTATTGACCACTTGACACATTGTTCTTTACATAAGGAAAGAAAAGAAACCCTCCACTAAAACCGCTCTGAAAAGTACTTGTTGTCTGTTTTCCTTGAAAATAATCTGCATCATCAAGGAATCGTGAGTATGTTTTCTTTATAGCTCCTTCTTTAATTCAGAAGGGTTTCTGCTTTTAACTTTAAACCCCTCAGCTCTCACAGCTGTCTCAATTTATGTTAGTGGCAAGTTCACTGAACACCTACAGTCCCTCTAGTGCATGAAAAACTGGAGGGAAAAAAAGTCACTAAATATTATTTCTAGAGCACTTCTTACATAAAAGCACTACATAAATGTAAACATTAACAAACAAAAGAAAGGTTAGCAAACAAAGTAAGGTTTAACCAAGAGGAGGGAGTTAAGGCTGTCTCTATTTTTAGGAGCTGCATGAACAACAAACTCCATCTGCTCGTGTTCAATAGAGCTGAGTTTCTCCTTCAAGACAAAACATTGCTAAGAGCCTTGTGAAATGTCTCTGGAATTTTATTTTGTTTTTTGGATAAAAATGCAGGCATTTTTATACATTCCAATTGGAAAGTGTTTTTGTTCCAAGTGACTTTGAGCACAGCCAACTTTCTGTTCTCTTTGTTACCAAGTTTTTGACCAGTTCTAAGGGGGAGCATTTTTGAAAGCAAATTATTTAAATGGTGGTAGGGATTTCAAAACATTTAGCTGTGAATAACAGATGTTCTCATTTCTGTAGGTTAGGATCAGAAGACAGGATTTTGTGGATCTATTGTACTGGATCCCATGGTAATTCTGATTAACTGCTCAGCTCTCTTTGAAGAACTACTAATGGAACAGTCATTTTATCTTTTCTATTTCGAACCTTGGGCTGTTCCCTTTGAAGATACTAAAACTTAATGGCATGGATGAATCCCAGTAATATTGGGAGTGATGTCTTCCTAGGGAGAAGGGAAGCTCAGATTTTAAAACACTCATTTTTGGATTATCCATGAGTGAAATTTTACCAGTCCTTCATGTGAGGAATTCCCACTGAAGTCAGCCTATCGTCACAGTGGCAGGCTCTTATAAAGCTTGTGATGAACAATTTTGCATGCTTTAACTGAAGTTTTCATCTGGAATTTGCCTTGGTTAGTACAAAAGAAAATTGGAGGGTATTTTAGAGGCAGCTTTAAATGTTCCATTTTTGAGCATTGTCTCCCTATTCCAAATCTGAGCTCTATAAATAACATATACATTCCAAAGGCCTTAACCTATCCCAGCCTTTGTTCTGACTGTAACTCACAATGAGCTATTACTTCTTTAAATACCTTTAAACACTTTAAAATACATTTACCTCTCATCAGGTCATTGATATCCCGAGTTGCAGGAGGTACACGAAGCTGGTTGCATCCTGGCATCTTCTTCCCACCATTTGGGTAAAAATCCAGGTGGCCACAAGTCTGAAGAATCCCCGGAGCTGAAACGCACAATGGATCCTGGCAGATCACTCTCAGGTATTCTGTGGCCAACCTATGTGCCAATGGCAGCCTTTGCATGAAAACTTACCAAAGTCAAAGAAAAGATGACCAGCATGAGTGTGAATTATATCAACAAATTTTGCATCTGAGGGATCCAGCCTAACCATTGCGGGAGTGTACTGGAAAAGGGGCCCAGCTGGATCCAAACCTAAATAAATGGAGATACAGCTGATTGAGTAAATAATATTATAAATATATCATCACATACAGGTTGAGTACACTATAGGGCATTACATTTCTGCCTTTACTCCACGTATAAAAATACATTTGGTGGCCCGCAGCCAGAAAAACCTGCAGGATATTAATAGAAAGCTGACTGAAGGCATTGCAGCACAGTAAAATGCTGATGGCTGCTTGGCTTACTTTTGGGAACAATGTTAGAAGAAAAGGTTTGGTTGAGGTTTTTTTTGTGGTCATGTTAGTGAAAAATATGAAATCTTCATATGTTACTCTGAGAATGTAGATTTTTACTTGGCCAGAAGTCTATTTTTGTTTCCAGAATATCTTGGTTGAAAATGGTACCCCTTCACTTCAGTGTCAGTGAGGTCTCTTTGGAGATAAAGAAACACAGCTGTGATCCCAGTTCCCTGAATTGCTCATGGGACTGCTTACTGTCTGCATTAAAAACTCCATTTTTACCTTAGACAAAACAATGTCTGTGCAGGGGAAAGAACTGACTGGAGGAGAAGGAAAAGAGAAAATAGTGAGTTTTTGAAAGGAAGTGGTGTTTGACAGTGTCACGACTTGCGTGTCGCCATGCTGGCTGGACATTTATTTATGATTTACCAGAACATTGCAGTCTACCATGTGTTTATAAAGCAGCAGTGATTCTTCAGTTCTCTTAAGGTGCATGAAAATATAAATTTCCATCTGCTGAAATAGCTGCAGTACCTGTTATTCTTCCAATGCCAGGTTTCCTCCTCCCTGCCTCGCCTGCAACGTGTGCTCCAAGACTGTGGCCGATGAAATGGATGTTGGCAGGAGAGTAGCCATAGTCCTTCTGGGAAGATTTATGGAAAGGACAAAAAAACCAGTGTGGGGATACAAGCCCATGGCACTGCAGCATGTCCCCATGCAGTGCCAGGATGAGGCCACACCACTGGGTGGTGGAGGTGAGTGTCCTGGTGGAAAGTTACAGTTCTGGGTGATGGGATGTCTGCCTAAAGAGAAGCAATTCCCCACTCATCCCACTCCTCTTCATTTCCAGGGTGTTCATGGCTATTTACTCTCTTATCCCAATATACTAAACCTAGAGGATTTAATTTTTCATCACAAATTTTCAAACATTTAAACTGTTGAAAAGTCACATTAGAGTAGTTTTTCAAAATCGGTTCTGACACTAAAGCAGGTATTTTCATTTGTGGGGGGTTAGAGCCCTTTTATAACATTTTGAGCTGCTTCACTGGGGGTCTCTGTGCTTTCTGACTCTATTGACTCAAACCAAAAGGTGCCACTCTGAGCACAACATTTACCACGTGGACTGTGCACCGGCTTTCACAATCCAGGGATATTTTACCTCGAGGAAGTTCACCAGGTACTCCAGCTCGGCCCCCACAATGCGGACGTTGTTGACTGCGTCCGTGTACAGCCCACTGGAGCCGCCCCTCCAGTCCGTCAAAATGCAGTTCACATCTTCAGTGTGAAACATGAACTGGAGTGGAACAGGTAAAGAACAGAGCAGAAGCAAACAGGTATTAATTACAATTGCAGCAGGGCGTGTGTAAACTGTATATTGTTTTGTTTGTGCTACTGGTGAAGATACATCCTTAGTGTATTAATTCCTACTGATGCTGAAGATCAACACAAGGAGGCAGAGTGGCACCGGTGATTAGAGGACACTCACAAGGTTCCTTCAGTTCTGTTTTCCATTCCAGATGCCTTGGTTGGCTCTAGGGTACCAACTTTTCTTAATGACAGTACCCCTGTCACAAAAAGGGGTGCAAACTTTATTCTTCCAATTTTTTAGGCTTGACTCATCTGAAAGGATTCTCAAATTTGTGCTTGGATTGTTCAGCCCTAAAATTCATACATTCTAAACAAAACATTCTATTTTTATACTTCTGCCAGCAGAAGTTTCTGATTTTGTTTTTTATTCTGAAACAATTTCATTTTTGCAATGTGCCAGAGTAAAATGAAACCATTCTGCTGAACAAAGCCTTTTGTTTTTATTAGATCAAATATGTCGCTGAAACTGACACATTTATTGTGACCTTATGCTGAGGTGAGAAAACGTACTCTTTTTTTCCCCTTTATTATTGGCAAGGAATTGTAAAATCAATTCATTATAGCTTTCCCTGGGGGGGGTGAATGCAGCAAAAGGGCATTCAGCAGAAGGCTGAGGTGCACTGTACTCATAGCCAGGGACAAGAGGGTGGTCATGTGGAGTTGAGCTTCATTCTGACTTTTGTGTTCCTTATCTATGCCCTGAATTAACAAGGGAACAGAGGTGTAAATTTTACATGGGAATTTAAAGCCAGATGTGGATATTTAGACCTTCAAATACAAGTAAAATGACTGTTAAACAATAGTTGTACATACCCTGCATATGTTTGTTATCCAGGGGAGGTCTGCTCCAGCAAGGTGGCCGTGTATAATGAAGCGAGTTTTCCTGTGTGTTCGGAAATTCGAAGCTTTTATAGTTGAAGGATTTGTAGCTGAAATTTTCTGTGCCAAAAGAACCAAACAACCAACAAACACAACAAGGAGGTGACTGCTCCATCCCACTGCACGTTTTGATAAAGGGCAGGGTACCCCAGTGGTTAAGGCATAGTTATGGACCCTCAAGAGATGGGTTTTATTTCTCATTCCCAAACTGCCTTTCAAGGGGAAATCAATGAATCACTTCAACAAATGATTCACTTCCTCTGGTTAATTGAACTAATGATACTGGCATCTTTTGCACAATGCTTTGAGATATACTGGTACAGCATGTCATGTAAGTACAAGATTTTATCAGACTTGGCCATAGAAATGCAAAGATAGCATCTTCTAAAAGGTGTTATGCAGTTGACTTTGAAGCTATACCTATTTTTCTTTCTTTTTTTCCCCTTTGAAGATAAGAGCTTCATAGCTTCATTTATATTTTATGATAAAGCCCGCTAGGCTTACAAAGTCAGAGGCTGTAGGTATTTTGGTGTGTATGGAGAAAGAAGACATTATTTTCTTTTAAATAAATTCTGAGTACTAGCTCTTACATATTTTTTGTTATGGTTTTGTTGACTTAAAAGGGGGATGTCATGCACTAATTAGCACACATCTCACCTTCAGTGAAAGACTGGTTTGTTAAAACCTCATAGACCCTCTCAGCTGGAGGAGTTGGACTTGCTCTGAAGTGCCTTAATAAACACCTCTGCTGTTTGTGACTGTCATTTATATAAAACCCCTTAACTCTGAAGCCTTTTGCATGTAATAATTTGTGTTAGAGGGCTGTGATTAATATGTTGTAAATATACCTGGCTCCTCAGAGCACTGAAATGAGGAAAAAGGAAAAAACATGGAAGAAAATTATCACGTGTCTACTATAGAATCAGAGGTTCTCCTGGGAGACTTATGAACAAAAATATATGAGAAAAGAAACTGTCCCTAGAATTTGTTGAGTGTATTGTATACTATTGTATATTGTCAGTATTTAGAAACAAAGCAATTTCTTACTTGGTGTTTTATCATGTTGTCTCTGGTGTAAAGAAGGAAATTCGTGTTCACATCATCTGGAGAGCTGGGCAAGCCTGCCAGTTGTCTCCCTGGGACCCCAGCCCAAGGGGGGCTATCTGAAAAGCATCCAAGCCTTTCGTAGCAAACTTCCCTTCCTGGGGTACACAAAGAAAAATGTTAGTGCTCTGGGAATGTCACAGGTTCTCTACACAAAGCTGGCAGGAGAGAATGTTTACCCCAGGAAAGCCAAACATGCCTAATTCAGATTAGGGTGACACTTGTGTGCATTTTTCATTATGGGGCTCAGTTGTGCTCTGGTGCTTGTAGCAAGGACTTGAACTTCAAGAGTGATTCCTGCTGCAAACAGAGCCTGGAGCTCAGCTCTCAGCCCGGAGGTCCTTCAGGAGCTCTTCTGAACTCAGGAGAATGCAGGATGTGTTTGGTTGAGCAAATTGTTAACACAACCCTTGGAAAAAGATGATAAAATCTTAATCCAGAGAAGAAACCAGCTTTTGCTGCCAGCACAGAGTAACCCTTCAAATCAGTTCTAATGCTCCAGGGATTATCTAAATTGTTATTTCCTGGGAAACAGATAATGAAGGGGTAAAAAGAAACCAAAACACTAAAATAGATATCCCTGGTTGCTCCACAATGCACATTAAACATCTCCCTTAGTTTTTTTATCACCATAAGATTTTAGTGGAGGCAATAAAGTGGAATTTGATGGAAGTTTAGAGCAAAGCACACCCTCAGGAAGTGTGGTCTGTGCCTGAAGGACTGGTTTCCCAATTTCTATTGTGGCTTTAATACAGTAATGGTGCAAATATGACATGCCGGTGTCGCCATTAATTGTCATCCTTCCACACTGTTATAGCACAGTGGTTGTGAAATCCCAGATAATTTTTACTGCTATTAAAAAGTCTATTCTTTCCTGTCATTAAGGAGCTATTTTGGACCAAGACTATTTTCTTGTTTCTGCATAGCACTGAGGATGTGCCTTGGCCCTCACTACCAAGGTAGCTACCACTATGAGTGAGTTGAGGGTGGGTAGGGGAAAAATGTTCTGGAAGAATTTCATTATCAACTCACATATAAATATACCTTTCTAATTCCTGTTCTGTTTGCTAGCTGCAAAAACCTTTACAGAATTAAAAAGTAATGAGTTAAACGCGGGAAAGGCATGACATAACTCAGTGGTCCTAATGAAGAATTACATTAAATCCATTCAAATGAACATACTTTTTCTAGAATATAGATATTCTGGTCTGAGCTGCACATAATTTTTACTGTTTATAGACTTTATTCATTATATGTCTCACCTCTGACTGCACTGAGAAGAAAAAGAGTAGTGATCCATACCGCAAACATCTGAAGTGAATAAGAACATAATTCAAACATAATAGAAATTAGAATCTGGAATTCACCTAAGGGTTCCCTTAACTCATTAAAACCCCTCAAAACTCAGTACTTCAGTAATTTACTGTGTTAGATCCAAAAAAAAGCAACACTTACTCAAAGCAGTTTATATAAAAATAGGAAGGTTTCAAGGAAATAGCTTTGGGATTATTTCTGTTTGCCATGGAGATTTTGCATAATCAGGTATCCTTCAGGCATCCTTAAAGGTCATCTTCGTGTCCTTGACAAACATAAACTATTTTTCTCTCTAGATCTGCAATTTATGGGCATGCAAGGTAAATTCTTAGAGGATTTGCAGCAACAAATTTTTACAGAGCGAAGTTTGTCCTAGGATTTTGTAGAAAAGTTACCCACAGAATTGCCATTCAATGCTTGTACTTAAAAAACCCCAAGAACAAACTTAATTTGTGCTTATAAATCATACAGATGGTCTTGAAAACTCATTCTGATCATTGCTATCTGCCATGGATTCTTATCAGCCCTCATCTGCCTGATCACTTAATCACCAGCTGATAGGCAACCACCAGAGTAAATGGAACCCATCATTTACTCCAAGGTGAAGCAGGGAAAGTCTTTTAAGTATAGTCTCACTTCTACCACAAGCAACTTATCTTCAAAGGAACAAAGATAATTTTTAAAAAATATAATATTGTGCCCAGATCATCCAACGAGTGCTGCACAGGCAGAGCCCTGAAGTCCATAACACACTGTTAGAGCAAAGAGTTCATCCCTACAAAACCCAGTGCGGGTTCAAGCATGTCCTGCTTCCATCTCCTCTCCTCCAGCCACTCACCAAATACCCTGCACCTCATCATCATGATCCTTATTTCAGTTCCTTAGATGTTCTTGGCTCCAGTGCATCCCATTTTACCTTGGTACGGCTCAGAGCAAGTTCTCAGCGTCAACCTCTGCGTTGTTGGCGGCAAGCCTTGCAGAAGCTCTTTGAGGAGCCCGGAGACAATCAGGACAGCTCCGTGCCTGCTCTCCAAGGGCACGTGGCACAGGGATGCTCACCCTCTGCTGCTCCACAATGCTCGGATTCCCAGCTGCATCTGAGCTGGGTAATGCCAGAAGAGATCTCCTTCTGTCAGGCTTCATCCCAGATAACGCCAACCAGGTCAGACCAGTTGCTGCGTGACTCCACCTACTTAATGCAAAGTTTCAATCAGGGTGTTATTGTCCTCCGTTGGTTATTATTTTTCAGGCTAAAAATTGCTGGGAAGTGTGATGTAAACACTGAACAAACACAGGGCCTTTCAGGATCAGCGGTGCTCCTCATCTTGGGGAGATGCTGAGTTGAGATTGTGACTTCACATCGCACCTGATGGCAGCGGCAGAGCCCCAGGCCTTTGCATTCCACTCCACAGTTTTAATAGCAGAACTATCCTTCCTGGAACTGATCCGTGCCTTAAATAATTTACAGTCTTAAGCAAAATTTTCAGATTTGTGTTTGATATGCAAGTCCACTGTTGCAGCATCAAGACGCAAACAAAGTTTTTTGGGATGAGCTAGCGTCTGTTTGCAAGGTTCAAACTGTCACCTGAGGACATGCAGAAAGAAGTATAAAAAATTATAAAAAAAATTAAATGGCTTAGTCTGTCACTTGTTATTTGTTCCTCTCTTATCTCTACTTTTGCTACCAGATGAATTACCTGACTTTTCTTTGAAAAGGTGACAGAAATGTTTTTAAAGAGAGAATAGTTCCTGGGGCAGATTGTCATCACATTCAATCACCATGAATCTTCATAATTAAATTGTATTAATTGCAGTAATTTTATTTTTTAGTGTTTTGATAGTGATGTCATTTCGCATAGTACTATATTGTTGTTATACTATTATGTTCATGTTTCGGATCAGACTTTCCTAGAAATCTTTGTTCCTGTAGGTGTATGTGGGTCTTCTCCAGCCTAAATGATTCTATTATTCTGTGTAGACACAAATGAGAAACCTGCATCTCCACATTTTCATGTTAAACCCTTTAAGCATAAGGGTGACTATTGACACCTCCTAAGACAAGGGTTTACAGAAAGGGGAGACTCCCTTTTGGAATAATCCTTTCCACTGACTGATGAGTTATTCCATATCTAGCACACACAAATATGAACTGGGTTAAAGTGATTCTTACAAATGCTAGGTACAAAAGCATTTTCAACGTTGGTTTTTTCGTTTGTTTTGGTTTTTTGTTTGTTTGGTTTTGTTGGTTTGTTCTTGGTTGTTTTTTTTTTTAAATAAAGCCAGCCTTGAAAGGTTCATTTCTTCAGCTGTATGTTGTAGAAGAAAATATATGTTCCAACTCTGTGCTCAGTGTCCCTAGTACAAAATTAAGAATCAAGGTTAGTACGTAGTTCAGGGAGTTCTTATTCATCTCTTCAAGACTAAGTTAGTCCAGTAAAGTCTTGAATTAGTCACATTAAAATTGAGCTGTCCTCTGCTCACATAATCAAAGTCTGTTGTTGGAGTGCAAACTGGTCAGTTAACCAGTCACCCACCGAAGTTCAGTAAACAAAAATGAAGAAATGTGTAAAAGATGCACAAAAAAAATCTGCTTCCAAGTTATCCTAGGTCATCCTGGACAACACTGGGTTCAGTGATAGTTAATAGAATTCTGAACTGCAATGTGTGGTATACTCAGATCTCTGATCACATTTGCTTTCAAAGTGTGATATTTCAAAGGACTTAATATTTTTTTTTATATCATTAAGAATTCATAGACAAAGAAAGGCTGGTTCACTAGAATTTAAGGGCCCCACAGAAAATCAGTATCTAATCTCACCTGCTTCTGATTTATTTCTATTATATATAATATTGGACCAAAACCTCATTTCCTTCTATCCTCACAAATGCTTCACACTTGAAGGAGCTTGAAGGAAGGTTTAATGTAGGAACAGGTCACTCAAACTTTTAAATGAATCTAGTTGAGTCAATAAATTATTCTGGAATAATTTGAATTATTACATTTTAGCTACTCCAAGTATTTTGGTGCCTGTGTCCTTGGGGAAGCTCAAGAAATGTGAATAACCCATCACATTAAGAAGCCTTTCTGAAAGCTGGTATTAATAATCCCAAACCATACCTCAACCCTCTGCTGCAACATGGACTCAACTGCAATCTGGGGGTGAAGATTTCAGATCACTTATAAGATTCAGTGACTTTGCCAAATTAAAATTAAAACAACAATATATCAAAGGGCTTTTGATTTTACCTAAGATGAGGACATGGTTGTCTCACATCCTGGCGTAAATGTGTGCCATGCCATTCTTACAGATCATCATTGCAGCCAATACTGAGCATCAAATGAAGTTTAACTTACCCAGGCTTTTCTCAGAACACGTGAAGTGATTATTTAGTGATGCTCTTGCTGCCTTTCAGCAGTCAGTGAGACACCACAGCTCTCCTCCAGTGTTTAAGACAAGGTTACTGGGAGAGCAAGGTATCCTCATATTTGTAACAAATTAGTCAGAGGATTTACTCCAGCTGACAGGCATGAAATGGGTTTTCTATGCTAGTTTACTAATACCAGGAAAGCTCATAGCTCAGCAGCGTTGTCAGACGTCAGCACTTCTGTGTTTGCTTCTAGAAATCCCCTCACTTTAATGGGGTTAACTGCTTCAGTATTATCTGGGACCTGGGTAGGAAACAGCGAGCAACAAAATGCTGACTCCATCCCTCAGAAGTTCCTGAGAATTTCTCATCTATGAGCTTGTCCAAGCTGCTCCTGAACTCATGCACACCTCCAGCACACCCAGCGTCCTGTACCAAGCACATTGTAATTGTGTAACTGTGAGGAGAATCACCTCCTTTCCTTTGTCTTGAGGGGTGCAGTGCCAGCTTCAGTTCGTGCCCCTGTCACTAAAGTGGAAAAAAAAATTTGTGTTTGCCTTCTCCATGACCCTCCTCATTTTATAGATGAAGTTCATACCTCCCTCTCTGTTCTTGGTTGACTTCTGTTTTCCTCTTATACGCCAGAGGACATGGGGAAATCCTGCTTATTCCATCAGGCTGGAGAAGGTGGACATTAGTATTTTGCTCTCTGTTACCAAAACCAGTAAGGAAAATTCCTTCTGTCCTGAAGTTTTATCAATGAATGTGTGTTTTTTGAGGGATGAAGTGGCCAAATGTGAAAGAAGGTTCTTTCTGCAGTTACAACACAGCTTTGCACATTCTCTCATAAAAGGTGGCTTCTTTAGCAGCATCTCTAATCATCTTACATCATGGGGTATAGAGCATATATTACAATAAAAAATAGTCCTGATAGGGATAATTCAGGCAATTTATTGTGCTGTTTACTTTTTTTTTCCTCTTTGTCCCTTAATTTTAATTGCACCCACTGTGAAGTCTTGATCTAGAATAAGTTTTCTGGGCTGGGATCTGCCTATCTATGCACATTGAAGGGTGTATAATTCAGTTTTGGGTGTATGAATAATGCACGAATTTTACTGATGGTAACAGTAATGGAAAGGTCACCTTTTCCAACATATCAGTTGTACCAGTTTTGAAAAAAAAAATCATAAATACTAGCAAGTATTTTTCTATTCATTCCAGTCTGCTTGGCTGCTGAAAAAGATATGAAGGGATTATTATCCTTTACATCTGCAGTCCCTTTATTATGATCCAGCTTCTAATACTTTTATTGATGCCAGTCCCACTGGGATGACTCATAGAATAAAATACTTCTTAGCTAAAGAAGGAGTACCAAATATTAAGTTCCATTTGCTTTGTATTTTAATGCCGTCTAAACTAACAGTTGTTGCATGACTTACTAGTAACTTTCATGGAAGCCTAAGTCTTTTTCTGATTTACACCTGGTAAGATCTGAAGTTTGTATCTTAATAAAAAAAATATATTTATTCCTGCAGTTATGCATTAATTTGTGTCAAAGAGATTTCCAGGTGAATTAGCTGGTCATCATTTTCTGTGATAAAACACTCTTGTGCTCAGTGCATGTTTTGAGGACAGCATTGAATTTAAAAGCACAAAATAGGGGGGATATGGAATATGATATAAACAGAAAATTTAAATCTCCCACAGCAAGGTATTTTAAGGCCTGTGGACCCTATGTGCACTGATTTAATTTTTTGGGATATAAATTTGTAAACTACAATGCAAAAAAATTAAAATTATAGAAATTATATTAGTTTTTACAAGCTATTGGTTGCTATTAAATGGGAACACATAGCAAAAACCCCTATGATGGCAAAATCCCCTGATATGATGGTTTCACATCAGACCTTTAATGTGAAAGGTGTCTAGTGTTTGTGGGTTTAATTGTCATTTTGCAGGTGCTGGTTCTGTTCCATCACATTCCCTTTAACTTCAGTCGAGCACAGGAAGTTTCCATCAAGGCACTTTTATATTTGTGCCACTATAGAGGTTCTTAACTATTTGTAGTGTGGCAACACCTGTAACGCTTTCATAAAATTGTGGGTTGTTTTGGGGTATCCTCTCCTCTTGTTTTTTTCAGGTTTGTGTTTTTCCTCGTTCTAGTCGTGTCTGGAGAGCAGGCTGGAGTTTGGAGCTGATTTAGAGATTTCTTCCTCAGAAGAACTCCTGGCTGCTAGGAGGAGAAGCAGCACATGGATGGTTCCCAAAGTCTGCTTGGTGCCTCTCACTGCCTTTGCCACTCCCTGTACAAAAGGATAATTAGCACAGGGAATACTCTTTTATCATATTTGCTGATAAGAGCAAGATGTAAGGCTGGCTGTAAACAGGAGGGCTTCTTTATTTTGCTTTTGAGCACTGCCGTTTCTTCAGGCAGTTTGGGATTTTAGTATACTTTGAGAATACTATCAGAATTTAAAGAATTTGTGGGCCATTACAGGAATTAAATCCAGTAGGTTGGTTTTAATGAAGCACTACCTTTGGCTTCTGCTAATTTTGGAAGGTCTTGCAAAACTGCTTTGAGAGAGGCCTATGATAAAAAGTAACTAGTTTATAGCATCTTTCTGTAAATGAAGTAATGAAAAAGCTACAGGATGGTATCCATTTATTTTGCAGGCCAGTTAAATCAGTATTACATTCAAAATGACTTCAGAAAAATTGAGCATCATTATTTTGATTTTAAGCCTTTTGGCTTTGAAGCTAAGAAACATAGCTTTTTTAATAAAAAATGGAAGAAAACAATCACAAGGAGCAGGGAAAGCTTTTTAAAGGGCTTCCCTAAATGAGAGTTATGAGGCAAGGCTGCAAAGCACGAAGTCATTTTAAGGAATGTGGGAGTGGGACCTTGCAATCGGCACAGCACTCAACATTACCACACCAATTAGACTTAATAAGTTTAACTGGAGTGTTTCACAACCTGAGTCCAACCCAGCCTCTTTTTAAGGCAGTTGAAGTGATTGTCACTGTTTTCAACAAGCGAGGGTGCAAGGCAGCACTGCAGTACTGATTTCGGGATGTAGGTAGGTGTTTCAGGGTGTGTAAAGCTGAATCTGAGTGCATACAAATGTCTGAAAAAGCTGTCAGATCTCAGTGACATTTCGGTGATCTGTAACAGGATGGGCACAAAATGCTAAGGGTGCACAATTAAGTGAGAAGCTTTAGGGCTGGTTTCTGTGTGGACTTCCTGCTTCTGAAAACCAGTTGGGTGGTTTGTGAACACATCACTTGTGGGTGATTGCAGAGTGCCAGCCTTGGTTTTTTAAGGAGCTGTGCCTGTTTTGGGATTATTCAACAGTTAAATCTTAGGCAAAGAAATGGCTATTTCATCACCCTTCTGAACGGCATTATAACAACAATATGACATGTGCTGTGGACATGCTAACCATGAATGGATTTGAGCAATGCTGGTACACGCAAAGGAGGCAGCACTGATTATTCTACTCATTTGCAACATTAGTTAAGGACAACGTATATAAATGCTTGAAGCAATTATCATCTGCTTTCTGTCACTACCAGCTAGACTACAGTTTAACTTCGTTGAGATGAATGTAAAACACTGAATGATCTGAGCCCAGACATCAGAGCCCTGCCCAAGAAGATGCCGCATCTGGACAAGGAATCAAAAGCCATCCCCATTGCTCGTAGTTTCATGGGTTCTGAGAAAACCAACTCTTTTATTTCTCTGAAAAGCTTACTGCCAGCCTTGAAAACATACATCCAAGGGGTGGTTTTTCATGTACCTGATGTCTCTTCTTTAGGTAATAATTCTCTATTTGCTTTGAAATAGAAAATTCACCAGGTGTGGTAAGATAATACTTTTTCTTTATTTAATCTGCAATTTATAACACAAAATTAAGGCAATAAGAAAGAAAAAGGGCTTTTTAGTCTTTTTAGTATAACACTGTTTTTATAATAACTGGAAGTGTATTCACTGTCATGAAATCTTACATACAGTAGAAATGTCACTTCAGAATTCCTTGGTTTTGCCTTTAAAGATTTTCTCTGCTTTTCTCAATTTATCACAGAAGGATTTAATATTGAAACTTTTCTCCCATTCTGCAGCAATACTCTACAGACAGCTGAAACTTAATATTCTAAATTATTATTTCTTATACACTGTGTACATGTGTGCCTTTTAACTTGCTAGTTGCACTCTGTATATGAGCC
Source organism: Pardalotus punctatus (assembly GCA_013400915.1). NCBI lineage: Eukaryota > Metazoa > Chordata > Aves > Passeriformes > Pardalotidae > Pardalotus > Pardalotus punctatus. The sequence continues at coordinate 814,963 of VZTX01031045.1, read as the reverse complement.
TGTATGAGTGTATGGAAGTCTGTATGAGTCTCATGAGTGAGATATTTACTGGGCATAATTTTTAATGGCATTGAAATTAAGTCATTCAAGTGATAGAAAAGAGCATTATCTTCATACAAGTACAGAATCCACAGACAGACAGTGAGTTAGGCACGTGTTTTCAAGATTTACACAATCCTCCTCTCCCTTGTGTAAATGGTGATTACAGGGAGCTCTGGGTCTCCAACAGAAACAATTACAGCCCTCCCCCATCTGCAAGGAGCACGTGCAAGATTGTCATTCACAAAGGCCAAAAAGTCATGGCATGCTTGGTATGTCATTATACGATAAACTTATTTCTTTCATTAATGATTCATTCCCTCTACCCTATTCATAAAGCAAAAGAACAGAAATGAACAACTTCAGGACAGTGAGCAGCAGGGAAAAAGACATCACAGTTACTGAACTGGGAGAGGAAACAAGCCCTGAATTCTGCTTTTCTGTACCATAAATGTCTATATGACTCAAACTGATGCAATATACACATTTAGAAAACTGATATATCATAACATAGCTCAAAAAATTATTACTTTGTAAGAAGAATCAGGGTCTCATTTTATTGGAGGCCTCCCTGGATAGCTGACATGTCCTTCAACAATCAGCCAGGTGATGTGTAAGTAGCAGAACCTCTGTCTACCCCTAGTTTCAGCTCATTTGCAGAGTCTCTCTGGTCCCTCATTATGTGTGATAATCCATTTACTTCATCAGCCCCAGGAAGGAACATTTTTCTGGTTCTCAGGCCGGGGTCTGTGCCTTGGCAATGCTCTCATTGTACAAGGGGTGAGACCCAAGATGCACCACCCCTCTTCACGCTGTAGTCAGCTGGGATATGGAGCTGTGTGGGGCACCACCCCTCCCCAGTCCTTTAAACTAAAAAAACCCACCCTGCTTTGCATTGCTGAGCAGTTCATCACTGCTTGAAAATAGCATAGCCTCTAAAGAATGTATTAATTATCAGCTTGTCTCGTTAGTTAATCCCATTAGACTGATGTATGCAGGCATTTTATCAGTAGAATTGAAAGTAAATTCCCAGGAACATCACTTTTCTGGTTGCATTTCATGTTGTAGAGTAGATCAAAAGATGACTTGAGAACACTCTTGTTTTGGTGTAAGGCAAACTTGGTCTCCTCATTTTAAATAAAAAGGCACCTGGTGATGTTTTGGCATAGGAGAAATGAAATGTATGAGATGAGGACGCTTACTTTTTTAACCAATTTGCATTACCCGTGTTCCTAGGAAGACTTGCATGAATCAGGAATGCAAAATGCCATGCCCTGCACAAGAATCATGTGAAGATACTTGCAGCTAATCTTAAATTAGAGCAAGAACAACTAAGTGAGCAATTCTCACCTCTGGAGTTTGCATTATTTCAGAGCTCCATACCTGAGACACGATGGCACTCCATGGGGCTCGGTCTGTAAAATGCTGGAATTGCTCCAGAAGTATCAGTTTACCAACACTGGCATTGTTAGATCAATTCACCACCTGCCTAAAGGGAAAAGACTTTAAAATATCTACTTAAAAATAAATTGCAAGTAGTTTTTATTATCAGATATTGAGCTCAAAACAGTATCTAAGGGCCTGAAGTACTAAAACGCTCCATGAGGGTTTGATAATGATAAAAGAATATAACAGGCATGTATTAATCAGAGAAAGAAACTCCTGTGAATTGAACTTTATGATTTGGGTCTTGAAATGTGCTTGGAGTTTCCTATGAAGCTAATAGGTATGATTACAGTTGTAGAATCACCTGAACAGTGCAAGCATTTTATTACTCAGGACAGGATTAACAACCCCCTGTACACATTTAATGCAGAAGAAAAAAGCTCAGAAGTACATAGGGTTGTGAAATTGAGGGCAGTTTTCCACACACCTTTTAACTCCCTTTCAGTGTCATTTCCATCATCCTTACTGCCAGTTGAGTCACAGCAGTGCTCAGAGGCTAGAGGAACTCGGAGAGGAGAGGGGACAATCCTGATCCTGATGCAGATAAGAGCTGAAATGAACGGGAGGGCTGGGCTGGAGGAAGCACAACCTGACAGTGATGAACCAAGCGAAGTGTGAGACCGCTGACAGCAGTCACTGCTGCCTCCCCATAGCTGTCAGGAGTTCATGGATTCTCTAGGAAAACCATGCTGCAGCATCCCTTAGAAGGATTTAAAGGAAGCAGAGGTGACAACTGCTCTGATATTTTTGTCCTTTCATATTTACAGCTTCATGAAATTCCTTCTGTGAAATTTATTCTAGTTTATACCTGTCTTCTCATATATGAAATGTTAGAGCTGGTTGAATTTTCTTAAATTAGATGAGCTGCATCTTCCTGCTCTCCATGGGTGAATAAAAACATAATGACTTATTTCCTTGCAGAAATCCCAGCGAGAAGCCACTTTTCTGGTAGTGAATCAGATACTGCTTGAAAACATCTTGGTGCTCTTCAGTGGAGTTCACGTTCTACTGAAGCACCACAAATGAAATAAAATCTGTGAGTTTTGGCAAGTGGATGGCAGTATTTGCATGCAACCATATATCCACACTGGCAACTGTATGTTTTTATTGGAGTTTAGGATATAAGTATTCACATTTGAGATCTTACACAGTTGGCATATTCCAGTATCTTCTGTCAGGTAGAGAGCTACCATTTATTTTACTTGAATCTTTGAAGGGTGTAAAAAGTTCTTTTTATGTGCATTCAATTCAACAGAAATAAACCAGACACGGAGTAATAAGATATTTGAATACATCTGACTTCCTATATAGTATTTCCTTTAATATCTTCTGAGAAGCACAAGCATGAACCATTTAGTTGAAATAATAGCATTGAAGACATAGTTGGAGACGACTGTGTTAAAAGGATTTAAAATCCAGTAATTTATTATCCAGTAGTTTAAATTTATTACTTTTTAAAAGTAGTCTAGTGCTTGAAGTAGTTTCTCTGGAGACTTGAGAATGATTGCACTCCCTATGCTCTATTATTATTAGTATTTTTTTTTTATTTGTGCCACTTTGTTTTATAAAATAAAAGGAATTTACACTGATTAAATGAGTGTTTCCACTGGTCTTGGCATAGTTAGAACCAGGAGCCAGAGTTACAAGTCACATTTCTGAGCGTTACAGAGATGGATAACAGATGATTGTCATAAATATCTTCCAGTGAAAGTCAAGTGGTTTGGTTTTTATTGATGCTTTTTTTTATTTTTTAATGGCTGGTTACCTCAGGGAAGTGAATTAGCATAACTCTTTATTTAGTTTCACAACTTCGTTGTGCTCTTTGCACTGTCCCAATCCCTGCAGAGCCAATAATACCAGCCTCGGTTGGTTTGCTCACCTCTCCTGTGGTGGACATCCTCCTCCTCAGCCACTCCTAGTCCTGAGCTTGAGCCCAGTGTGCTCTCAGCTCCTCTCCCCTTCCTCCGCATCCCCTGCACGACATTCCTGAGCTCCCAGCATCACTGCAATGCCCTCAGCTCTGCTCAGGGCGGCTGCAGCCTCACTGCAGGTGCATCCTTTGTCCTGCCTTCATCGAGCCCTTGTTCTTCCTGTTGGGGCTGGAATGGGGTTTTCAGCTCTTCTGTGAAGCTGTGTGACCTGCCTGTGCCATGAGGCACCTGCACACTTCCAGGTGCCCTCAGTAACTGTCAATGCTTGCGCTGAGCTCTGGGGGAGCGTTCTAGCTGCCCTGAGGCACATGGGGGGACACCATGGAAAGTGTCTGAGCCTCCAAGGGAAATGCTGCGAGGGGGTGCTGGAGCTCAGCTGCCATCAGAGAGGAAAATGGGAGCCATTTTGGTGATCATGGAGAGGTTCACAGTCTAATGTGTTCTGAATTTGGTGATGCTCTCTAGCAGAGATGTTGGAAAACCCTGCTAAAGTGAGCACCTGCAAGACGGTGCTGAGGGTGCAGGTAGGTAAGGCAAACAAACAGGGGGAAAAATCCCTAAAATAAGTGATCAAAATAAGAAAACTTGGAATAAAACAATCTTTCTGAAGGAGTGGAACAATGATAAAGGGTTGGAAAAAAAATAGAACCAATTGTTGTTTTGGTCTTCTTTTTGTGTACTTAACTTGTATTAAAGAAGCAGTAAGATACATCGTATGTGTTTGGTTATAGATGCACATGAATATCAAATAAGATTAAGTGGTATTTCTTTTTTGGAAGTTAATTTCTGAATCATCTCTCTACTTCTTGGTATTTACTACCACAGTCAGCTTAGTAACTTCTACATAAAGTATATATGATTAAAGAAAGAAGCAGATTTTTTTAATGAGCATCGCAACTATTACTGTTAATCATCAACCACTTTCTCACGAGGAGTAAGTTCACACTACCACCTAGTGCAATTCCTGTCTCAATGCAACAGCATTATTCTATCTGATGTCTTTCTTATTTATGAACTCCTCTGAATAATTAATCTATCTGATGTACTTATTGACTATTGTATTAACTCTACATTAATGAAAGAAACAGAACATGATGGGTTTTCTATCTATAAGTCCTCTGTAAATAGTATCTTGACTTCCATGCTTTATCTGCCTATTTTCTCCCATCTATATAGCAATTTCAAGATGGCAATCATTCTGTAGCACAATAGTGCACGCCTACACTTCTGTTGAGTTATGCAGCTGTGGGTTTATATGGACGAATAGTGGTTGCTTTGTATGAACACCATGTTAATATTTGAAGATTTGGAAAAGGAGGGTAGATTGTCTTGATCTCAAGTGCTGTGGTATGTAAAACCACAGTAAATCTGAGTTCATAAGAATTAGCATTCTAATTTTAACAAAGAAAAATATAGATTTAACAGCTGATGTTACTAGTTCCTACTGTGCAGCCATTACTTTGGTGCTATTCTACTTCTTTCATGAAACAATCTTTTTTTTTAAGTTATATCCAATAGACATCCTCAAATTATATAGGGATTATTTAAATGAAATTCTTAATGGCAAAATCTAATGTTGGTCCTTGCTATGGCTATGTAACACATAAAATAACAATATAAAAAGAACATGCAAACCCATTGTCCATTTACAAGTGACTTTGGTGTTTGAGGGTTTTTTAAACTGGAATCTTCATTTTGTTTCTATTAATGAATTATTTCAGAGTCACAAGTGGATATTATAATTTTTAAAAAAAGAAGTTACTCAAGTTGATGCTTTCTATTTTTATGTTTAATTCCCCAACCGTACTTTAATGCTCTCTCAATAAGAAAAATATATATAGAGCTAACTCAGTGTGCAGCGGAACTTTCTGTAATACACTTTCTCTAATACTAGCTGTATTTGTCCTTGCTCAAAACTAAAGATCAGATACTTATTTCATAGAAAAAAAATGTAACAAATATATTTATACTAGTTCTGGTTATGGACTAGCTGAACTCTGAGAGAACTACATATGCTTTAGTTCAATAAGCAACTATTTTTTTCCAGACCTCCTCATTTTTTTGTATCCCTTTCATTTGAAAGTCAGATCTATAGAGAGCAGAAGGACCAATCTCCATATAAGCCTATAAATAGCTGACAAATGTCACTAATTTGGAATTCCAGTGTGATTTGGGAAGAGGATCATGCCCACCTGTAAAGCTGTGTTTGAAGTTTAGGCTACAGGCTTCAAGGCACAGTTGCTGGTTGATAAATAATTCCTTGGGTTTTAGCAAGACTGGAAGGTGTTCAAATATGAGCAGAATGCAAATCAGTTTATTTAATAATTACAAGCAGTGGTATAGCAAGTATATAACCAGCAGCTACCATTTTCTGACTGAGTAAATGCTTCTAAGAGAAACACCAGCCGTGGTGTCTCATTTTCCCCGCCATACCAGCCGTGGCTCTTTCTATAATGCGGTGTTCCTGGTTTTGCTATCTCTGTCATGCTCCCGTGGCAGGCAGGTGTGCCTATGGATTAACCCTGGGAGCTTTGGAGGAGTGAAGGGTTGTGATTTATGGCCATAGAGCTCCAGGTGAATTTTCATTAAGACTTTGGGCTGTGCTCCCAAATAGACATTTCAAATGGACTCCTCAGAGAGATTAGTATTACAGCTATTTAGAGGGATGCAGAAAGGGCAAGAGCTTCAATATATTGTTTCTGTCTTGTGTTTGGAACAAAATGTGTTAATGCATAAATTCCACTGAACTCATTAACATGTAAGGAGGAAGTTAGGCGTCTGCTTGGGATTAATTTTTTTATTTTTTTTTCCAAGTGATCAAGTCTGGGTTATTCACATCTGAAAGTCCATAAAGAAAACACATTTGGCTGAGGCATTTCACGTACACCAACATCTTTCGAGATGAATTTTGGAGTGCTGAGGAAATTGCAGAAGCATGAAAGCTGTGAATAACTTATGAGCATTTAAAAAGGACTTGTAGCTAACCTGATATGATCCAGCTAAAATAGTGAAGGGCAGAGGATTTTGATGATAAAATTTAAATTATAGGAATACAATTAATAGGCTTGATTTCAGTCTTTGAGAGATTACAGATGTAATCATACTATGCTGATATCATAACCTTTAACTGCTAGAGGACATTCAGCAAGCACAATATGCTACTGTTCATTTAAAATAGCTGCCACTGTAGCACCTACAGTCTGAAACTGATGGGTTAGAAAAATAATGCCAGTGAGAAATAATCCTCCCATGAGGCTGTTTAAAACTGTGTGTTCTAAAGATGAGTTCTCAATGGAAAGTTTTGCTAGTTTTTAATATAAATATGTATATTTAAACATAAAATTACCAGAGACAAAATATGCAGATGACACAGAGGTTGACAGCATGACCGATATCAATGCTGAAGTTGCACAGAGTAACATGGAAAGTTTAGTAAACAAAATGAACCTATGCAATTAGCTCTGTTTTAATATATTCACATACTGAGTTGTATGTCTGAAAAAAAATCAGATTTATAAGTATGGAGGGGAGGACGCTATTTTTGAAAACAGCAACTTTGAAAAGTGCTTATAAATCATCTTGAACAACTGAGTCAACCCACACTTCTAATATGATGTGTGAGGTAAACAGGATTAACATGAATTTGTAAATCTATTCAGGAAGGCAGTGTGTAGGAGTAGGACAGCAATTTTTTGTTTATATAAGAACTGATGAAGCCAGTACTGGAATATTGCTTACAAGTCAGGTGTCAAGTGTTTCTGACAGTAGAAGAAATGGAGAAGGTGTAAAAAGAAAGTCACAAATATTATCTGAATGCTGGGGGAAAAAGCTTTACTGTGAAGGACAGAATGAATGCAATTTGTTAAGCTTATCAAAAAAGACTCGGGAAGGTAAGTCTTGATTGCAGCACAGAAGTATCAAGACATGGAAAATACATTAAAAGGCTTTTTTTAATCTCAAATAAGGAAAAACAAGGGCCAGAATCTACAGCTGATGCATTCAAACACTCAATTAGACACAGAAAAGGTCAATTAGTCAGCAGAACATGTCTCATACATCCCCACTCTTGGAATCTTCAAGATGAAGCTGTGTTTCTTTCCAAAGGATGGAGGGTTGCCTCACTAGATTTTTGGTCTTGGACTCAAGAGTATGATGCTTCCTCCCTGTCCGCAATATAGCTCAGTGTATTCCCACCCTGCATGATATTTACTGGACTTAGAAACAGTAAACAGAAATATTTTAATGGTAATGTGTCCAACATCATCGTGTATAAAACTGAAGAAAAATGAAGCATGTAGCAGTAGCAAAAAGTGTTTTCTGATTATAAAATAAAAATTGTCATACAAGAGGGAATGTCATTTTTATTAACATGATAAACCCACTAGATGGCACTGAAACATCCCTTTACAATCCATCTCACTTTGACCAATAGACTGATTATCCAAGTATTCTAATCAAGGATAAAAGGAATTTATGAACCATGGTATGAAGAATCCAAGAGACATAAAATTCTGATATTAGACGGGATGGGTTTTCTTTTTTTCTGTTTGTTGTACACAATGTAGTGTTCACTGTTTATGATTATCTGCATTATTTTCATGCACTTAAATGTTTGGAGACTTTGTTTAAGGGAACTTAATCAGTACCAAATTATATTAAATGTGCCTTAGAATATGGATTGCTGGCTAGGCATTTTTTTCTTCCTGCTAGAGTAAATTTAGCTGAATAAATGACAGAAATTCTCTATCTGAAAGTGAAATAGAGGCTATGGGTTCCTCTCACTAGGACACGGCATCAAAACTGCCTGGAATTTTATTAATACACAATAACAGGAATTACCGTTCCAGTAAAACACAAGAAATGTTCTATGTGTTTATAAAGACTCTTTTCTGATATTTTGTCTATGTAATAAATTATTTACAGGTAAAATTGATCACTTTAAAGCTGTTTCTTCCAAATGAATAAATGTTGCCATTAAATACTGAAGGCATTAAATGGCAAGAAAGGAATTAGCTCCCATTTCACATTTCCTAGAAAATTAAGATCCTCAGCTATTCAGGCTGACCAACTTGTGAGAATGATCACAGGAATGCTGAAATTGAGCAAATAGGGGAATTAATGTATAGATGTGGTTGAAGGAATTTAGAAGGTATGTAGCATAGTGTACCACATCTGGTGTTCAAAGTGATAGAGTATTACACTCTCTGATAAAATTTTAGTCAAAAAATAAAGGAAATACAAACCTCCTGCTGATGACAATCTCATGCTGAAAACACATTCAAACCCTACACATATCAGCAGGGTGACTCGAGGGAACTGTGAATGTCTGGATGTGCCTTGAGCTTGGCCCTTCAGACAGTCAGAGCTGGCATGTCCCCTCATTGGAACTCAAAGTCTGTAAGTGTTTTTGACAGTTTGGGCTTTAGGAGCTTTACTAGTGAGCCAGGTGAAAACTGTCCTCCTGCAGAAGGTATTAGTAAATATAATTGTTTTTCAGCCCAGAATACAGATGCTTGGCTGCACAGAGGGCTACTAACAGCAGCCTGGTGTAGAATATTTTGAAAATGCATGTGAAAAGTTGATAAACTCAGCCCCAAAAATTCACCAACTGAAAAAGCAAATAACTGGAAAAGCCATTTGGGTAAGGGGCTGACAGATTCTAAGCAAAGAAGTAAGAATGATGGGCATTTGGAAGGTGGGGCCATCACTACAATATGTAAGCACTACAAATCAGCTGCAATCAATAAAAGAAGCAGAGCTACTACTTGCTTAAATGCTCTATTGACAAGCAAGACATAGGTCATTAGACATTGCATCTGATCTTTTACCCAGTTATCACACTGTTGTGTCACATTTAATTTCAGAGTAGAGAACTGGAACTCTTTTGCTTGTCCTCTTTAGCCAGCATCTGTTTATTGCATTGTCCTCCTTGAAAATGGGTGGTAGCATAGCTGCTAAGCCTGTTATCTTTTTATGGAAATCACCTGGAGTTGTTTGTAAGACCCCTATCTCTTACTTCAGCTCAGTCAGTGGTGAAATCCTTTCTGGTGTTACAAACCACTATCAAACTGAAGATGACTTGTGCTAAGCCAGTTGATTCGCTCTGCACCTGAGTTGAGATGTGGTTAAATGTGGAACAGCATGACCCTATAGAGAGACAGCCATAGTTTAACCCAAATTCACTTGGGCTGGATGCTGTGACAGCAGAGCAGAAGGCACCTGAACGGGCTCACACAGATCTTGGTGTCAAATTTTTTTAATTAGCCAACTGCCAAACTGTCAAGCTCAATGCAGGCAACCAGCCCAGTAGCTGGTGACTGTCAGTTCCCTGTGGGACTGGGGACCCCAAAAGCTGGGTCAGCTGAACAAGGATATGGGACCTCAGTTGATGTATCTGCCCTGTTTCATACATACCAAATTTTTCTCACTAACTCAGTCTGTCATTCAGTTACAAATACTTTTTTTTCAATGAGTTCTTTTTTGTTGCTGTTCTTTATTTTATGACATTAATTGGGCACTATCAGCAGCTCAATCATATTAATGTCAACCAATTAGAGAAAATTTGTGTGGGTATTGTTGCATTAGCTAACTGTAATTTCATTCTGTGGTCAGGTATTGTAGTGGTTTTCTTGTTAGTCATTGAAATGGCTATTCATAATAATGAGTAAAATAACATGAAAATGTGGTGGCTTAAATAATCTTAATAAGATACAAAATAATTGCATTTTAATTTCTTGTGTGTGTGTGCTTTTTTTAATGGGTTGTATGGTTTTTTTCCTCCTCATTGTAGCTGTTCCTTGCTTCAAGAATAGCTACAACTCTGGATAAGTAACATTAGGTCATGGGGGCACTTCTTACACAGTTAAGCCCTATGGTTTGTGTTCCCTCTCCTGGCTGTTGGGAATGCAGTTTCTTGGGGCTTCTGCTCCTCGGCGTGGCCTTTGACTATGACTTCGTCATTGTGTATCCCAGTTTCTTTGGCTCCTGACCTCCACTTTTCCTTGCTATACTTCCAAACTCGAAAGGCTGTGATCTTGTAGATTGAGGATTCAACAGACTCCTCTTTAGGGTTTCTGTACTCAGTCCTTACTCACCCTGTCTGGAAAACTCTTTTGGAAAGCCCAACGATTTTTTTCCAAGCCATCTCAACTCCATGGCCTGGCCTGATTATTTTCCTGTTCTGTTTTTTCAAGCGGATCCTGGATTTTCCTTTGCAGCAACCTGTTTGCATTAGGCTGGGAAGGGCCTTTTACAAAGCATGGCTGGGAGCTGGGATCTGCTGATAAAAAACTCCGGCTGCCCAGCTGTGTCTCAGGTCTGGGGCCACAGGAGCACAGAGGCACAGTGGTGCCCCTGGAAGCCTGAGGTGAAATTGCACTTTAGAAGTCTTCTGTGAAGGAGGTAGGATTTGATACTTGTCAGATCTCTTAATAGGTAAATACAGTAATCTAAACTATTTGTCCCCTCTTCACAAATGAGACTTTTTATCTGTTGATCCTAAGAGACAACTCTTCACAAGTCCCGCATAGAAGCATAGTTAGTTTTCCCAATGCCTTTTTTCCCCCTCTAGAATAATAACATTTTGCTTGGACTATCTTCCTCTTTTTCTCTAATTTTTTCAAGTATTTCTGGGTCTGTAATTAATCTAATTTTTTGTAATAAAAAGGGACAACTACATCCATATAATATACAATCTGCACTTAAAAAGATACTATGTCATCTCTAAAACAATTCTCATATTCATAATAACTCTGTGAGTATTTTCATGGCAACCTGGCAATGTTCTTATCTTTATTGTATTTGTTAAACATAACAAGAGATTGGGTTCATTTGCACCCATTTTTTAAAATGTTACTCACCCCCAGTCTGAGAATTTTAAAGAAAATCCACAAAACACAAATTTTTGCTTAGTTTTTAGTTTGAATCTTCCAAAACAGAAGTACTATATTTGTCTAAAATTACATTACTCCTAAGACAGTGGTGATAAATGTATTTTTATACTTGGAGAAATTAGTATGTCTTACATTCACCCTGCAACAACTGGGTTAGTCTGGCATACTTTTTTCCAGAGCTGTTGAGGGATTTGTTTAGCCCAATAGGATTTGTATTGATTTCTGTTGAGCTTTTTTTGGTAATCTTTATTCTTGGGTTTTTTTCTTATATCGATTCTGAAAGCTTTAGCTACTTGGGTTATTACAAATGTTGCTATATTTATGCTGTAATTCTACTACAATAACCAAGAAGTCAGACTTTCAGACTTGCATGCACACACACCTAACAAAAAGACACACACACAAAACAACTTGCAACAGGTTTGTTGAAATCTGAAGTCTCTAAAAAGAGCTTATTAATTTTATTTCCACATGATTTTTCTGGTGATTTAGAGACAATAATTTATAGTATTAGTTGGTATTTATTGGAGGCTATAGTTCATTCTGCTTACCTCGAAAGTATACTTGAAATTTTGGTGTAAGCCAATGAGCTCTGGTTTATGTTCTGAGTATTTCATCTATGTGAACCAAAGAGCTGCATAAGTATGAGACCATTGCAAAAGAAATTTAAGGGTTCTTGTAAATAAAAGCAACTGTAAGTAGACAAAGTTTAAAAAGAAAATTTTCCTGCTTGACTACCAAATACTCTTAACATAAGCGAGTTCCCTTAAATGAATAAAATGATCAAGATAAACTCAGCCATTCTAGCAAATCCCAAATTTATGTTTCATCAATTAAACTCAGATAGCACTGCTTTAGCTGCCTGTAGATGTTTTGATATGTAACTGTATTACTTTGCAGTACACCCTGGGTTTGATCAAAACCCGTAAGCAGCAGTTGCCTAACTTTAAAAGTCAGATGGTCCCATAGAAGTCAGAGGGACTAAGTTGTTTAAAATCAAGCAATCCTAAGAGGATCTCTCTTAGGCAAGAGACAAAAAAAAATGTCTTATAAGGATGTCAGCTCCAACAGCACTGGTTATTAAGAATGATAACTGCAGCCACTTGGAATTATGCTAGCTAGTCCAGTGGATCAGAAGACTCTTTGATACCAGTGCTGCAGATCAAACCTTGCCAGACTTCAAACTGCAGCTGTGTCCCAAGAGGAAAACTTTCTCCATCTAAGGCAGAATTTGGTCAGCTTCCAAAAGTGATTTATTCCTCCCTTCTTAATAAAACATCTTTGCAGTTTTATGTGTGACAGACACTCACTGTAGCTTGGAGGGCTCTGGGTACAGAAAAACTAGTGAAGAGCCATCCCACCCCCAGGTGGGAAGCATTGAAAAATACTTGCACACACAGTGGGATGTGATGAGACAATGGCCACAGAGTGGACTGAGGCTGAGCAGGGAATGCTTTTCCATGGTTTTACTGTCAGCACCTAAATGATAAAGTCAGTTCCCACTGTGGGGTTGGGAAGTGCTGTTACTGTTATACAGCCTACATGCTTGAATGAACAGGGATTCTGATTCAACCAAAATTCTTCACCAATTCTCTAGAAATGTGGACTTTTCATTTAGCATAAGGTTTTTATCTTTGCTCTTACGTGCTGAAGTGAAGCCCAGTATTTTGTGATTCGTGGGAGAGGGAGAAAAGAAGATTTCTCATGTTATCAGAAGGCAAGTGCTAAGTAATAGACTGGCTTGCCACCACTGGAGGCACCTAGAGCTCAGTAGATTTGGAAATTTTTCTAGACTGGCAAGCAGAATTGCTGGAGCCGAGCTATTTCAGGGAGTTCATTACGGAATTGCATTGTTGAGGAATAAACCAAATAGTCACAGCTCCTGTTATTGATGGTAACAGAAGTCTTCCTCTCAAATAAGACCACGTCACTACCTCTAGAAATAGGAGACCATTCATTTGAAAAAAGTAGTTTATAAAGAAAAAGCTAGTAATGTAAGAACTGAGCTTTATGTGTAGTTTCCCAAGTACTGTGATCCATGGGCCACAAAGAGGAGCCTATAGAGGGACAGCTGTTGAACTTGAAGATAAAACACAAACCTCCCCACACTTCTAAATGAATAAAAATTTATTTTAATGAAAATTAAAGGCAGATACAAACTGTAAATTTATCAAACAAAAAATAGAAGCAAATCTGATAGAACCTGAGTAAAATGGTTTAAAAATACTCAGACTTGCTTCTGTGACACTCCATATCATATGCCACATATTAGTCACTTCCCTGAAGACTTCTTTTGTGATAAATTCTGGAAAAGAGAAAAATGGAATTATAGAAAATGAAATCCCATGAGTTTAGTATGTTTAGAGAAATTTTTAAACATTAAGATGTTTTATTTTTATTTCTGAAGAATGCAATGAAAAAAATAACAGAAAGTACAAGTAAGTTACATTACTTCAACATAAACTTGAAACGGATTATGAAAGTGAGTAATGCATATTTCTCAGGACTGTCATTCTGCTTGATGGTAGGGGCAGCTCTGTCTTCATACAGCTCAATCATGGGCTCTGAAATGAACCTTTAAAACCTCTTTGTTTCCCAAATGGGATTTCAAAATACTTTCCAAAAATGGGACTTTTTTCTCATTGTTACACAGACTGACAATCAAGAAATTTGAGGTTAGGATTGACATTCAGAGAAAAACACATTTTAATAACTTTTTGTAAGGAATTTGTGAGTGGACAAAATAAAATAAGAGATGAAAGGATGCTATTATCATCCTATTTCCCCATACTCCTATCTTCCATTTAGCTGTCAGCTGGAGGTAAAGGTTAATTTAGCTCCTAAATGCATAATCTTTTGGAGCTTTCAATAAACTGATGATTTATATTAGCCCCCCCCCCCCCCCAATATGAAAAACATATCTTTAAATTCTTCCTTATGCTTTTCTTTTCTCTAAAAATTATATTCCTGGACATTTGGAAATAAGCTAAAACAAATGAATATTGTAGCATGGCTGCAACAAGAGGATGTTCGGTGTGTTCATAGTATAAAAAACTGCTTCTCTAAAACCACTGCTATCATCCTAAAGGACACCTTTAAAACTAAAATTATCAAACATTTAAAATATATCATGAAAATGGCATACCATTTGCAGAATTTCAATTTCTGTTTGAAGAGTCTCACAGACACTTTCCCAGCTATCATCTTTGCATTTTTCCAGCTCTTTCTTAAGTCTGTCCAAAACCAAATAAATTTTCAGGTCAGACAACTGTTGCTGGTTAACTATTTTTTCAGCTTTGCTCCCAACTGTCAATTTGACTTGCGTGAGAAAAGCCTCATTGATCTTTTTCCTGGTCAGGATTTAAGTTTGCCAGTTATACAAATTTCTGGACTGTGTTGTTTCCATAAACTGTGAAAGATATATGGCCTCATTAGTCATCATTTTCCTTATTTAAACATGTGAATTTGAATGTTGATACTTAGGAAGTACCATATGTTCCTGTTCTTGTTTTTCCTGGGTGTTTTCTCGTGGCTCTGTCAGAGACAGAATGTTGGATTAGATGGGTGCTCTGCCTGCCCCAGGGCCAGCCTTGCTCCATGTCCCATCACAGACTCCTGCTCTCTCCCCACTGCTCCCACTATTCTTCAGCACTTACTGTTTCCCAGTAGTCTCAGCCAGGAGTTCAACTTTTCTCCGATAAGGATTACTTTTAATACAGCCATTTCTCCACTCAAAAGATCGTTTAGTCCTGCTGAAAGGAGATACCTAACTTTGCACATCAGTGACTGTAGTGGTTTAAATTAATACTTGGTAGGCCAAGAGAAATCTATGCCAGAGCTTTCAGTAGTCTGATAAATATAAGGTGATGAGATTATTCTGAGTCTTTCCAT
The DNA here is from genome assembly GCA_013400915.1 of Pardalotus punctatus. NCBI lineage: Eukaryota > Metazoa > Chordata > Aves > Passeriformes > Pardalotidae > Pardalotus > Pardalotus punctatus. Next base: position 799,764 of record VZTX01031045.1, on the reverse strand, counting down.
GGTTGTCATAAGAAAAGCATAATGACAAAGATAAAGTTGTTTATCCTTAATACAGTTTCAGGAAACAATCTGAATATTCTGGAACACACAGACTGAAAAAAAGGAAGGGAAGTATAAATTCTGTTTGTCATTAAATAGCTAAACCAATGCATCAAAGCAGGACCTTGTTTCTTCTGAAGCTGAAATAGAAGGTAGCAACTGTTTTTATTTTATATACTATAGCAGACTAATTATTTCACCTTGTTAGATAGATGATGCACCTCTTTAGCTGTCCTACTGCAAATAGAGTTGGTTTTCTACACAGGAAATGGCTTTATTAGAAGTAAAAGGTATATCTTTAAATAGAGGAATAGCTCAGTCACTGCAGCTTTAGAATAGCATCATGGCTGGACTGGAAGTTAATTTTGCTATTCCTTTGGAAAATGCAAATATTTTACCATCAATATGGAAAAGCATGAGCTCTGTGTACTTGCATTATAAAAGAGTAAATGCCCCCTCTTTCAGAAATATTTCTCATAACACATAAAAGTATTGAATAACAGGGAATTTTGAACTATGCTTTAAGAAATGAAATTTTCACTGCACTGTAGTACACTGTTAGTTTTCAGTCCATTTCATTAAGAGAAGTTCATTTCAAGGTCTAAGATCAGCTTGTGATCTTGATTAAATCTGCTTAACTTCATTGCCTTGTCTCCTGGTTTTTTCTCTCTGTGTTCTCTGTTAGTCTGATACTAGAACCCTAATTTGCTTGAGACAAAAAAAGACCTACTTTGCCTAATTTACTTTAGGAAAAGACAGCCTGTTGATCTCAGAGAAAATGCTCTCTCATTGTGTTTCACACTGTAGAACTGATGCACAACCTGTTTGCTACTTGTTAGCTACAAATGATACCAGTCCATGCTAGGTCTACCTTAGGGATAGAACGACCAGAAGATAAGCAGTAGGACTTGCTTATCTGTGTCTTGGGATTGTGAATTAATTACTATTGATGATGTGCTTTGAAACTAGCATTTTGTGTATGGATTTTAAAATTTTATTTCAAGTATTTTTTAAAACTTTTAAATATAGTGACAGCACAATTCCTTACATGGCACCCGGTAGTGGTGATAAAAGACATTCATTCAAATGTGGCGTTTAATTCTCACATTAACCAATTGATTCTGCTTTCAGGTCTTCCGTCTTTCTTATTTGGAAGCTAGATAATTACAGTGTGTGCCAGGAATATTATACTCAAATAAGAGCTGTCTGTTAGGTTACAGTCTACAAAATTAATGCATTGGAGACGCCTCAGTTACTGAATAAATGATGAAGTTTTACCAGAAGGAATGTGAGACAATGGAACCATTTAAAAGAAAAAGAAAAAAAAATGTTTAACCTGAAAGCAGATTTAGTTTTTTCATTTTACATTTAAGATAAGCAGGATATTCATATTCATCTTTCCACTATCAGATTGAATGTGCAAACCAATTATTCATGAAACTATACTGTCTAGATGGAAGGCAGGTTTTCTGTCACCTTTGAAAATAGAAAAAGATGTAACTTTTGCTAGAACAAGGATTAATTTGACAATTATACCCTTTTTATGACTATGAAAAAAGGCAGATCTCTTATGAAAAATAAACTGAAAAATCACATTAGCATTTGGCTCCCGTGTGCTTTGTTTTTGCTTTATTTTTAGCATTTTGTTATCTTTGGTGACAATACAATATATCTTTAAAATAAGTCATGGCTCTAGACTAACAGTGTCTTGGCAAGTTACAGCATCACAGGCTCTAATGAACAGCTGGAGCTGAAATGCTGTATTTGCAATAGCTAAACCCAGCCTTAAATCAGGTAGGTAGGGCAACAACATCAGCATTTTTTGGATGCTATCTTGTCCTAGAGTGAGCTCTGCTATCCATGGCCCATTTTCCATTAGTCTTGAATGCTAGGAGTGACAGAGATGAAGAAGGAGGAGATCACAGAAGATGATTGATTTTGCAGCTTTGAAATGAGCCCAGCTATTAAATGTCATTGGCATTTGTGGCTGATACACATTCTTCTTGAATTTCAGCTCTATATGCACATGGCAAAGAAGAAAAATAATTTGAAATCAATACATGCTAGTATTATAAATTGAACTATGAAGAAAATAATGTTATTGTCAAACAGGCCTCTCTGAAAATCATCCATAGATTCAAATTACTGGATCAAGACTTCAGTATCCGAAAGTTGCATTCCAAGAATAATTAATGTAAAGAGGTCTCAAAGAAGGAATAATTTCTGCAGAAGGAAGTGTTAATATGTGGTTTTAGAGTCTTTTTTTATCCAGTGGGAGTGGAAGACTCTACTAGTTGTTGTTGGAGATGCAGAAGGAGCAGACTGTCTCTTAGTTATGTTTTGCTGACACAAGTAAAAATTTCTTTTCATATTCTCTTTTTGTTTTTGCCTTGTTTATGAACACCATTTTATTTTCTAATCATAAATTTGAGGGAAAAACATTATGGTGTATTTTAAAACATAATTGCTTAACACTGAAATACAGGGAATAGAATTCATGGTACAAGATAAAATTCCTTAAGAAGGTATATATAAACTTGAGAGTACATATCTTGATTTTCTTAGATTTCATCCCAAACATCAGGAGATACATTTATCAAGGTTTTAAGACTTTACTGGTACCGAAGTATTGAAAACTTTTGTTTATTGTCTCAAGCTCAAGTAGAGGAAAGACAGGAGAGGAAATCCTCTCTCCGTTCAGTACTGGGATTAATTTAATGTGCATGTTTCTATAGTGAGAGCAAGATTTTGCTGGGTATTTACAATTTGCTGACACTACTAAATGGAAAATGCTATTGATACAGCTGAAGAAGTCAATAAATTTCAGACTGTTATCAGACTATTGATTGAGGAAGGGGGAAAACAAGTTCTAAATAGAATTCAGTATCCCAAAATAAAAAGTCAAGTACTTGAGTTACACAATTAAATATGAAAGTCTGTGCTTGATGGAGCAGAAGGATAATAAAAATTAAGCAAGTGATCTAATACTAATAATAAATTCTAGCAAGGAGATGAAACATGAACACAAAGAAGGCACTAGACTATATAACAATGGAAATTAAATGTAAATTAAAAGAAATAGAGCCAGCTTTGGTAAAATAATAAAGTTTCTGATTTTGCTGTCCTGAATAATATGTTAAATCTAAACTACATAGTTATTATTGATTAAAGCTTGCATTTTGTGAATGCTGTCAGGCAACTATTTATAAGAGTAGTTAGAGGTTTGAAAAGTGTGGTGGTATTTTCCAAACACATAAAACATCACAGGACATCTTTAAGGAATGTATAACAGATGAATAAACATGGAAAGGTTAAGGCACACTGAATTACACTGCATATTTAGGATGAGATTGGCTTTTGTGCGGACAGCAAACCAAAGTTGTACAGACTATTTTCCATAGGAACTGTAAGAATGAGCTATAGAGGAAAGAAAAAATGTACAAGCATGTATGTGAGATGTGAAATGAAACATGTTTCTAGGGGTCAATAAGATGCCTGTTGAAAGGCAGGGAAAGTAAATAGGGGGCAATGGTTCTTCTAGTTCAATTATCTTGATTTTTCTACTGGACAGAGAAAATGAGATCTTAATCTGGGTATATTAATATGGTTACCCTATTGCTGAAATTAGTGTCTCTATAAGGTACTGCTTTCCTTCATGTGTGTAATATTCTCAGAGCTAAAAAGGATTTAGAATTGTCCTTGTTTCATTCTGCTTTATGGGCTCTCCATGCTCTGCTCATCTTCCAGGTTGAATGCATCTTTTTTGACACGTAAGTGAGAGATTTGTGTGAAGTATCCTTACATCCTCCTGTTTTTTGTTGGAAATAACTCTTGCTTTTATCTTGTCCACAGCTATATTTTCTTTTGATGTTTATAGCTGTATTTTGCTCACATAGTATGCTCAGACCTCTCTGCTTCCAGGTACCTATTACTGAAGTCTTTAATTGTGTATAAGTAGATAAACTTGCACTGTATATCATTATATTCCTCCTTTTTTTTAGTGACTCTTCTACAAGATGTAGAGTTTTTTAATTAAGACTCTGTCTTAAAACACTTTTTAGTCCAAAGTCATTACTTAAAACATTAAGCAGGACCAACAGTGACTGTTGTTACCTTCGAGTCCCAGAATTTTTAATTGCAGACCTATGACTGTTGTTACTATTAGTCATTACTTATTTTTTTATATGCCTTCTTTAGGTTAGCTAGCAGTTTTCCATGTGGGATAACACAAATACTTTATTAATGTCTAGATGGATGGCATTTGAATTTTCTTTTTCTAACCTATCTGTTGTCTTATCAAAAAAAGACATCATTAGTCAGATTTGATCTACTTTTTGTAAATCCATACTGCAATTCATAATGGAAAGCTATTTTAACATAATTCAAACTATAATAGTTCCACTAGGCACTGCAATTAAGAAGAAAAGCTCCAAAAAATCAATGAAGAGATTGCCATTGAAAAAGTAATTTTGAACCACATGTATTACTCCAGAGACTGATGTTTTCTGATTATAAAATTTAAAATAAAATTAAATTGCAAAAAAATGTTTTAACCCACCAGAAGCATGCATGGGCTTAGGCAGTCTGCTGTTTGCATGAACAATTTGTTCAGTTCTATGTTTCCTGTATAATTTGTATGAAAGAAAGAATTACTTTTCCCTTCCTAATTTGGGCAATGGAGTTTTTTTCTGGATTATGAAGTATAAGAAGGAATACTATCTTTTTAGGATTTAGACAAGTATACAAAGCTGTGAACTATTTACAAAGTAAGCAGATTTCACGCATTTCCTTTCTGCTACTTCTTTTCTGAAGTAGAAGAGAAATTCAGGTTTCAAAGAAGTGTTTTATCCTTATTCCACCTGTTAAATAGGTTGAAAAACATCTATTTTATGTAGAAATGGTCTGGTTTTAGTCTAAATGAACTTCAATTAAAATTATTTCTAGGCTGTTTTACTTAAGGCAACACATAAATTTAAAATTAAAATGTGAAAGAGGATAAATAATTAATATAGTAATTACAATGAATATAATAGTGAAATGACATAGTTAGGAATTTACTGGTATCAGTTAGTTTCTGTTTGACTCCTGCATTATTCCACTTGAGTGATGCTACTTGCTACCTGCCAGGGAAATGGGACTCCAGAGAGTTGATACCAAAGTTCTTTCCTGCTGTTTTGTGTTTGAGGTTGGCATTGGCAGAAAAGATGATTAAAACAAGGCTTTTGATCTTAATTGCAGCTCTCTTTGGGGGGGAAAAAAAGATGTAGGAAAAAAAAAAAGGGATCTTCTTTTCTTAAAAATTTCTCTGAATTATGCACCTGTATCTTGAGAGCTGCATTTTCCAAGGTGCCTGCTAGCTACAATTGTGCTTAACATTCCAATTTTGGTTGGCTTTTTTCTGCATCCAGTGTCTATTAGGACAAACCTGTAACTGCAGCCCCAACAGCTGCTGGAATTCCCGGTGTGTGCTCCTCATGACCCTTTGTCATTCTTTGATGGATTTGAGAGAAATTTTATGAAACTGCAGACGTGGTATAGGGCATTTTTCTCAGATCAAAGATGAATTGCTGTAATTTGAATTAGCTGGCCACACTCTTCAGCTGAAACGTAATTTACTTTTAGATATATACTTAATTGCAATGAAGATTCTTGCCTTGCCAGCTACTTTTGATATTGATTTTTAGGCTGGGACTAGGGATGTGATACAGTAACAGACTTGCAGGGTGATCTGGGAGCTACATATATCAGGTTATTGATGCTCACTGGCTCTCACATTTGTTTTCAGGAAGCATTAAAAAAAAATTGGTGTTTTTACCACTTGAAGTGTGGTGTGGTTTCCAGTTCTGTAAAAAATCCCAAAAATCAGATTTTGTGCTTATTTCATAGAAAAAAAAAAAAAGTATTTTTAAGCCACATTACTTGTGTCAAAATGTTATCATCTTTGTTTAATAAAAAATATTTTCAGTGAAAACAAGAATTCTATTCTTGCAATAAACTCTGTATGGGGATAAAAACCCTGATCTTGTTAGGCTAAAATGGGTTGTTTCTCAGACACAGTAAGGTGAATCACATTTATTTTAACATGACCAAAATGGGCTCCTGTTAAGCTATACACACGTATTTGAGTGTATCTCAAGGACAGCCTTCAAGGATGAAAACTATGCAACCTCTCTGAGCCACCCCTGCCTCCTCATGATAAAAATGCTTTTTCCTTAAATCTGCTCTAAACCCTCTTGTTTCAAATTCTAGGTTTTTTGCCTTTTCTTCCCTTACTGTGCAGCGCTGTGCAGATCCTGGCTCCAACCTCTTGATGATATTTAGGTACTGGAGAGTGATCAGGTACCTTCCAGAGGACTATTTATAAATCCCCTTTCATTCTCTTAAGTCACTAGTCCAAATCAAGAAGTGATGAGTAGGCTTTGGTAAATTAAAAAAAAACCAACCCAACAGCTGCTGGAGTTGTATGAGTCTGATAAAGTTTGAGATGGCTCTAAAGAGCCCAGCACTGACATAGAGAGGTAGGAAAATGAGGATTGCCTGCTTGGCTCTACTGAAAAGCAGAATCTATTAGTGCTGACATGGAAATACAGTAGCATAGCTCTGTTGCTTCTGGCATCTGAGTTAACTTATTCAGGGCTATCTCCCTCTATAAAGCATTGAGCTTTTCTGATCAAAAGCAAGTGCAAGATAAAAATATGATTTAGGCAAATCTGTCCTAAGTTTTTTCCAGTAACTGAAAAAAGGTTTCAATTTTAAGAAAATTTATTTAATATATTACTAAAATTCAAGAAAGGCTTGCATTTTGTGATTAGTGGTAATAGCAGTAGGAGCACTTTATATTTTGCACTACATGCAATTATCAAATAATGTTAGCTTATCTTGACCATAAAAGGAGGCATTTCATGAAATAAGAAAATCTTATCATGCTTCTTGCTTTGGTTTTAAATGTCATTTGCTGATTTTGCAGTGAATAGAATTTAATATGTTTTATCCAGTTTTCCACCCAGAGGAAACCGAAGTGTCTTTCTGCAGAGCTGTGAGTTAATGTCACCACATAAAGACAGACACACATGGATTTGATTGATCCCTAGGATCTCAGTGGCAGAGCCGGGGACTAAAAGCACGATAATGGTGGCTTCTTCTGTACCTTACATCCAGGAAACTTGTTATAGAACACTAATTACACACATTTGGGTACTCAGTGGCATCATGGCAGTAAACTATTCCAAGGGAGGTATGTTATTTGGAAGGAAGCTGACAACCTCATGTATCACAAACCCTAATATATCACGATTGAATGAATAATGTAAATGAGTGAGTTATAACGTGCTGTCCTAGAGAATCGTTACTGTTATTATTATTTACACTGTGTCTTCTATGTATATGTTGAATGCAAATTTTTTGCTACTCTATGCAGGATTGTGAGCTAATTAATTTTTATGCTGAGGGAATTTTGGCCATGTCTCAACACCATGTAAGAGGTTGAAGAGAGTTAGTAATAGGGCTGATATATCATTTTCTTTCAAAAACCCATATTCAGCAAAAAATGGGTCATTACCAAATCATCTTTCAGAAAATTGCTCAGGGTTCTCTGCAAAGTTATAACTTTCCATTGAAAGTTTTCAGAAAAAAAAAAATCCCCACTATATTTATTTTTGTCAAAAGCTTAGGAATATATAGGAAAAAAACCCTGTGATGGTAATAAAAGTGGTGTATTCCTTCACAATTTCTGTTAGAGAATCTTTTGGATCAGCTTTGCCATGAGGAGTTCCTTTGCACTGTCTATTAAATATTTTTAAATATCCACAGGCACATTCATCTGGAACATCATGAAATGTTCCAGAAAAAGATGGTAAATTCTGTGATATGGGGCTTTCTGAATTGGTAGATTTTTAGAAAATCATTACATTATTTTCTGTCAAGGGAAAACCTATTGTTTTACTTCAGCCAACTGACAAGAAATGAATTGTTACCGCTCAGCTCCTAAGAAATCTTCCCTGTTAATGGAGACTGTGCAAGGTCTTCTCTTCTGTCTTGGTAAAGCCTTCAAAATTTTATCCTAAACTAGCTTAATTTGAAGGCAACCTAGAACTGATGGCAGAGATCATACAGAAAACAAAGCAGGCAGCACAGACGAGTTTGGCTTTGGGTCGTTCATCGGCGCTTTGTGCACCGCCACCACCATTTTCACAAGAGCTCAGGAGCTGCTCTTCCACCCAAGCAGCAGCATTTTGTTCTTCCTCTGAGTTTGACTGACATCCCTGCAAACACTTCCAGTTTTTAGTTCATTGGAGGATGGATATGAGGGTGAAATGCTGCAATAAATAACAGGAACTGGGGTTGTCTAATAAAAAATGAAGGGTTCTTCCAGTTTCAGTTTTTACATGAAAGGTAAAATAGTCATTGCCACCAGGACTGGACTGCAGTTACACTCCTAAAATTAAATTTAGAACTAATTAACATGAGACTCTTACCTTAAACATTCAGGATCAGTCTGAGGTTTTTCAGTGACTTGGACTTTCTCTGCTTCTAAATCTTTTGTCGTTTTTTCAGCCTCCCTGATTACTTTCTCAAGGTCTAAACATGAAATCAGAATTACCCTATAAATATATATTAATCATCCATATTCAAAGACCTTCTGCATATTCTAAATTTATATTTTCTAATTTTTCTTCATGAAACTCTTTGAAGGCTAAAGGCATCTAAATAAAGAAAATGAATTCTTTTATAATTATTGTAATCACATATTGCAATCTAAAAAATTTCAGTCCTTTCCCCTAACAATTTATGACCATATTTACTGCTTTTCTTAGCTCTTACTGTGACATGTCACCTAGATATTCATTAAAAAAAAGATACTAAAGCACTCCAGATTACATTATTTTAATCCATATTTCAAAGTATTTCCTATTGGTGTGACCATCTTTGATGCAGAAGGTTTTAAACAATGTTTATGTTGATTTTAACTTCGTTGAAACATTAAATTCTCCATTTAACTATATGAATTACCAGCAAAAGCAAAACTTTTTTTCATATTTATAGCTCATGATTCTGCAAAACTGTGGACCTCAGTATCAATGACATTTAAGATAAATCTCACTGAAATCCATATTTGTTATAACCATGCTTAAAAATTTTGTAATACATATTGTAAAAATAAATTAAAATATTGTTACTATGATTCCTTTTTCTTGAGAAAATGGACAGAAAACATTTTTAGAAGCATTTGTCAAGCCAGTAATAATTATCATAACAGGTACTTATCAGGCACACCTTTGAGCTCACTTTGGAGAGTAAATAAATCCTGCTTTAATTCATTCTTCTGCCGCTGGAGTGCATTTAACTGAACATTTTTATGTTCCATTGACTCAATTTCTAAGAAAAAATATGTTTTAAATTAAAATGCATTGCAGTTTCAGCATTCATGATACAATCTTAAATATTCTTAACTGCTTCTACCAATCTTCAGCTAGTCAAAAGAACCTTAAATATAAAACAAAATAAACTAAAATAAGTAATATAAAACACAGTTTGCAGGAAATTATATGCCATATAATATATTCATAGTTATGAAAGAAAATTATTTTTTAATGTTATTAAGCTGTTCAACATATTTTGTTGTCTGGGCATAAAAAGAATATTTTGCTTCAGAGTTATTTCACTATAAAGAAAGGAAGATGAGTAATTGAATAGGTGCAGCACAGACACCTCTCAGCAAGACTGAAAAGAAAAAAACTTCTTTGTTTGTTTAATGTTATATATATTTGAACCTTACTATTGATGACATCTGGAATTAATTGTGATTGTTTTTCTAACAACTGGCGGTCCTCACATAATTCCTTGTTGTGAGTTTCTTAAACTTTTCACTTCAGAGTTGTCAGTGTGCCCAGGAATGTAGGAGACGAAAAGACAGACAAATTGTACCTCAAGAAAGGTGCAATTAAAGGAGGGAATCTGTAGTTGCACTGTTTTAGAATTTTCCTTTCTCTCTCATGGAGAATATAGATAAACTGCACTTCTTGTACTTTCTTAATCTCTGTGTTTCGTGTTAGACGTTGTACAAGTCTTGACCAATAGATCTTGGGAGGTGGATTGTCTTTCACCAATGGACACTTGTTTATTAGTGTGTATAAAAAGAAATTCTTGTAAATAAATCCTTCTTCTTCACCATCTTGAAGCCTGTCTGCCTGACTTCCCTACCTGCTTCCACAAATCCCACGAACAACAGAAAAGCAAACCATAGGAATCGAGATGGCAACTGAACTCAAGAGAAGAATTTTGGTCACCTTTCAGGTACTACTGATCATTTAACTGCCCAGGTCTGCCTGAATATGCAAAAATTAAATGCTAAAAGTAGCTCTTGACACCAAATACAGACTTTTCAGTTGTAGATTAGTATCATAGCCACAGGAAATAAAAAAGAAGGTACTACCAAAGTGCAAGCTCCAACAGATAGTCCTTTTTCAGTTACTTTATAGCAGAGATGGGGAATTGAAAGTGCTGTGACTTGACAAATCATGAGGCTGGAAAGGATTTTGAGGGGTCATTTACTGCTTCCTTTCTCCTGAAGGCAGGATCAGCTGTACCTCTGTCATTTCTGACAAATGGTGCTTTAGTCTCTTTAAAGACCTCTATGGACACTCCTAATGGACATTCCTAATTCCTTTGATAATGAAATTTTCTAAGGCAGAATGTTTCAGTTGTCCACTGTTCTTAGAAAGACTTCTAAACTGTTAGACAGACTCTCCTTTATTGTGCTTTATATGTGTTACTTTTTATTCAGTTCATTCTAGGTAAAGAGAATATATTAATTTCCTTTCTACAGGATACTTAAACAATTTAAAGACATATCCATCTTCCATCAGTCTTTTCCTTAATAGCTTACATAGTTACAATTCTTTTATTTTCTTCCTTCTCATGTGCTCCAGAGCTCTGATCACTCTCCCTGGTCCTATGTGGATTCTCTCCAGCTGGTCTGCATTTTTTAAAGTATAAGATCAAAACGAGATGCACAGTACTCCAGCTCAGAGCTTAACTGCCCCAAATAAAGTGAGGAATTATTTTCATGTCTTAGAGGTCAGAATTCTGTTTGTGTCTCAGTGTGGTGCTGACATTCTGATGTCGTTGACTCATGTTCAGCTTGTGATCCATGACGACCCCGATTTCCTCGCAGAAGGACTGCTCTGCAGTCTGACCCTGTGCTCTGAGAGATCCCATACTCTGTACCTTAACTCAAAGATCAAGTTGGACTGCGGCAGTAAAGGACTCTTCTTACAAGACATTTGTGCATACAATTCTTCTGCAGCTAAGGAAACGTACAGAGCTCAGCCCCAGGTGATTCTAAACACAATTCTTGCTGTGTGTGACCATGAGCTCTGGGCTGGCTGAGTTACACATTGGGAGCCGCTTCTGCAGGTCAGCTTCTCACAGTGCTCACCTCGGAAAGGAATGAAGAGGAGAGGGAACAGAAGAGCCTTTAATTATGCTTGGCATGTCAGACCACACTCTTCCAGTTTAGTGCTAAAAGAAACTCCAGACAGCAGGGGAATGGAATTAAAATTACTGGTTTGCACAGCTGTATTTTAGCTATTAATCCAAGATAAACTGGTTTAATATGAGACTTACCATTTTTCAACAGAGCTGCCTCATTGTCTAAATCATTTATTTCAGTCTTGACTTTTTTTTTAATAAGAAGATCTCTATTACTTGTTAGTCCATATTCATTGTTAAACTCTGTTACTTCTCTGGTAAAATTATCTTCCTCTTCTGTAATTTTTCTCTTTGCATCTGTCTGAAAAAAAGAAAGGGACGATTGAATGCTCAGGTAAAAAAAAGAAAGCCTTTGTTAAGATAGGCAGACTGAAATACAGTGTTGTCTTTTACCCTAAAATTTTTAGTATAGAAGTATATAAACGAAAAGTAAATAAATATAAAAGTAAAAAAAAGTACTTTTTCTAAGAACATGAAAATGGTCTACAGCTCTATCATTATGCCTGCTCTTTTAAACTTTTTTCCTCAGCAAAAATTATCCGTTCTTGATAAAAGAGCATTTAAAAAATCACTACATTGTATTAGAGACCTGAACCAGCAGATTTTCAGTTCAACTCTCTCATTGAAATTAGAGAATTCTGTTTAAAGTCAATAGCACAGTTTGGCAGTTCTTTTTTTTCTTAGACTGTTATTAAACTAAGTTAAAGTGTTGTTTAATCCTCTGCAGAATAGAGACTTTAGCTCCTTTCATAACTACCAAGAAAGCTATATGATAGGAAATCACTGTTAAATTTTCTAGGAAAAAAGATATTCAAAAGAGAAATGTTATATTAAATTCCTTCTAAGAAATCTTAATTGATTGCTAAGTTAAATAAAATGAAATGACCCCTATATGCAGCAAAAAAAGAAATTATAACCTATATACCAAACTTCATACATATACCGGGAATACTTTGGGTGCTGCAGAAATATTACTTAGTTAAAAAGGTACCTGCCTAAAGATTTAGGTTTAATACTGGTGAATTGTACTAGATGTTTAAAATTTAGCTCTGCTGATTTAAAGAGCAAATACATATGCAGAAAATCCTGCTCCTCTGTGGCAAATGAACAGATCCAAGAATCCTCAACAAAGTGAGAGGAAGGCAATATTCAGGGTAGCACGAGAGAACTGAAAAACTCGTAAGTAGGTGCCTTTGAAGAGGTGGTGAGGTGTGTCTGGCATCAAAGAGATTGTGTGGTACGTCAGGATTGCTAAAATGTCCACTCTTGCTAAAATGTGGACTGGGCATCCCTGGGATTTTCCTTTAATCTTTTTCAATATTTTTCACTGCGGATGAGGCAATCCAATTTAAGGTGAGGCTTTCCTAGTTTACTTTTACAAAGGAAATAATCTGTCTGAATTGGAGTTCAGTCATACAACAGCAAACATTAGAAAATGAAGTCAAGAATATCAAGTCAGCTTTGTAGATAAAATGCAGCACACACTACCTTAGACCACAGTTTAAATTAGAAGTGAGAATTTATCTACATTTACATAGTTACATATGCTAGAATTAAAAAAACAACCCATATTTTCCTGATTAAAAACATTTGTTCTTCCAGATTTTCAAATTTTAAAGCTGATTGCTCTTGTACAATAGAAAAGAGCTGTGTGAAAACCACAGCTGGAAACATACCAAGATTTTAAGAAGACTGGTTCTTTGATTAATAAGTTCAGCTTTTTGTTTTTCTAAGCTGTCTTCACGTTTCTTCAGAATTTCTAAGTGGAACTGCTTTACAGACAAATGCTGAATCTTCCAAAAGGAGAGAGAAAAAAAAAAAAGGTTATTGTTTTATTGTGTCATATACTTTAAAACTGTACAGAAGTATCTTGATCCAGTTAAAAAAATCTGGCATAACAGCTCTTTTTTCCCCTCAATAACATTTCAGTGTACCACTAAGCTTTTGAAAAGTCTCCTTTCTTTAAAAAAATCATTTAGTGATGCTCTTTCTATTTAAAATGGCATTTTAAAGTCTGCAAGGTTTAGGAGAAATTTTTTTTTCAGGTTAAAACCAGGAAAAATATTGACCACATGGGATCCTTTACCCAACATAATCCACTGTCCTCCATCTCACTGTGCAAAGCTCATCCCCTACCAAATGAGAAAATAGTATCAGAATAATATCAGAGGGACAGGGGTCCAGCATTCTGGTTTTGACTCAAGGGCTGTAGATGTCTCCACTCTGCAATGCTGCTATGGAATACATGAAGGAGAGCAGGATATTTTTCTGAGCACAATTTCTGGAATTTTAGCTATGAAGGGTAATGGGAATTAGCCCACTGGTTATGGATGGTTGGATCAAAAACGCTCAAACTCTAAACTTCAATTTTGCACAGAGGTTTATTTAGAGTTTCAATAATTTTAACCATTAGTTTATCTGATATGAGGGTATGCCACTCAACCATTGCATTTTCAAAATTTGCTGAAGACTTCTCATTTTTCCAGCATATCTTCTGTATCATTGTCTAACCTAAGGGCAGGTACAAGATGGGATGAACTATAACAAGAATAAATAGGAAACAGATAAGTGTTGTAGAGTCTTAAAGGATGAGAACCATTCATTTGATGAAGTGGAATATCAAGGTCTCTTGACTCACTCAGAGCAATGAGTAGGAAAAGTAAAGTTGGATTTGCCCACAGATGGTAAAGGCACAGGGTAAGTATCAGGAAGTAAATTGAAAAAGTCAGGCTGATCCATGAGTGTCTGTGTGTACAGAAGCAGAAAAGACCAAATAAGAGTGGTATTACAGTGGTAAAAATGAAAAGATTTTAAAGATAAATAAAGCACATGATTTTGGAGAGGGCACAGATGAAGTGCATCTGATCAAAAAAGGAGGATAGTGCAATGAAATGCCCAAAGACTGGAATGTGAGAGTTGGAAAGGAAGGCACTAGATTTTTTCCTCATCCCTCATATGTCTAGCGTGCTAAGGGTACAGGACATGATTGGCTGAGATTGTAATTTAAATATTAATTCAAAGATAGTAGATGGTCTTATACTGCTGTATTTTTACTCCTGTTCATAACTAGCTTCAGTGTAGTTTCTCCATCTGTAAGATGCCAAATTAATCTATGCATTTGCAACCTATTTTTTTAAAAGAAATAATTGAGCTACAAACAGCAAAACAGTATAATTTGGGTTCTAATTACATGCTACCTGGTTTTACAGGAGAGGGGAAAACTGCATTTCCTAAGACTATTTGATTGACCACAAGCATTGTCTGTGAAATAGATGCCAAAAAACTTCTGAACTCAGTCTCCTTATCTTGGTCAGGCATCCACTGCTGAGCATGGACGTGGTTGGATACGTGTGCTTAGAAAGAACTGCAGTTATTTGGTGTGGGATAAATTGAAAAGCATTAGCTGAGCAGCATTATTTAATATTATTTGAATTACATCAACTATTGCAGACATATGTAAACCTAATTTCTGTAGTGAAAAATAAATTACTTTAAATAACGTCAATAGCTATATAATCTTTAAACCTAAATACAGTCTGATTGAAATGCATTTTTCTATTCCACTAGTTTTCTGTATCATTTCCTATCTATAAATGAATCAATGTCAAACTAGGCATGCAAGTAAAATATATTTTTGTGGACATCAGTGAGAATATTATTAATACTGGTCAGTAAAGCACACAAAATTTAATTAGGAATAGTTCTTCAGCTCTTCCCATTAGCCGTTTATGATAATGGCTCTACTCTTGGGACCTTCTGTACCTACCACATAAACCTTGATTATAAATCACAATGCATCAATAAAAAATTAGTACTATAAACATAAAATTGTGATGTTTGTAAATAAATTTTTGAGTAAGACTACTGAGGACTTCACCTAACAAGCAACATCCAGATATAATCTGTGTTGGATAAATAAGTTACTATTTTAAAGCACCTTTGGGCTCTGAGATTGTGGCATGCATAAATGTGAGCGTGTGAATAACTGCCTGCATGATTATAGTCTCAATTTGCAACCAGTAAATATTTGTAAATGAGTTCTCTTTTATTCTGATCCCTTCTCAGTAATGTTGATATTTATTATATGTCTATTATAGTCCTTTACAAAAAGCAGAAGAGCCTGAGGGATGAAAATCATCCCCCAAACACTTATTTTCACAACTAGATGAGGCAATCTCCCAAAGGTTCTTGAAGTTGTTTATTTAAATGATAGGATCCAACTGTTCTGACTTCAAAGGAGGCTCCACATGCTTTCCTGTTGTGAATGCACATTCTGTCAGCACATATACTTAATTTTCAGACACAAGCAAATGGATTTTTAAATAATTTGCAACCGCAGGTGTTATCGGTGAAAAACTCTGCAAAACCAGTGGCTTAATCTGAAAATACATCTGCAGTTTGATTAAATGGAAAGAGTAATGAAATCACTAAATAGATTCAGAAACTTTCCTCTGTCTTTGGCATCCCTAGAAAAACCATTAAGGCTTGTAAGCCTTAACTGTGAGCTTGCAGAAAGGTCTTCAGTATAGACTCAAGATCCTGTGGAGTACACACAGGGAATGTTTCCATGTATTTTCTCTGAAAGGCCATTAATGAATGGCATTGGGCTTTTGTACACTGGAGGAAAGTGCTGTAACAAGCTGCAGGGCTGTTAACCAGGGTGTCTCACACCATGCCCCAAAAGTCAGCCTGCCCTGAACGCAGCCAGGAAACAGCTCAGAGGGTGAGATTTGTGGGAGGAAGGATGTTGACAAACCCTTTTTTCACTACAGAAAGGCACAATGCAGGTTTCCTCCCCACTGTGCTACTCAGCAGGTGAAGCACACTCCTTGAAAGTGCTTATGGATCCATTCCTGAAAGAACAGGTCGTATATTTGTAAACACAACATATTTCATTATTATGTACACTATAAATATGCCTGCTCACCTTATTTTCTAAGCTAATTTTTGCAGCGCTCAGCTCTTCTTTTGTTTGATTAATTTTTTCATAACTTCTGTTTATGTCGCATTTAGCTGCAAGACAGTGAAAACCTGTAAGAACCTGAGCTCAGGCTGTAAAAGTTACATCCTTAGAGAAACATGTTGGTGACAAGAACCAGCCGTGCTGGCTGCTGAGCTTTCCGTGACATGAGTCCCCTCAGGGCACCCCTGTGGGATTTGTCCCCCTGGGAATGGAGAGGCCCCTCGGAATGGCGGCCACGGGACCGACCTTGTTGGATGAAGCTCCTCTTCTCCCTCACCTGCTTCTCTGTGAACTGGATTTGCTGGAACAAAGCGTTCAGGTTCATTTCTGCCTTCTCGTGGAAGCTGTGGGCTCTGTGGGCCGAGCTCTTTGTGAGGGCTCCCACAGGGTCCGGCCTCAGCCCGGCCCTCAGGCCTCGGCCTCCAGGGCCTTGGGACAGAGGCCTGGGGACACAGGGACACAGCGGGAGGTGGGGGCTGCAGAAAGGGCAGCGAGAGCAAACCTCAAGAAGAAGGAAATGTGGGTGACTGGATAGGGGAGCCTGCATGGAAAACAGGGAATGGGAACAGGCAAGCAGCACAGTAGGGACAGGAGACAGAAGATAGTTGGTAAGGAAAAAGCCAGATGACACTGAACCCTGTCTAACTTGGGCACACCTGTCAAACTGGTTCTGACTCAGGGTCTGGGGAGTTTTAATCAAACAGCTCTGATTTCTTTAATTCTCTAGGAACATGTGCTCCATACCGGTTTTCTCTCATTCAGATGCTGTTTTTCTTAACTGCTTCCTTTCGCTATGGAGTGACCACCATCCTTTCTAAATATTACATCTGCTCAGATTTACTCATCTTTTGAAGACTGATGTCTCACCTGAGAAGTTAAGGAAATAGGCTAAAATCTATCACTCAAGAGAACACGGTGAAGCTGACTCCATGGAACTTACAGTGATCAGACTCAGCTCGGTTGCATTTCACCATGAGTGTAAAATTGGCAGTGTTTCAGCCCCAGTTAGTCCCAGTAAACAAAGATCACAACACAGCCCCTTTTACATGCTTCTGGAGCATCATTGTGTACAAATTTACAATACTCTGAGTTCCTGCAGCATTCTGGTTTGTACATTACTGGATGGTACACCTGGAAATGTAAGCACCTGGTTGAAAATATAATTCATATTACATGGTTTGCATTCACATCTTGGGAAGGATTGACTGCATTCCCAGTGGGGAAGAACTAAGTGAAGATTGCCTATTTGCTTTGAGGCAGAAAAAGCCTGGAGGAATGGAACTTTGTAGATTTCCAGCCTTTTTAACACTGAAAAAGATTAGGATTATTGACAGTCCTGTATTGTTATAGTTTTCCTCAGAGGAGACACTGTCTGCAGCAGTAAAGTTCAGAAATTAGAAGATCTTTGCCCATCAAAACCAAAAAAATATACATGAGAGTACAAATGTATCATTAATGAAAAAGCTGTTCTAAGTTAATAGAGTGAAACTGAGAATTCTGGAAAAATCTTATGTTATAGCATTTACTGCTTAAAAGGCGCCATGTTACAGCTGATAGTGTGTTATAAAATGATGTTTTTTAAAGGAAAGACATTGCTCTAAGAAAGAAAATGTGGGTACTGATGAAATTGAAAACCCTGAAACTAGCACATTATGTTGCAGGAAATGCAATTATTTTTTTAAATGGAACAAAGTGCAACTGAGGGGGAAGAGTTCACAAAAGTGAATTTAGAAAATGTTTCAGAAGTGAAGCTTCCTACCCAAAGGCCAAAGGCAAAGCAGATGAGTCAAAAGGGAACATTTGGTGATTGAGACTTATTTGTTACACAGGTCGATGAGTGAAAAAGTGATTTGACAAAATTCATGAAAATGAACTTCTCTATCAGTGGATCAAGGAGAAAATAAAATGAAAAGCTTTCTTTGAAGTTTTTGAGGCTTGACTGCTTTTGTGTTTCAAGCTGAGAAGGCTGCTGTAGGCTGGGATAGAGCTGAGTGTCACTTATTAAAGGAACGACTGTGTTTTGTGGAGGGTTCTTCAGCGCCTCTAATTATGGCAAAGGAGCTGCTGTCCCCAGAAAGAAGAGTCTGACTTCAACTGTATTTCTCACTGTCTGAGAATGACCATTCAGCATGATTAACAGCTCTCTAAGAGTTTCCTTCACAGACCAAAAAAATTCAGTGGGACAAGGATTTGACTTTGAGCTTCACAGCTTTTGACTCCTGCAGCTATTTGCCATGTGCTTAATTTTTACATGGTAAATTACTCACAATAATAACGCAGGATTATATCAATTTAACCATGCACATGAAACATATACAAGTGATTTCAGAATCAGGATCAAGGCCATCAAGTCAAAGGTGTGTAGTTGCTGGATGAGATGGCATGATCCCGAATGGTTCAGGATAAAAGTAAAATGTGCAATACCTTCACTCAACTCCAACTTTTGCAAAGCATAAGATCCTTTGTAGATCACTAGCTGCTAGAAAGGTGACTTTAATTTCATTCTGTCGGTCATATCAGTACATCCTAATCTTAATCTATATCTGTATCTTAATCACTGTGCTGTAATCAGGTCATGTCTTTTTAGTGTTCTTCAAAATTACTAATTGCCCTTTGTAATCAGGCTGCTCTGCTAATAGTAAAGTTTCTTCTTAAAGTTTCTTCTCTAGTTTGCGTAGGAAGAAGAAAAGAAAGATTTTGCTCGTAATTCCAAGACACTATAAAAAAAATTTACTGTAACTTATTTCTGAATCATATGCACTGAGATTGTTTCAAGAATTTGTTTTCTAAAAGCCAAAAAATAAAGAGGCAAAAGTAAAGAAGTGGCAGGGTAAAAGTTAGATGATGCAATATGGTCTTCACCATAAGAAATGCATGATAAGAGCTAGAAATGTAGAATGATAGTTACAATAAATTTTTTCTTTTTGTCTTAAGCACTGTTAGTGTTTTTTTTTTTTTTTCCATATACAAACTACACTGCTTACTTTTGAAATGTTTTATTTATAGTAAATGTTCTTACCAACCTACATCTCTCTGGTCTTCCTTTGCTCTTGGTGGTCTTAGTATTTGACAACCATTTTTGGACTAACTTTTTTTTTACCTTACATGAAGGAATAAAACCAAATTGTTCTGTGGCATAAATTTACAGCTGTCATTTGGAATTCTGTGCTGAAATGCTACTTCCTTTACAGGAAATAGCATATATATGTCTGTGTGTGTGTATATGTTAAAAACAAAAATATATGAGAGTGCTCCAAACACTTGGAATGTAGTGCTGAGCAGCAATTCTACTGGAGAGAAATCCCAATGAGAAACCCAGCAATTATTTATAATAAATAAGCATTAAAATATCGCAAAATTATTAAAAATTAATTGTATAATGCCACTTCTAAAAACCAAAGCTTTACTATGTAAAACTGCATTGCTAAAATTCAGCAAGCAGCGTAACTTGGCAACATCAAAAAAGTGTTTTCAATGAAAATCAATAACATTTTGTGCACTGGTTCTCCTGCTCTCACTGGCCACCACTTAACTACCTCAACCATTCTGAAAACCTACAGTAGGACAACACAGAAGGGGAATATTAAAATGCAGTAAAAACCTATAGTTTATGACCTATCTCAAATTTCCTGAGGAACTCAGGCCAAGAACAGTCTCGTTTTTATCTCTGGAAGAGCGAGAGCAAACTGCTGACCCGCAGGCTGGAAGCTCTCCATTTCTAGTAGATTGCCCAGCAAGGCAGTCATCAATGGACATCCTGTTTCCTCCATGTAACAGGAAAGAAATAGACCACAAAATTCATGGAATAAGATATAAAATAATGGAAAATATAGAAATATATCCCTGGAAAATTATATGGAAATGAGTATCATGAGAAATGAGAATGCTTCTCTTTGCATTCAATGCCCCAAAGACCTATTTGTTTTTTCAGGTGAAAAAATTGTGACTTAGTGAAAAAGCTCTGTGTGTTTATTAAAAAACATGAAGTAGTAACTTTGTACTCCCCCATTACATGCCTGGCTGCAATGGAGAATTAGTGATACCCTTTTCCACTCTGGTAGGAATGTAAACAACTTCACAACAGATGTTCTTTATAAGGACAAAGCCTGCTATTTGCATTGTGATATCTCTGTTTGAGTCTTATATCCAAGATTTTGTTTAATTCCATCTGGAAAGGCTTCACTGGATCCCTTTAGCTTACAAAAGCAAAGATTATTCTTTTGTGGGTTTAAATCCAAGTTTTCTATTTTCTTTGGTCAGAAAAAACACAACACCTGCTTTCTTTGCCGATTGGTAACTGTGCTGTTACAGAGGTACCCACATTGTTTCTCTGCAGTGGTTTAGAGTCTTAAACATATTTCAGTTGTTTCTTTTACTGGGTCTCAGAGTCTATCCTAAAACTTTTATACTCTGCTATTCTGTGCTATTTGGATAAGTGACAAATGAGGCTCTCATCTTGAAATATATATCACAGCTCTTATTTATCTTGGCATAAGGGTAGTAACTTGCTTAATGAAGAAAGAATTTTTCAGATCTGGAGTGCATAACACAGTACGAAATACAGCCTTGGATTTGCATTCTCATAGTAAATTTTATTAATTATTTATATGGGAAACTGTAGTTTGCTTTACATCAATACTGGTTACCCCTAAACTGGCACCCAGTGGGAACTACAAGAGAAACAGAGAATAAATACTTTTAAAATTTTAATTGTTTGTATCTTCCATTTATAAAAGAGTTGTTTTTTTTTTCATTTCATATTAGTAGAAATGTAAATGAATATCCATTATGTTGTAACATCCTATAAAATGATGGGTGGTAGCATTAAATCCTCTGAAAAAAGGACTCTTAAAGAAATACTTTGAGGACTGGGACCTTCATGCAAGAAAGTAATCTTGGATTGAAATGCATTAAACAATCTGCTGAAAAGACTTCATTTTAATCAATTAATTATGGTATATTTCCTATATAATGCCAGTACGCCATCTTAGCTCTTTCTGTCATGTAAATTTATCTTAATCATAAAAAAATCAATAAATATGAAAAGAGAAAGTAATACTTTTACAGTGAGTTAATCAGAGGAAAAATATTTTTCTTTTTTTTTTCAGTTTCAGTTGATTCTCAGAAGTTCAAAGTTCACACACAATCCCTCTAAATTACCAGGTGAGCAGCTGCCATTATTTCTTCTAAAATATTCCCAGAGGTTTTAAAGAAAGTTTGTTCTTTAAGCTCTATTTCTACTTGATGCTGCACTTGTAGAAAAAAGAATATGTGCAGATGACTGAAACAAAATGGCTTTATTGTCTTTATTCATAACAGGAGTGTTGTTAATTGCTAGTTTAGATAACTTTTATACTTTCACTCTATGTATTAACGTCAAATGAGTTTCTTTGCGTACTGAGAATAACTCAGAAACCAAGAGTTGTCCATTACACTTATAGGCTTCTCTGCTAATAGTTTTCATAAGATTAATTTTATGGTTCCATCTGTGTTCCTTCTTAAAAACATGACAACTTCCTTAGACATGCAGAAGACTTGGATACATGCCCATGGGCTGAGCTAGGCAGCAGCCGAAATTATTCCAGATTCCATGCAAATGCCCAAACCAGGAAAGTTTGAGGAAGGGCTGCCTCAGTTTAAGAAAAACACATATCCTGAATCTGAATACTTGCTGTATTGAAACTGCATGGTCTCATAAAACCTCTTATCAAAATTGGGCCAGATGGTATTTTTTAGTGACAAACTGTTTTCTAAGAAAGTTTCAACTCTAATTATTTATTCAGAAAAAAAACAAACTATTGTGCCTACTCCTTCCAAATACCCTGAACAGTTTTCAGAATACTTCTTTCCTTGAGGATATTGTGGAAAAGGTATGTTCTACCTGCAGGTTTTAAAAGCTGCTTTGTAAAATCCAATCTAATAAAGAGATTTTTATAAAACTGGGCCCTCTTCTTTCTGCACAGCCCTTTGTGGGCAGAGGTACATATTTAATAAAGACTTAACAATCGTAAATAACACAACATAACCTTTACTGCCTATTGATCCTGATGTTATGCCGTAATTTAATCTTTTTTAAAGGTGGCATAAAATAGAGAACCTAGAGGTAGGATTCTATCCCTTCCATATTCCTTCCCATTGATGCTTCTGGAATATTAGCTACCTTTAATCCTGAAATTTTCAAAGGCTTCATGGCACACATCTGCCTACATCTGCCAGGACTCAGAGCATAGGCAGGATAATAAAAGCACTCCATTCAAGTAGAGTCAGAAAGTCACAGCTGCAGTAAGCATGTATTATCAATTGTGCCACGTTCATAAATTAATAATTTGCATTGTATTACAGTCACTTCTTTCCAGAAGCATTAAATATGTCTATTCACAGATTGTGTGAGAAGTATGTAAATAATTCTGCTGGGTTTGTCTTTTTACAGCTTGTCTTTCGAGAAAAAAGATAACAGAAGGAAAGTGAATTAGAATAAGTAGCAAAAATGTTGCTTGCTTTAAAATAATTACTTTTTTTTTTTCCATTTTGAAAATTAAACCAGAATATTTGAAATACCTGCACTAAGTCAGTTCTTTGAATACAAAATTAATATCCATAGTTGAGGCTGCAGAGTTTATAAAAGTGAATAACACACAGTTTTTCATATGTGTTTTCATGCATGTTTTGGTCTTGCTCTTTCTTTTAAAAAAAATCATATCTCCACTACTGTTGTGTTTTTAACCCTCCTCTTCTACTGTGAAAAGAAACAAACATATCTTAAATGCCAGTTCGGCAGCAATTGTTGATTGTGAATGCTGTTAGATCTTCCAGTGCTAAAAAAAAAAAAAACAAAACAAAAAAAACCCCAAAAAACCAGGAATTTAAAACAAGGAATAAAAATAAAGTGCTTAAGAGACACAGAGCAATGGGAGTTTGCCTAAATGAGCTATCAGCTAAACAGAGCCTATTTACTGCCAGAAAATGGAGAGGGTTAAACAACACCCATTTCAGGGCACTGGAAGAATCCTACAATGCTGATTTGTACTGAATGCACTTGTAGGGATTTTATGTGTATCTGTTCAATTCAGGGCTAACTCAAGACAACTAAAGACTAATAATGTTATTCCCCATATTCATGGAAAGAGGTGGTCAAATAAAATGCAGGTGTGAAGGTTTGACCCCAACACCAAGCAAGGTCTTAAGTGTAGATTTTGAAGGAAAAAAAATTATCAGGAATCTAGTAAATGGAAAGGGGGAAAAACAACATGATTTAATCCAGGATAGATCATATCAGACTAACTTAATATCT
This sequence comes from Pardalotus punctatus, assembly GCA_013400915.1. Lineage (NCBI taxonomy): Eukaryota > Metazoa > Chordata > Aves > Passeriformes > Pardalotidae > Pardalotus > Pardalotus punctatus. The sequence continues at coordinate 775,981 of VZTX01031045.1, read as the reverse complement.
TTATTTGATAAGATAATTGTCCCAGAGAAGAGTAATGGAGTAGACCTAATCTACCTTGATCAAAATAAGGCATTATATTGTGTGTTGTAGGAAGTTATGGAAGGTGAGAATGGTGAGTTTTAATGTAAGCACTGAAGGTGGAAGAGGAACTGAGTAAAGGGTTATATTAAGATATGGTTCTGTTAAAAATGAAAATTCAAAAGGAAAGGAGTTTGCTAGTGGGATTCCTCTAGGACTGATCTTCAGACTGCTCTAAGAGATATTTTTGAACTTGGAGGTAGGAGAATGGGTATGGCATCAAGAGATGACACAAAATTTGAATGACTGGCATATAATCAAAAATAAACGACCTCATGAACTGACAAAATGGAAATCTAATAGTACAGAAAGTAGAGGGAGGTGCTTGGGTATTAATATGTTCTTTTAGTATAACCTGGTGTCCTGGTAATTGCTGTCAGTGGTAAGGGGAAGAGGTTTAGCACATTAATCAGCTGTGGTGTGACACGAGCCATCGCTGTGCCATGGCCCTGCAGCAGTTTCGGGGTGTATCGGGTGAAGGGTTTTCAGTGAAGACAACAAAGTGTTAATATTGCTTTACAAGGCATCGGTAAGAGAACTCTCAGAATATTGTTTACAGTTCTCATGACCCACATTGATGCACAGCAGGTGCAGAGTGGGCTGGTTAGGGTAAAGGAGTACCTGTTTTCTCAGCTGAGATGAAAATAGCTTATCTGGCAAAACAAAGCTTGAAAGGGCATATGGTTGTCTTTATAAGTATGTGCGGGGGTAGATGTGAGGGAAGGCAACTTTTATGTTAAAGGATAACACTATTTCAAGATCAGATACTTACAAACAATTATGAATAAATGAGAAATTTAAAAGAAGGTTCTTGGCAATCTGTGCAAAGCTCTGGAACTGCTTACAGACAAGGTCATGGAGGCAGGGACCTTAACTACTTCCAGATGGAAATTTATAAATTAATAAAAGGGTATGTGTGACATGGTGAAGAGATCGTGTGTCAGAATATAAAGTCGGTGATATAAAGTTTTGAATACTCACTGACATTGCCAGAGAAGAGCCTAATTGGAAACTTGTTTGTGTACTTTCCTTACACAGTCCCTAAAGAAAAAGTTTCCAACTCATCCTTGTGCCAGGGCTTCTATTCTGCAAACACCAGGAGTTCGATGCTCCTTCTTTGTGCAAAGTATAGGAGAAGGGGGTTGCCCTTTCTTAAAAGATGAGATTGGGAGCATGCAAAAATGGGGCTATTTTTTAGGATGTCAGGTGTTAACTGGATGTAACCTACCTGTATGCCCAGGGTTAAACTGATCACTGATGGAGATTAGGACGTATTTCTTCACAAGTCATAGTGGCTGGGGTTATGGAGAGCATTGTATTCCCCTCTAACACAAACTGTCTTAAAAAGTAGATGAGTTTTTTCTTTGTGAAGTACCTGCTCTTGCAGACTGGTAAGATGTGACTGATCAGGAACTCTCATGACTTTAACATCTTCTACTGTCCTCCAGTGTTTTCCATACTTTTATTCTCCTGAGGTATGAGTGGGTGTGACTATAATGCAGGAGATTATTTCAGCATATTAATTGTTTGATCAGTGTTTGCTTTTTCAGATTTTTCAAGAGTTTCCTCTGAATAAGAAAATCTCACTTTTATGGAGGTAGCATGGAGCTGAATAAGAGGCAGTCAAGGACATTTCATAAGTATTGGTAAGTTTGAAAATTAAAAGGTTGATAATTTTTGTGAACCAGAAATTCCTGAAACCTTACAGCAGGAAAAGTCCTTTAATTAGTGATTCTAGCTCAAAAAATTCAAAAAGCATTTTAGCAGATGTCATACTTTGTTAACCAGCATTTTCAGGGCTTTCTAGCATAGGTATTACACTAATACACTTACAGATGCCTCATTTTATTAAATGATTGAGATTCTTCAGACTTTATAAAATCCATTTACACATTGTTTTTCTTCCTGTTTTGGTTTCTTGACAACTGCTAACTGTAAATGATTGAAAAGTGGTAGTGTTTTATCTCATTAAACGTGTAAGGGGTTTTTTTGGGGTTTGTTAGATTTTTGGGGTTGGTTTTTTTGTTGGGGTTTTTTTCTGGGGGGGGTGTTGTGTTTTTTTGGGTTTTTTTAACCACAGATTATTAAAAGAGAGTGCAATTTACTGCTATTCAGTCTATCTCTCACCTTATATTTCCTGTAAAAGAAAATAGAAGATTCATTAGCCAAGTGAAATCTAGTCTGTATTTGATTTTTTGTGTCCTGTTTTGATAAATTATCTTTTAAAGACAATTTGCATAAAATATTACAAAGGTATATATATTACTATTATAAAAAAAAACTTCACTGAAATATAAGTTTTCTTTCAGTGAAGAGATGGCCTGAAATACATATGGAAAATTCATGTCTCTAAACCTGCTAGTCCTCCAAAAAACCCTCATGTGCCATTTGCTTTGAATTAAGCAAATGCTTATTAGTCTGCTAGTGATGCAAACAGCAAAATCACCAAATTAGTTTTCCTTTGTTTTGTTCTTCATGTTGTTGTCTCTGAGGAGTCCAGTGTTACAAGCCATGGAACCTTGTAAAAAGGAGTTGGCAATTGCCTGGAATACAGAACTTTCTCAATTCAAACCCCTCATAGACAGAGAATGGTTTCTCCCATGCTTCTCAGTCACTTTGAGTACCATCTGGAGCAGCAGTAAAATAAAAACAACTCTTTTTATTATCATCTTTGATACATAAATCCAGTTGAAAATAGCTTTTTTTTTCCTTCCTAATAAATTGTATGATTAAATTTAAGCTGAAAACTTTCTGTTGAGTCATTGTTGTGGTTTAACCTCAGCCAGTAACTAAGCACCACACAGCTGCTTCCTCACTCCCACTGCCCCAGTGGGATGAGGGAATTGGAAAGGTAAAAGTTAGAAAATGTATAGGTTGAGATCAGAATAGTTTAGTAATTAAAATAAGAATAATAAATTGGAATGAAAAGGAAAATAACAAAAAGGGACAAATAAACCCCCCAAAAAACAAGTGATGCAAATGAAAATTCTGCCACTGACAGAATGCTGTCCAGTCTGTTCCCGAGCAGCAAGGCCCAGCCAGCTTTCCCCAAATTTATATGCTGAGCATGATGACCCACGGTATAGAATATCCCTGTGGTCAGTTGGGGTCAGCTGTCCTGGCTCTGTCTCCTCCCAGCTTCTTGTGCATCCCCAGCCTCCTTGCTGATGGGGTAGAGAAAAAAAGTCCTTGTATGGTGGAAGTACTGCTCAGCAACAACTAACCAGCAGTGTGTTATAAATGTTATTTTATCCTAAATCCAAACTCAGCACTGTACCAGCTACTAACTCTACCCTGCCAAAATCAGGATGGTCATTTTCTGTTTGCTTGTTTTAAATTTTGCTTAGAAATACAGGATTTTTGAAGGCAATTTCATTTTACATTTTAGATACCATAATACTCCTCTCCTACATGTCCCAGCCTCTTTACTGTTGATGTCTAAGCTATTGTTATCAAACATTTATTTTCCTTTTATTCCACAGGAAAATGGTGATACATCCATCAGTGCATTCAAGCCTTACTTTCCTGATATCCAGAAAGTCCTGCTGCTAAGCAGACACGTGGATCTGCTGGCAAGAAGTCGTTTACCTTCTTGTGCTTTTACTTGTGTGCTGTACACGTGTCCCAGATCACCTCAGATGGAGCAGCAAAGGGTTTGGTCACCTCCTTTCAATGCCCCTGCTGGAAACCAGAGCAGGGCTGAATTTGCAAGTCCACCCAGAAGATGGAAAGCAAACTCTGCTATGTCTAATTGACAAGGAGCCAGTACAGTGTTTCACTGCTCATTTTAATTACCAAGATACTTTGTTTCTCTGCAAAACTGTTGGATTGAGAACTTGAAATACGGTAATAATATGGTGGTTTGGGATGAGAAAGAGGAGTATCCCACGGGATAAAAGGAGTTTTAAAAATGAATTTTTTTTTTCCCCACTTTTAAAAAAGATCTAAACCTCAATTTTAAATTAATATTGACTGGGTAGTCAGTACATTTTCAGCTTTTCTTCAATACAGAGCCTCTGTGCCAAAGTGAGCTATTTCAGATGTCTGAAAAAGCATTGCTTAGTGCCTGCAAGCACTGTCAGAAATCAATAATTTTGAAATTTGTGCTATTTGTACTTTAAGGTTGGCATACCACTTTAATTCAGTCTGTTTACAGTAGATTAAAAGTGGCTATGGATAAGTGTCACAAAGCACATAAATGTGTTGAATAATATTCTTTTAAATTATAGAAAGAATATAATTTTCATATTTGCAATATTATCTGGATCTTTATTGAAGCTCTGCAAAAAAAGGCCACATTCAAAAATCACAGGAAATAACATTGTTTTGGTGATGGCATGGAACTTGCAGATAGCAACAACAATTACCCTAATTTTTTTTCTATATTGAAAATATTTTAAGAATTAAAAGTAATGAAAAAGGAAAAAAAATCAAAAAACCTGACTAGCTCCAGTCATAAAGATTAGAATGTAATAAGGTCAGAAATCATTATATTAATTTCAATTGCTTTGGATTTTTGCAATTCTGTGAATGTCTTGCTTACATTTCATTCTGGTAAGATGCCATCATTGTACATGTTTAAACAAGTTTGCATTATTTTGTTATAAACAGTGTTCTACTGGATAATTAAACAAGTCAGAAACTTGGAGGGGTCACACTGTGAGCATATAGGTAATTTGTTACAGCTTTAAATTTACTGTAAGTATTTACATTTTATCTTAACATTTTGTCTGCAAGCACTTTTTTCTTCTTTCATAAATTAATAACTCAGAAATTCCTATGAAAATGAGTTCATCAGAAACTTATTTCTTTTCCTTACTTGGGGCTGAAGATTCCTAGTCTTTTTGCCATTTCTAAAATAAGTTATACAGCTCAACTGCTCATGTCTACAGCCATTGCTGAGTTCAAAAGTATGGCCTTTAGAAATATTTCTCAAGTATGGCTTTGGTGTGGAGAAAATGTTAATTCCACATCCATATCCCTCAAAGAGGGACAGAAGGATTGTGGAGTCCTTCGCCTGTGGTTACTTTTAATCTCGGTTAGGATACAGTTTATTTACGGATATTCAGAATACAGTTCCATGATAACGACTTTCAGGATCAAGTTTAAAAGTCTGCATTGTTTTTGACATGAATCATGCCTGCCATTAAAAGTGTAGGATTGATGCAGACATGCAAAAAAGCTTTCTTTGCTGGTGTTACCAGCAGATAACCACATCCATCTAAAGAAAGTGCTGTAGATTTAACTGTGCATCACACGATTCAACCAGGACAACCTCTTGAACAGATAAAACTGTAGTTGATGTAAGGAATGCCCACAGGAAAGGGAAGAAACTGCAAGTGCCATCAGCTGGGGCTCTGGCTTTCAGAGTGGCCTGTCGTGTTCACTGCTTTGGTGTGTGCACTGCTCCATCAGAATTCTACAGTAGTAGCACAGAAGCCAAGTAATGGGATTATGTGGGTTTTTAATAGAACAAATAGGTCTTGATTTTCAACACTGTTTCCAGCTGATAATCAACGGGATTAAAGGAGAATTATCTCATCATAAGGTTCTTCCTAAACTATATTAAAAAAATGCATGTGTTAATTAATGAGACATTGTTGCTGATTCAAGAAATATTGTCTTTTCATCCCATACTTATTGCATACCTTTTATGACTAAACCTATGACTTCAAATTCTGATCTGTTTATTCATTTTTTCTGAAGTTTTTGCAGCTATTGAGAAAACTGTGTAAACAAACCAACAAACACCTCTCCCCATCCACCCCAAGTAAAAAAAAAACACCTCAAGCCAAACAAAAAAAGCAACTCACAAAACCACACAATCTCTCCTTAAATCCCACATCTTGTGGGCCTTAAGGCACAAAACCCCACGCCCTCCCCACAAAGAAACCACAAAGCAGACAATAAACCCTCCAATATCGCTGCACCTTTAGTAGAGATACTGCGACATGCAGCTGATTACAGACATCTGAGAAGAGTCAGTTTTGGTTTCTCAGTAAAATTCTCAAGGCATTTACAACACTAGTTTCTTCCACTTCCATTTTCCCTTGATATCCTTTCACCTCCAGTATAAATATCTTGTGACTTTTTGTACCCAAAATATCTTACCTCAGAGGAAGACTGATGAAACAGAGATTGTAGAAATTAACACTGACAGAGTCACTAACCTTTTGAGAAACTTCCAATAAAATTACAGTTTTGGTGATACCATCAGGAGAAAAATTTATTTCACTCGTCAGGCCTATTCTAGCAACTGTACAGAAAATACAGCTTTGAAAATCCAAGATGATAATTTTGCCTTTGGTCACTAAATTCTAAAATTACTTTAACCTCCATACATCTTTTTTGACTTCCCTACACAGGGCAGGAGTCAGGGTAGATTTGGTCTCACAATTTAGAAGAAGATATGTATCATAAGTGAAAGCAAAATATTCCTCTATGATTTAATATGCTTTGCTCTGTAAATGTGTGTGTATCCAGTGTAGCATGAACAGTGAAAGTTGAATACCCATCACTAGAGCTGTGCATGTTTGAACAGAAAATCTCATCACCTTTACACACCATTCTTTACAAAGAATTTTCATAACTTTCAGTTGAAAATGGGAGGGAAATGAAGTCTACATGTAAGTGAAGCAGTATGCAAATACAAGATACCAATCTTCTCATTTTAACATTGATTTTCTCAGATGCTGTTCAAGAATATGATTTCAATGTTCTGAAAATGCTCACACAGCTATGTTATAAAGCAGTGTAAATGTTATATTCTTACAGCAACAGACAATTATAATAAATAATTTTTTAGCTCTAGTTTTTCTGAAAAACCTGTGAAGTTCATTAATGTGAATATATTTTACCTAGTATAAGGTAGGGTTTCCCAACCTGTGGTTCAGGATTGAATATATTACTCAAGACCAAGATGCTGATAATCAGTGAAATTTTAAAGACAAAAGGAAGGCTTCAAGTCACCAAACTAAACTGTGACCTTGGTTGCTATGCCCGGGGATGCTAAAGGCTGGTGCTGCTGACTTATTTCACCGAATATTGCAAGTTGGAAGGGACTCAGAAGGATCATTGAGTCAGCTCTTAAGTGAATGGTCCATATAGAGATTGAACCCACAACCCTGTCATTATAAGCACCGTGCTCTGACCAAGTGATCTGGAAGCTGAAGTTTCAAAGGATGCTGCCGTAGCACCTGAACTGTATTCCTGTAGATTCCCATGGCACCTGAATTACCACTACTTGTTATATGATATTTCTTTTTTTTTTTTTTTTTGTCATCTTTTGTACTTTTACCTAACTGCGCCACATCGAGTCTCTGTGCTGCTGTATCCTCTTGTGCCATGGAACTCAGCGCCTTGTTTTCATTTCTGTGGGGGCAGGAATCCCTTCGCTCGTTGGCCTGCACTGTCCCTGCCAGCGGCTAGGGGGCGGTGTTATCCCATTTTTAAAGCAAAAAGCCCTAAATCCAGGGATACAAGGATTGGCCTTTCCTAACAACTCTTTCCTCACCGGTTCGGGCAAACGTCAGTGTCTGTGCCTTTATATCGCTACTTAAATTTAAACGGAGTCATTTCTATAAGGTACAGACCTCCACAAGTAGCTCAAGTAGCTGCAGTTCCATCTGCATTTTCGTGGTTTTAGGGGTAACCAATATGTTGTGTTTCTTAACTACAAACTCAAATTGCATTGTATTCTTTTGGTGTTTCTGTATCTAGTCTACTGAATTCTGTACGGTACATGAATTCACAGAGGAATTTGTAGCTTTATTTTTCTTTCTTATTTTTTCCTCCTTCCAGGTGGCCTGATACTACATCAGCACAACCTCTGGTGAGGACAGGGAAGCAAGAGTTTAGGAAAAACTTCCCGGCCAAGAAGAACTGTGGGAAATCACTAGCAGGTCTGATTAAAGCACAGGGACGGGGGTTTTGGGGTGGCAGACATGACATGATGACTTTCTTTTCTTACACTTTTGCATCATTTAAGTCAATTAGGAATCTGTATGAACCGGTATTGCACTTCCACATGATTTTATTTGATTGCCATGTGAATGCTCATTGCTTACTTTGCTTTTGTTTTATGTTTTTTCTGATACTTACTGAAAGCTCTAAACCCAAATAAATGACAAGTTCAGTAAAAACTCAATCTTGCTTTTGTGCTGCAAAAGCCCATTCAAGGCTTCATAAGCCCCTCAAAATTGATTTTTGGAGCACTGTTATTTAATCTGCCCTTTACAAAACTTTAATGCCTTGAGCAAATCCTTCTTGCCTTATTCCCACCAAAAGGCACTTTGACTTCATGGTAAGCAGATAAATATAAGACAAAAAATGCAGTTCAGACTGTTCCCCCAGTCCCTGGTAATTCTCTAACTTCTCTATTCTCCTTTTCTCATTATTGAAGAAAGCCTCCTGTGTAAACATTACTTTTTGTGCTCCCATGGCACACAGACTTTCCCATCACTTGCTAGCTCTCCCCCACCTGCTAGATCTGACTCATTAGTTCAGATTTAGCTTTGCTTCACCTCTTCACTCCCCAAAGAATTGTATTTAAAGTTCATGGCACTGTTCTTATTCTCAGCATACTTTCTCTTCACATACCTAGCGGCACTGCAGATAATACTGTGTAATGTTCCCTGGCCTCAGTGGCTCTAACTTCAATATTTTCTTGCAGGGTTCAGTCTTTCAAAGAAGGTCTGTGGCAGAGATGGCAAACAGAATCTGCAGGCTAACCCTGGGCCAGGCAATGGATTAATGCAGCCTTCTTGTCAGCACACAGGTACATCATCATCTGAACCGCTGCCAGCCAGACCAACCTAACGCAGTGCTCCAGCACCACAGCCTTTGCAAGTGGAACTGCCTGCAAAACAACATCCCCTTTTTTTGAGGGAGGCATCTCTGCCTGTGACATCTCCTAAGAGTTTGCTGTCATTAATTTACATGCAAAGGAGGAGGCAGAAGGACATCACTAAAACTGAATGCAGTGAAATTCCTGTTCTGATGTCGCTCACTGTGTATGCCTGGCCTCAAGGACCAGATGGCCTGGTGGATACTGGCTGCTGTTGCTTGATGCTGTTTCTGCATTCAGAGCACTTGGACCCAGGCTGCAAGGTCACAGGAAGCTTAAAACTGCCCAGTGTTAGGGGTTACACTTACCTCAACCTACCTGAAAAGAAAAGGGTTCAAAGCACTGACTTTTACTGAAATTTTAGTATCAAGTAACCCCACTATCCACATTACTTTGTCTTTCCTTGTGAAAAGTTTTCAATGAAAGAAAAGCAGCTCTTGTATAACAGCTTCCAACTGGAAAGAAACCAGTAACTACAACTACATAAAGATGGAAGTACTGGCAGTTAGTGCTGGCACCAAGTAGCTTGAAATAGTTGGTTCAACCTTCCACACTATTTATAGTGTAATGGCCTTTAAACAATAATTCAGTGGTGATTGTGTTGTCATCCTTCCTCTAATGAAATGCTTGTCCTTACCATCTGCACCTTATATATGTTATGTTATACGAATTGTTCTGAAACTTTTTTATGAAACTCAACCATCAGAATATTAAAAAAGCTTAAATATCTTTAAAATATTTGCATGACGTATTTCTGTATGGCTTATGCTTTTATTCTTCATTTGCCTGAAGAGACTTTTGAGTTGAGTGATTGACAGATACAAATTGTAAGGCGGACCTTGGTTTGACTGAAATCAACAGGAACAAATTCAGTGACTTAATTTTACCCCAGGGCAGATAAAAGGCAGTTGGCAAACACTGTGCAAAGACCCGAAGGATTTTGACTCCAGCGACAGAGTGGCTTATGGGGTTTTGTCTGCAACAAAAATTTATTAATAATTTCATTTCTTAAAAAAAAAAAAAAAAAAAGGAAATTTCTGCTATGGAACAAATGTCCTTGTTGTCCTTGTGATTTGGATGAAGTTTTCTCCCACTTGCTTTCCTGTAAAAGAGTGTGTAGCAGTTGGATATTCTGAGCAACTGTATGTAGCTTGGACTTTCTTCTCAGATTTTGTTTTTCAAACATGGTTGCATTTTAAAACATTTTTTTTAATAAAACCTTTTAACCTTTTTTCACTTTGGGTGGTAGTTTTCCAGAGATGAGTCAAAATACTGGCAAGAAGAGTGTTTAGATAGTATGCAGAACTTTTGGATGCATATTTTCCAGCTGTTTAATTATTTAATTATAATGTCAGCAACATTTTATTCAACTTTTACCACTTAAAACATGATTTCAGTTTCACTGTAACAGTAAACACCCCACGAAAGCCATGTTTCATAACAGCAAAAGTAGTTATTAATGCAGAAATTGGAAATGCGTTGCATTTTTATATGCCAAATAACTTGTGTGTATGTATGTATGTGGGACATTAATGCATGAGTGTTTTTTGTAAAAGTGGCCCGGATTTCAGTCTACTTTTCAGTTGCTATACTCTGCTGTGAATGTTGTAGCTATTCTTGACTTAGGCTTCTAAATGACAGGAGAATTATGCTACCTTTGTATTAAGATACAGTGACAACTTCTATACAGAGCTTATCATGTGCCATAATGATGTCAAAATTACCAGTGAAGAAGTAATCATCTCTCCATACCACCCAGTTCAATTTCTACTGAAGTGTTTGGAAGACCAACTTGTTTCATTAAATACCAGCTACTTGGAAAGCTAAAGCTGTGTTGAATTGTCAATGCTATCACCAATGTAGCGCCTTCTAATTATCCTGAAATCTGGTCATTGTCTTTGTTTCTCCAATTACATCCTTGTACCTGCAGCAGATAATAAATTTCATGACCATCTAACAGTATATGCCTCAATATTAAACAACCGAAACACAAAACTTGTGACTTAATCACTTGCAACTTGATATCACTATTGAAATTTCACTGAGAGAACCGGTACTTTGCACAGGCTTTTTGGAGTTTTGTTGGATTTTGTTAGTGTTATTTTTGTTGTGGGTCATGGGTTTGGGGTTTTTTGGTAGAAAGGCAAATCTGTCTGTTAAGAAAAAGTGGCAAGGGAGGGGGGAAAAAGAATCTGAACAACAAACCAAACAAAAATAAGCTCCTTCCATTTGGGTTCTATTAATGTTGTACTCTGTATATCCTAGCATATGCTAAGCTTTTAAATAAGTGTTTTGAAGTACCTTACAACAGTTTAGCTCCATCTGCCATGCAGTTTTTGCTATAAAAGTGGCCAGCCTGATCATCTTCCATCTCATGAGGCGAGGCAAACTCCTTTAGGCAAAATTTATTGCAAGGAGAAGCAAATTCCTTAAGTCAAATGGGCCAAATAGCTTGTTGACAAAATTGCCAAGGAACATATATACTGACCTTTTTAAAAATAGGAAAAAAACCCAAACAACTTAACACATTTGGTTGCATCCAGAACATAAAAACACCTGAATCAAATTTTCCACATATGAAAACAAGGAAATCTGGAAGCTGACGCTATTTTAGGCTAATTGCATTTTGTTGGGTTTCGGGGGAGCGGTACATAGTAGCAACTGTGGGAAAACCACTAAATAGTTCTCTGTTTGAACCATCTGTCACGAATATGGGACATATGTTCGCTTTGTTTATTCAGAAGCCAAGTGGAAGCCGATACACTGCGCTCGGCCCCGGCCGAGGGCCGGACCGCACCGCGCACTGCAGGGATGCGGGGAAGGGCGGGCGCTGCCCCCGCCGCCCTGGGGTCGCTGCGGGACGCTCCGAGCTTCCCCCGCGGGCGGCGGGGCCGGCAGGGGGAGACCGCGGCCAAGGAGCCCCGCGGAGAGCGGGCGGGGAGCGGGGCATCCCCGCGGGG
>VZTX01031045.1:622028-763568 GCA_013400915.1 Pardalotus punctatus | reverse complement strand
TTTTGCTTGGTGGGTTTTCCCCCCTCCCCTTGAATTCAATGGATCTGAACTTGGAGCCTTTGGACCTCGCCGGTTTTGGAATATCTACATGCTGATCATCTTTGTTGTGACACATCAAGTCGTTTGGGGAAACCATCCGAAGACAGCAAGATGTTTCTCGTTCTCTTGTACTTCGCTTTGCCCTTAGTGGGTAAGTTGCTGGTGCCTGATTTCGGTCTGCACATCGCTTCATAAAGCAAAGCATAGGGTTTATGGGACTGGGAGCCTGATGGTTGTCAGTCTATTGTTAGGCAGAACAGTGAAGTTTCCAGTAGTTTTTATTGCTCTGCTTCACATCAGTTAGCCCGGTCTACATTTAAAGCTCAGTGAGGTTACAGACTTCGGTACTCGCCTGTGTAGCATCTTGTTAAATTTGGTTCTCGCAAGTTACAGGGAAACTTTTCATTTAAATAAAATAAGGCTGCCTGGGGAGGGTGGGGGATGACAAGAACCAGCTGAAGGATTACATCTTCACCTGAACCTGGCAGCATGCCCGAACTGCTAGTGGTTTGCAGCCCAAACTGGTTTCCTTTTCACAGGAGAGGTTTGCGTTTCCATCTGCATGTGTCTGAGGGAGCATGCCGGGGGCACGATGGAGAGGAGAGAGTTAATGCAATTTGCTTTGTTCTCCTGCAAAAGCATCATACGTGGGGTGAAATGGGGAGGGGGGGGATGTAATAAATTCTACCTTTATACATATAGAATAAGCAAAAATGTTTACAGCCTTTATAAAGTGACTGACGCAAAGACGGGCTAATATCAATCACCGAGGATACTTATCTCTCTGAGCGGGTTGTTCCTGGATATAATTGAAATTACAGCAAAGCTCTTGTGGAAAGTGAGGCTGAATATTTAACCCCTCAGTTAAAACCTGGAATGGAAAGCTGATTTGTTTCACCAAAGTGAATCTATGGAATAACAAATGCTTGTTTTGTCAGGCACATTAACCCCTCCGGGCTTTTTCTCTTTTTTGTGTTTACTCAAAAATCAGCAGTCAGGGTTAAAAAATACTGTTTCCTTGGACTCCCCCAGGAGTGGATCTAAGCCCATGGAAACCCTGTGTCCTTTTTGCTAAGGTGTAGCATGAAGCCAGGAGGTTTGCAAGGTGCTGCCCCTGGGCTCGGCTGCATGTGCTGCGTGAGGAGATGCCCCGTGCTTCCCAAATGCTCCTCTGGAGCTGGGGTGAGACCCAACCTCCTCCCTCAAAGAGCGTGTGTTGGTTTGTGTCTCCTCTCCATAGATGTACTTTTGTCTGCAGAAGTGAGCGGGCTGCCTGGAGGGGACCGCCTGGACTGCGTGAAAGCCAGCGATCAGTGTCTGAAGGAGCAGAGCTGTAGTACCAAATTCAGGACACTGAGGCAGTGTGTAGCCGGCAAAGAGAGCAACTTCAGCCGGGCCACGGGCCTGGAGGCGAAGGACGAATGCAGGAGCGCCATGGAAGCTCTCAAGCAGAAATCCCTGTACAACTGCCGCTGCAAGAGGGGCATGAAGAAGGAGAAGAACTGCCTGCGCATTTACTGGAGCATGTACCAGAGCTTGCAGGGTACGTGGCAAAGCGCAGAACCCCCGTGCAGGGCGTGGGTTCGCCCTGAGCCTCAGTGGGGTCCGAGCCCGCACTGCGCTCTCCGCTGCCGCTTGAGGACCCTCCGTGCGCCCCCAGCGCAGCTGCGGCTCCGGGAAAATCCGGCCTTGGGAAATCCGCAGGGACAGTTCCCTCCAGGGGACCAGCTGACCTTTCTAAACCAGAGTCAAAAGATAGGGCACTAGCATGTGCAAGAGCCACAAAAACAGTCATTTGGAGACATTTTCTTAATAATATTAAAACTCCCCAATTAGGATTCACCTAACAAGACCACAGGACACTGGAACTAGTTTTATAGCTTTTTTCCCCCTGAACGTTAAATATAAAATGAAGAGGAACATTGCTTTAAGGAAAAGTTTGTTTTTTCCTTTCCTGCATTTACTGGTGGTATTCCCTGGGCATGCTGAGGCAGAAAAAACCCCAAAGTTTATGGTTCCTAGAGCATGTGGATGTGCCAGTTAGAAGGGATCTGACAGTGATTGACTCAGGACTTCTCTGTTATTCATAAGGCATATTTCCCCTTAGTCTACTGGGAACAGTCAGGTCCTCATATGAGAGACAGCATTTTTAGCCTTCTTTTGCTGTGGCCCTGAAATTGAAGGTGCAGTCCTTCACTTCAGTGTGTACCTCATTTAATTTTTTTTTTCTAGTTGTTTCTGCAGAAAGGGAAATAATCTCTTTCTGTTCTTTTATCCATGTATTTTAATGCATCCCATACGTATTTTTTGTGCTAACTATAATAATGGACATTTTCTGCATCATAAAAAGTTTCTCTTCCAACAGCATCTTGTTAGGAGTGTTTTATACCAAAGATGCTTAGTTTTTGGCTGTTAGCTGGGCTTCTCTAAAAAAGACCTCTGCTGTTATGGTGAGTGAAGAGGAACATCCTGGCTACAGCTTCTCTCCTGCTGGCAGGAGATGGGATAGTCCGTGTGATGTCACAGGCTGTCTGCAAATTATGACCTTACCCAAAGAGGAAGGAGAGAAAAGATCTAGTGACAGGGATAAATAACTAGCTTCTTTCAGGTGTTTTTATAGTTAATTCTTTTAGGAGAAGTAGCCATATAAACTTTTTAAAGGGGTTTAAGGGGAGTACATTTCACTGTTACTGCGTAAAAGTAAACAAAAAAATCTTGTCCTGAATTTTTGTATAAGAAAAAAATCCAAATATTTTTTGTCCTTAGGAAATGACTTGCTTGAAGACTCCCCTTATGAGCCAGTTAACAGCAGACTATCAGACATATTCAGGCTAGCACCAATTGTATCAGGTAAGCAGACTTAAAATTCTTTAACTGATACATGATTTTGTAATTGAATTATGGAACTTTCAAGCAGTACTCATAAATAAAAAGGAATGAAAATGGCTTCCTGGATTTAGGAAACTCATGATATAGTTGCACAAAAGAAAAGACTAATTGGTTTTGAAGTGAGAGAATGCTTGGCAGGATGGCAAATTGTATTCTTTTTGAGTCATTCTTGACAATAAATGCTAAATTTTCCTGTAGGTGGCAATCTGATTCCCTGCGTTCCCAATTTACAAATCAGTTCCTTTTTGGGAATTTGGTCAGTGCAAGTTACCTCCTATTGACATTACAGAAGATCAGAAGATAATATCTTTCAAATGTTTGCATAAGCGAATGCTTTATAGTTTTATACAGTTTTGTAAGAAAAGAGAATTCAGAATTAATGCTTATCTTCTTTTCTGGAAAAGATGCCTATTTAAAGAGCCTATTCACAACTTCCTCCTTTTTCTAGTTTTTTCTTCTTGCTGTGTGGCTGCCTTTCAGAACTTTTTTGTGGTATTCTGAATATATTGCTTTGTGATTAAACAGTGATACTTGTTCTTTATCAGCCTCAACTGTACTCATTTGGGATCATATTTATTGAAAACATAGCTTTTTTGGGCATTCACTGGGGTTACAGATTGGAATTTAATTTCTTTTTAGGAGTTTCAGGAAGTATTTTTTGGGGATGCAGTCTGTAGTCTGGACTTTTACTTGTTTAGCTCCATAAAACAAATCAAATGTGCACAGTACCATGTACGAGTTGGACAGTGCTGCAGCTGTACTTAACTGACATGCTATGGATAAGCATTAGGAGATGGTTCTTTAAAAGAAAGAGGAAAAAAAAAGACCAGAGAGAGTGGCTTGACCAATTTTCAGATGTACTTACACTTTTTAGGACTCAAAGTCCCATTAAAAGCCACGGGGACTTAGGTTGTTAAGTATTTAATGGTACAGATTTTCAAAGGCATATAGACACATAAAATGTAGATAACTGCCCACTGGGATTTTCAGAAAGGACTAAGTGATTTAAATAGGCGTTAGATGCCCAGGCAGTTTTGAAAATTCTAAGTGCTTAATGCATCTTTAGGTATCTTAATGCCTTTGAAAATCGTCCCTTTAGTCACTTTTCAATATGTGACTTCAGATCCTTATCCCATACATCTTCTGAAAGCACTGTCCTATTTGGTGAGCAAGCCTCTTGGAGAAATACTAGAGAGCAAAGATTAATCTATCAAGAATCTTTATTTCTTTTATGTTTTATTGCTTAAAACTCCAACTTAGTATAAAACCAAGACAAAATCAGTGCAGAGGAGTTCTAGGCTGTTTTCTGAAAGTTTACGATCAGCCTGCCTGGGGCCAAATTGTAACCTACCTCAGCAGCTTTATGATCTCCAGAGAAACACCCTATCTGCAGTCTGCCTTTCTGTTATTTTTTTAGATTGCCCATTTACTTTCAGAGTGAAAAAATGTAATTTTTCATGCACCCGTTTAGTGCATCAGTGAAGTAAGACACAGTCACCAACAAGTGATGTCCATCCTACCACAGTCTCTTCAGGTGCTGGTGGATTGGTCTGGACGCATCTCCTGTTACCACAGTGCACCCCAAAGTGCTGCTCACTTGGTCAGAGGTTTCAGGTTTACAAGGATTGGGGGGCCTGGGATTCACAGTGAGCAACAAACAGAAGTTGTAATCCAGTGGAAAAACACCAGTATCTGAAAGTACTGTCAGCTGAAAGAAAAAGATTAGCAAAAGCGTTTTTCTTATCGTCATGGTTACTATTGCATGTTACATTCTTTAAAGCTCTCCAGTCTTACAGTTTTTTTTGCAGAGCTCTGCAAGTACAGCAGAACTTGGTAAAATTTGATCAAAACAAACAAACAAAACAATCCCTGTACAAGTAGCATTGGCAGGGGTTTCATAACTGCTGCTCTGCTAATGTGGACATTGTGCTTATAGCTGTTGCTGGAGTGTTCACTCCCATTAAAGTTAGTTGTGTGTAATTAAAAGCAATTAACCCTTCATATCACAAAGGTCATTCTGTGGTACTGTATGACTTCATATATATCAAGTGTAATGCTTTTGCCATGTTTTGTATTTGTTTTTGTGATAGTATAGAAAATCACAATGGTTTTCTTTTGTGGTATGTAAAAGGAGATAATCATTGGCTGAGATGACTGTTTTGTGTTAGATAAGTCTTTTGTAGAGTACACAGGTCTGACAAATGAAGGAAAGTTTTTGAAAGTTTTTAGAAGTTTTTAAAGTTGATGTAATTCTCTTCTGATAGATGTTCAAAATTGCTTTCCCTGTGGAAACAGGATGCCACGTTCTCTGTAATTCAAGCATCAATATGTTGATTTAGAACAAAAATCAGGAATGTATCACTGAATCTGTTACTAAGTTTGAATCTTCCCAGTTGAAAAACTGGGCTATCTTATTTTTTAGTTTGGGCATATCTAGGTTTGCATTTTCTTTGTAACTACTCTGTCTGATCTGGTGCTTCTGCCTCAAGGGTGTGAATTTCTTGCTGTTAAGCAGCTCTTCAAATTACTGAAGACTTGTGTGTTTGTTTTGGGGGGTAACAGATTTGGGTTAGTTACTGTGATGTAAGGATTTTGCTTAAACAGGCATTTTTGCTTGAACCTTTGCAGCTTTTGAGAGGTGAAAACGTTTTAAGGCCATTGACTTCTGTCACAACTACAGTAAATGCAAAATCTGTTGATTTGATTTCAGAAGTGAGTTTCACACTACATTAAGGAGAGATGCTTGAATTAGTTACTTCTTGAAGCTGTCTGTGGCATTTTACTACCTGGAGAACACTTTGCCTCTTAAATTTGTATTGTATTTGACATTGAGCCTTGCAACTGGAAGACTGGTACTTCAGTTTCTGTTTTGATAGCAGCTTAAACAGTATAGTGGTCATCTCGGGCATGTTGTAAGAAAAGAAGATACCTTGCATAAAAAATGAAGCTGCACATACCAGTAAAAATACTGTAAAAAGTGGTTTCTGAAATGACTCATTCATTTCAACACAAAAGGGAGAGCCACTACATCTGAATAAAATGCCTTAAGCTATGTCTGTGAAGTGGTGTAAATAGAAAAATCAGTGTTAAAAAGAGTTGGCTGTTTAGATCAATGCATTTAGGGTGACATAATGCTCTCCTCTTGTGGATTCACTTCTAAGTTGCCTAGTTGTTCATAGGCTTATTATCCCATTGTTCAGCTTTGTGAATCTTCTTTCCATTATATTGAGAAATAATCTTAAAAGAACAGGCTACATAAATCAGAACATTTGTTAAAACATAGAGGGTTTGCTGGTAATCTGTGGAGAAGTGGTTGGTTACATGCTGCTCGTTAGGCCTTGTTTCTAGTTGCTAAAGCACAGGTAGAAATTAACTATTTTGCCAGTATTTCTTCTTAGTGTAGTGAACTGTTTTTGCAAAGTGCCATTTGTGTCATTAACAAATGAGAGAAAGAAAATGGCTCATGTGATTGTGTGCCAAAAGGAGTGTTCCCTGGTTCTGCTGTCCTCGTGAGAGGCTGCTTGCTCTAGAAACTCTGGGAATCTTCTGTTGTAGAAGGTATGTGGCAGCTTATATTTAGAAAAGAGTCTATTTTTTATTTATTATGGTAAACTCCTAAATTAAACGCAAGAACTCAGTAGATGGCACAGAACGTTGGGCTTCCTGCTGGAGTGTATCAGCGTGTGAAGTTACCAGGTTTGATTTGCACACTGAATAAGCTCTGAGTGCAAACAGTAATAATTATGGTCAGTAGGATGGCTTTTTATTGTATGTAAAAAGTTGAGCCTGTGAGGAGTCAGCAGTGCTGGATTCTCAGGAGTTTGTGTGTGCTGGTGGCTGTTGCACTCTTCGGTGGGATGTATGAGGATGGCTCTGGGTCTCCCTCTAGGATCTCTCAGCGGGAGACTGAGTTGCTCAGCAGTTTTCCTACCTTCCTTCGCGTTTTTCAAAGTCTCTTAGGCATCTTGTATAATTGGCATTCACAAATCAACTGTGGGGAAAGAACGAATCCAGTGTGCAAAACACTGTGTTGAGAATGTGACAGATTTTATAAGGGAATAGTTCCCTCTCCTCAGCATAAAACCTGCTCTGAGCATTGATGGCAGCTGTCTACCCCTTCCCCATTATATTTTTATTTTCAGAGATGGGATAGTGACATGACTGAGCATGAACTGTCAAGTGTTTCCTTGGAAAAGTTGCCATCAGCAAAGATGGGGGAGGAAGATTGGGGCTTTTCAATCTGAATTCCCAGGGGTCACGGAAACAGAGCTTCCTTGTCTGTGCTTCTCCTTGTACCTTCTCTCCCTCCTATTCTGTAAAGAGAACCTCTAGAATTAGAACAAGCTGTGTCAGAGTGAATTAATTTCCCCAAAACTTTCATTACCCCCAAAATTCTTTTAATTAAGAATGGAGTGTTTCCCTATTAATTTCTGTAATTCTTGATCTGATGTAAGAACTGTGTTCTGGGTAACAAGTCCTGACACTTTAATTGTTATTTACTTCTTGTTTTTCCTACCTGGTAAATGACTTTTCATTTGGAGAATCCATATATGGCATTTTTCAGATTGTTTATCAAAAAGATAAGTTAGAAGCTCTCTCCCAGCCAAGAGATTCAGTGCTTTTTCCTTTTGGGGTTTGTGGCATGTGAATTAGTGGCTTCTCCCATGAATTAATACTGTATGACATCTCCAATTCGCATTGCCTGAGGCCTCTAATCCTGTTTCTTTTCCTAAATCTGCGTGTATTTCAAATGCCACATATTTTTCTAATTTAACGCTATGTCTTTTTATGAAATTTCTGTAAGATTATTTGAGATGCCACTTTTCTAAAACGGCAGTTTAATTTAAAAAATATTTAAAATGTTGAGTTCTCTCAACTCTTTACAATGCTTCTATTAGGTCTTCCCCCCATATCATTGCTGCTTAGTTAAAAAAACTGAGATACTTCATGTTAGTTACTGTGTACATACACCTGAGTTCATGAACAATAAACCACATCTTATTAGGTTTAGGAGTCTTGCAATCAGATTCTCTTCCCACTGAAGTAAGCATAACACATCAAAATCTTCTTACTTGATTATGATGTGTTCTGTTTCCTGTTGTAATTTTTTACCTTAGTTCTGGTTTTCTGATGTGAGGTCGAGCCTTTTGATAACAGAAAAGTAAAATATTTTTATATTTAGCCTACATTAGATTGTCACGTGCACAACTGTATTTTACTTTATAAGGTAATACCTTAAAATAATAGCCCTTAAACCAATATTTAATACTGGTTTTACACAAATCCAGGCTAACTCTGTTTTTCCCCAGTGAAAATTTGTGTCCTGTTACAAGAAAACAAACAAACCAGGCATCTATTTGAGCTGTGTTTAACAAAATGAAAATAGTTTGACAAAAATAAATGTAAGCATGTACAATGTTTGTGGTCTTTGACATTTCTGACTGCAGATTTTCTTTGCAGAGACAACTAGGCTGGGTTCCAGGCAGATAAAAAGTTATCGAGGGTGCATAGATACCAGTTGCTGATTTCCACTTCTGCATTTTTATAATCAGATTGGACTTCACACAAAAGAAAATCACTTTGGTGACTGTTGGCTTGCAGGAGCTCTTTGAATATCCTGTTTTCTGCATTTCTTGAAGCTAGATCTGATTATGAGAGGGGAATTAAGTACCTTGCTGAAGTAACTGATTGACTGGCCTATAAAGGCAGCGCCTACGCACTTTTTACCTTCAGCAGGATCATGAACAGGCCTTGAAAATAGGAATATGTAAATACTCTCAGTTTACTCCATGTTGCTTTCCTTGGTAAGATTATTGGAACCTTTTTGCGAATTTCTTTGAAGAGCTGTATAGCAGAAGAAAAGGTCTTTGTTCCAAGGGTATTTAAAATGCACAGCTTGAGCAAATGTAGTGTTTCTGCTTGTCCCAGTAGTCTAGACAGGCTTTGTCAACCCGTTTCAACACGGGAAACAAGGTGAAACCCATTCCTGATGATGCAACACAAAGCATTTATGCATGAATATTCAACATCTCCATTAATGCTGAGAGTAGTAAGAGAAAGTAGTTAGGATGTTGAAGGAAAGTCAGTGTTGGGCAGTATTTTCCTGAAGCCTCAAAGGGAAGTGTTGGGACATAGCTGGTTGAACAAGCATGAGCAGGTACTTTGTTCCCAAATGTGATATATGCAGTGAACCAGATATTTTCTGGAGTAACATCTTTGGAGAATGGAACTGTCATCCCTTCATCTGTATCTTTGCAGGAAAGCCTCAATTATGGTGCGGTGGGTCAGATATTAAATGAACAAATGCGTATATATGCTTTTGGGCAGCAAACTGTGTTTTTGCTTGCCATTACAGGCCAGCTTTATGGCTTGCTTAAGTGCCACCTAAGTTTCTCTGAAGGACAAGCAAAGCACAGAGTGACAGCCAGGTATTGGTGGGATTATGAGGAGAGATCAGGTCACGGGGAAGGGGAGCGGAATCGGTTTCTGTGCTGGGAGAGGGATCCAGGGATGTGGTGAGCAGGGGCAGGCATGGGCTGCTGGGGCCTCAGACACACCCAGAGCTGTGTGCTCAGGTGTCTGCAGCCTGCTGGCTCTCGGGGTGACAGGTGGGACACACCGAGCCTGCCCAGGGAGCAGCTGCAGGCGTGGCAGGGGGAGAGGGAGCAAAAGCCCCTCGGTCCGTGTGGTGACCCCGCTGCTGTCACTGTCGCGGTGATGAAGCTGCTCTGAGGGCTGGTGCAGAAGAGAAGACTGCGTTGAGTAGGCAGATTTCTATGGCAGCCTTCCTTGAAGGGCTTCCAAAATGCCTGGTGTGAAAGCTGTTTTCCCTGGTGGAACCAAAAGAACGGCAGCCTGCAGCTTTCTGTCTCTTGATGGCACAGCAAGGTGCAGTTTGTGGCAGGCATTTTGCACACTGGCTCTTTACATTTTAAGATATTTTTAAACTTTTTTTTTCATAACCCTATTTGTATTTGACTCTCAGGGATAACTTTGACAGTCTTGGAGAAGCCAGTGCTATCTGTCAGGAGTTGACAGTATGTTAAAAACGCTAAGAGTAAAAGGCTTGTGTGTGATGAAAAGAAATAATGATTTCTGTATTGCAAGGCAGATATTTATTTGTGATAAGTATCCAACAGTTCTTATTTTAAGATGCACATTATATTGTTTTAACCTTAGAAGGGAATGTGTTTACAGCTTTGATTTTAAGAAATGTGACTTGGTTTTGTTCATGCAAAGTAATTCTGCAATTTATATTATTTTTGGAAGTATTTCTATATACTTGCATTTTCCGTGGATGAAACTAATGCAGCAATAATGCTGTCAGTATAGTTAGAGCATTAGCACAATTAAGTTATTTTTGGAACAGTTCTTTAGTTACTATGATGCTTTGACAATTTTTATAGGTGTCAGGCTATTGTCCTGTACAATCTGCACTCAGCTTGAAATTTAACATGAGAGAGGCATGACACAAAGTGTAATGGCATAGAGATAGCTCTTCCTGCATAGAAATTTGCAGAAATGATAGGTTGTAAAGAGTCTTGAAGGTATCAAACAATTTGAGTAGAAACCCATAAATAAAGATGAACTTCTGCATTCAGTGGTTACATGATTTTATCACTGTCTGATGTCCATAAAATGCATCTTCCCATTAATGTTTTGTCATGCAGCTGATGAGGTTCAGAAGTGTTAAAAGCTTCCATGCTCTCCCTTTTAAATTCTGCACCCTAAAATGGGTACTAACGCTCAGTTCAGCAAACCCAGCAATGGCTGTTTCCTTGTTCCTCCTCCACAGGAGGCAGCACAAGGGTTCTCCCTGCTCCCCAGTCCCACAGCCTCCATCCCACTGCTGGTGATTTTTGGGTTCAGCCCTGGCAGTCAGACTCGTGCTAACCACTGCTGCTTCCCTGAGCTGATGATCCCTGCTCACTCCTGCCTTGATGTACCTTTTCCAGATTCTGCCTTTCCTTCTTTGATTGTCAACTTTCCTCTCTCTTCCTGTAACTCCCCCACCAAATCCCCCCCAGCTGCAGGACTTCAGGGGTTTCAATTTCTGTCACTGCAGCATGGGGTGGCTCTGCTTTCCACCTCTGCCACTCCTCAGAAATTGGCTACACTTTTTCCCCATTCCCTTTGTGACATGGTTTTCTTGCTCTCCTGTGTGATGTCTTTGCTTTGCAACCTGCTCTCCTGTTCATCATTCCCCCAATGCCTCTCTGTCCTCCCTCATCCAGGACTTCTGGTGAAGCAACACCTTCTGTGCTGCTGCAAACTTGTGTTCAACTCAGATTTCTCAGCGCTCTCCAAATTGTTCTCTCACCCTCCCTGTAAAGAGTTTGAGACGTGGTTTGTTTGATAAAAGGAATTGCTCCTGAGTGATGGAACTAACAAAGCCTGATTTCCTACCAGGGTTCTCCATCCCCTGGATGGACCCGCTCTTCGCACAGAGTTCTGTCTTCTCTCCCTGTGCAGTGCCCTCTCCACGTGTGTTCCTTTGTCACTTCCCTTGTCCTTGGTGCTGTCCCACCCCTCTGCTCTGTGGGGCAGCAGCTGCTGCAGCTGGCTGGGTGTTACACCTGTGCTGAAGGACTGTGGGTCCCCACTCCCTCTGGGAATGGCTCAGAGCCAGAGGCACGCCTGCCTTGTCAGGTCTGCTTGGGTCTAAAACCGTGTTTTTTAGTGAAATTTGTAAGAACTTCATATTCATTCCTCTGTCAGATTTGTTCAAGTATGTCCTATGAGTTTAAAAAATCACTGGGAGCTGCAGGGTGTGGAGAAGATAGAGACTAATATTTAATTTACTTAGATTTCCTTGAAAAATTATGATTAAAAAAAGCAAATGCGGTTCTTGTCATATCCCTAAGCATTAGGCTGTGACATATCTCATCTTATTCTAGTCTCATAAAACATCTAGTGTGTCATGCAAGTGATATAAATAAACATGCAGTGGACTTGAAACATACAGGCAATTAAGTACAGTTGATGGCTGGCAGTTGTATGAAATAATTGAGCATCTCAGGATTCTCAAAATGGGAAATAACTCATTTGTTTAGGTTAGTTGGCATGCAGATTATTCATTCAGATTTAGAAATGAAAGAAAGGAGCCATACAAAAGCTGTTATATATGAACACATATATTGCATTTGACTATTTGGATGATACCACGTTGTGTTTACAAATGACAGTGCGCTTTGTAGAGTCATCTTCTTTTCCAGATGGAACATTTTTAGGATTAATGATTAAGTTTTGCTGATGTTTGTTGTCACAAGGCCATAAACAAAGTTAAGTAAGGCAATACTAGCATTTGGTAGTAGTTCCAGAGAATTCTTGCCTCTTGCAAATAGAGTGGAATGTATTCTCCACAGCAGTGGCTTTGCATTAATGAACGCTTAAGCAGCAGATTAAAATGCCTCTATAAAAAATAGGTTAGGATTATATAATAACACAAGTCTGGGATATTAATAACGGTGAAGATGATTTTATTGAGCAGATTAGGTGCAATTAAATCTCAACTACAGAATATTTAAATAGAATACCAGATCAAAACCCAGTCCCTGCAGCTTTACTTGCTTTCCTTCACACCTACAGGATCAGCACCTGACTGACAGCAAAGTAAATTATAATTTTTATTGTTGTTCATTTTATATTGCCACGGGAATGTACATCATGTTATCCATTAGGTCCCAGACAGACATGTCTTTTCTCCACATGCACAGTTATGAAACAAGACATGATTGAAGACAGCGAGGTGTCGGCTGTATTTGAAATTCTATTAGAAATTGATGAATTTGCTTGTCAGATTTCTTTAAAGGATTGCATGGATAAGAACTGCCTATGGTATTCTCATAAGATAAGTAATGAAAATTACAACTTTAAAATCAACCTATATGGACTGAGAAATTGTGTCAAGTTGTTTCTCTCATAATCTGTTACTTAATTTTAGTCTTCTAAACAGTGCAATAGAGACACAAACTTGCAGTGGTTGATAACACTCATGACCTGACGAAGTAAACCGATTTGATCCTCTGAGAGGTCAAACTGTGTGTGTTTCTAAGCAAACATTCCCCAAGGCTGCTATGTGTGAGATGTCTCTTCCCCTTGCCAAACATCCCACCTTTGCAACAGAAAATTAAAGAAGACTTGCAAAGAAACGTGGTGTGCTTGTGTATAAATCTTGTCTATAAATTGGTGTGAGAATTGTTGAACGCAGGGTTTGGTGATGTGTTTGGTTTGTTTGGTGGTTTGTTTTTTTTTTTTAAATTTTTGCACATTTTAAAAATAGCTAGACAGCTCTTTTTGGGCTGGGTAGAAAGTAAATGTATTAACTCTAGCTGTGTCAATATTTAGGAGAGAGGCATACAGTGTTTTTCAATTTGATAAAAGCTATTTGAATCTGACTTGGAGCTTTGTTTAGTTTTTTAATACATTTCTGCTGTATAGCTAAAAATATCTTATCTGGATGCCCTTGACCTTTCTCTAAGAGCTGTGGGAAGATTCAAAAGCATAAATGAGAATAAATTTAGAATTATCCCGTTTGAAGAAAAATGGCACCAACTGCCTTAGCTCTCTGCAAACTGGAATTGTCAGTCCTGCATGTCTGGTCTGCAGAGCTGAGCAGGGCACCCTGCTGCTGGAGACCAGCTCGAGTAGCTCTGGAAAAGGGAAAGAAATTCATTTTTCATTCCCTGCTCAGCCCTTCCCCTACTTGCAGAAGGTGCCTACAAAGGTGTTAATTATAAGAAGGATTTCTGTAGCTCAGTTTTCTATCCCTTAACGTGGCCCTTTCTCCCCAGCTTGTTCTGTGTAGTTCCCCATGCAGCTGTGGAAGTGCTTTCAGTCATTACCCTCTCGTGACTCATAGGTGAGGTTGTCAATAAATTAAAGACATTGTTAATGGCATAACCACAGCCATAAACGGTGAATAATTGTGATGCTTGAGGTTTATTTCTTTTTTATTTATTTATTAAAAATGTGTCAGTGTTTGGGTATCCCTGATGTTACAGGTGACTTGTAGTGACATCTTCTGCAAGCAGCCACTCTGTACTGCTCTTACCTGCTTCAAATTATTCACTTAACAGGGCACAGAATGGGTGCACTTGTGGAGCTGTCATTTTTAGGGCTTAGGTACTGCACTGCTGGGCAATAATTATAGTCTGATAGTAGCTTTCATTTATGCTAATTGCGAGTAAGTTTATAAATCCCTCAGATTATTAAAAAGAGAGTTATTGCCTTCCTGTTGCGTTAAGTCAGGGATTTAAATGTTGCAAACTTTTGGTCCTGCCTTAAAGAATAAAGTGTCACCATAAAAATCTTCTCAATATCAACACTTTGTCAGGCTAAGGAAACCAGAAACCTTATTCTATTTTGCCTTTGTATGTCATGTTTGTAGCATTGCAACTGTTTATACTGATTTTAATAATTATTTAAAATAAACTCAGTGTTTTTAAATATGTGTTTAATCCTACATAGACATAATAAAACTAAAACCATGAGTAAAAGATAATCAAAAAGTGACTGTACCTGGGACCCTAAGAGGAGGCAGAAGTAATTGATCTCATAAATGGCAGTTTTTTCTAGGTCTTAGTAAGATTTTCAGAAAAAAATAAATCACAGATTTCTGTAATGCAGGCAGGATGCAATATCTAGTTTAGACTGTGAAGAGAAATGTAATTTACAAGTTACAGAATGAATTATTCTGTCTTAAAAAGAAGAAAATAGAGCCAATAGTTAGCTCCCCTTGAGCCGTGACACCTGCTAATTGAAGGACTGCATTGTTAGAGTCGATAGTCAGGCTTGTAGGATGCTTCAGGTGACTGGTTCTGTCTTTAGCCAGCCTGAGAAGCACAGTAAATAATTCTGGACCTGGTCTGTGGTAAGGAGAGCTGCTCACCACTGCAGCTGTCAGAACGGGAGATGTGCAAAGTGCCTGGAACAGGGAGGTGGCTCCTCCATCTCCTGAGCAGGTTGTGCTTCCTCTGTGGCACCGAGTGTTGCCAGCAGGTGAGGGTGACGATTCGTAATGTTCCTGAGCGCAAATCCTACATGTTGAACAAGAGCAGAGTCTCAAGGAGCATGTCAGAGAGAATTGAGGTTTAGCACTTATCCTTCCTCGTGACTTTCAAAATTTTGAAGGTATTTCTAATATTTGAAAAACGTTCAAACTCAGAAAACCTCGGTATTTCAGAGTATTACTTTGCAAATCAGCTTTTCCCCAGATTGTAGCTGAGTGCAGTGCTCTAATTCTGGGTAATGACTTTCTGTTGTGTGAAATGATCCAATTGCAGCAAAGTGTTTTAATAAAATTCTAGAAATTACTGTGCATATTTGGAATGATTTATTAGACTACAACAGAAAAGCTAGAAAGGTTTGTAAATGGTGTTAATTTCTCAGATGTGTAGTAGTAAGGTGCAATAAATGTATTATTTTGTGGATTTTTAAAGAGTGGTAAAAATATTAAAATACATCTCTGAATCACTCTACAGCTACTTAAAGACAAGGTTTTGGCTAGCTGCCCAAAGTGCTGGACAGTGGATATTTGGGAGGAAGAAAAGGTTTCTTTGAGCTATTTTTACCACTGGGGGACTGGTGCTCTTCAATTTCTTCCATATGGTTTGAAGCACCCTGGATTTGTTTGAAATTATTGGGCTCACCTCAAAGGTGGGGGGTGGACTGGTATTTGCTGTGGAAGATCAGGTTAATTTTACTTGTACAATGTGTATCTATTTCACATTATAACACCCAAGTATTAGCCCAGGCTGCTTCTCTTTGGATCCAGTGCCAGCATGAGGAGTTGTGAGGTTTGCAGAGGATGTGGTTGAGTTCATTCTCTTGACTGTTTTATCCTTAGTTGTTTTAAGACTTGAGTGAATAGGTGCTGACAGGACTCCAGCTTTTTTCATATTATACATTGGCTCTGTTTTTACATTTATTTGGCAGACACAAGCACTTGGAGTTCAGGAAACTTATGACTTTCACTTTTTCTCTCCTGTACCGTTCCTTTCTGACATGGGCTTGAAATTAAATTCAAACACTCCTTTTCCAGTATGGGATATCACAGAATATGCTGAGTTGGAAGGGACCCACGGGGATCATTGAGGCCAACCCCAGTCCCTGCACAGGATGACCCTAAGGGTCACACCATGTGCCCAAGGGTATTGTCCGAGTAATTCTTGCTCTGTCAGGCTCCGTGCTGTGACCACTGCCCTGGGGATCCTGTTCCAGTGCCCAGCCACCCTCTGGGGGAAGAGCCATTTTCTAATATCCAACCTAAACCTCCCCTGACAAAATTTCAGGCCGTTCCCATGAATGAGTGACCACAAGATTAACTCAGTTGGTCAGAGCATGGTGTTAACAACACCAAAGGTTGTGGGCTTGATCCCTGGATGGGCCGTTGACTTAAGAATTGAAGATACTTATGGGTCCCTTCCAACTCGGAATAGTCTGTAAAATGCTGGACCAGTGACTAAGATCACCTTTTCAGATGTAGTTAAAATCTGACTAATACGTGCATTACAGGGAGAGTTAAGGTAGAAACACATCTCTAGTTCTGGGCCTTGCTGACTGGAAAGTTTCTTTTCATAAATCATTCAACAGCAGGTTTACTGAAAGGAAGGTTAGGAGGCTCATTTGTATAAACTTCCAGTCATTTCCCCAGAAATAGCTCTTTTCCATTGGAAAAAATGCAGTTATCCTAATTTCCTGACTGTAGTTTAGTCGTTCTGTGAGGCTGCATTTTAATTCCTGTTAGGAGTTCCCAAAACCTTTCCTGGTGGCAGTTCCTACAGGAAACGTGCTCGTTTCTGCTCCCAGAGCTGACCAGCAGTGTGCAATTTGTGAAGAGCCAAACCTTTTTGTTTGTAATACAATGTGGTGTCCTTAAACCACAGCGGTTTTAGGTCAGCAGGAGTTTAAAGGCAGTAGCATCATAAGGCCAGATATTCTGAAAGCAGTGTGTTGCTGTTGTGACCTATATCACAGTTTTATTTCCTGCTACCAATTCTTCTGTCTGTGTCTGTTGCCTTGCAGCGAAATCAGTTCAAGGACATGAGCTGGTAAGAAACAAGGATGCACAAGTCCCATCTCACATCTGGCATTCAGAGGCCATTTATTTTATTAGAGTTAATAAAGTGAATTGTACTTCAGATAGAGAACCACGCCGCAGTTTTATTTAATAAAACAAACATGGAAGAACCAAGTTGGATTTGCTTCATAAAGAAAATCTGTCTTTTGTTGTTTAGAGAATGTATCCTGTGATGACTGTCATACAGTATTAATTTTTATGCTGTACTTAGAATTTAAATACCTGAATTTTTGGCATTTTCTTTTCTGCTCTGGTGACAAGTAAATGTTGAATAATCAACTGAAATACAATTTTAGAGAAGTAACATCTGGAATGAGGCAGACAAGTGGAAGGGAAGAAGGCAACATTTTGCGTGTGAATAAAACTAGAATTTGTCAAACCCTGAACTGGAGAGCCTCAGGTAGTGTAAAATACATCTTTAAACAGAAAATCCTCTGTTTGTTTGCACTCTCCTTTTATGTGTATCAAAACTCTACTCCACTGAGTACCAAAACTTGAAAGCTGACAGCGTGTTCCTGGAGGAGAAAATGTAGTGCCTGTGTTTGGTGTTGGAAAGAAGGAAATAACCAGAAGTAGCAGAATTCCACAAACTCTGGTATTATGTCATATTCTTGTACGCTCATTCCCAGTGTGTAATGAAGTGTGAATGTTTTCCTGTTTGTTGCTGTTTTCACTGGTTGTCAGGTGGCTGCTGATGAGAAACTTGGACATACGTTATGGACAAATCAGGTTATACCAACACCAGTCAAATTGCTGTAGCTATTTTGCAAGCTAAATGATAGTTCTTAAGGACACTTGGCAGAAGGAGAAAAGTGATGCTTGCATGTTTAAACCTGTTTATTTAATCAGGTCACATTGTTACTTGAAGAATATATTTTGCAGTAATTAAGTAGTGTGCCAATTACTTCTTCTAATTACAGATTATA
The DNA here is from genome assembly GCA_013400915.1 of Pardalotus punctatus. Classification (NCBI taxonomy): domain Eukaryota; kingdom Metazoa; phylum Chordata; class Aves; order Passeriformes; family Pardalotidae; genus Pardalotus; species Pardalotus punctatus. Next base: position 745,634 of record VZTX01031045.1, on the reverse strand, counting down.
TTTGTTTGTGAGGATAGTATCAGCCACTGTGAAATTGGCTTCTCATTGTTTCTCGATCCATGTATGGTGGAACACTGGAGCAAAATACATTTTGTATTATTTTGCTGCTTCATCTGGAAAGAATTTGTTTTAAGCTGGAGAACCCATATTCATAGCATTAAATGATGACAAATATGTTTTATAGTTAGCTGCAGCAGTGTTTTCTCTTGCTTTTAGTCACAGGATACCATTTACATTCTATTATCAGGGTCTCATTATGAGTACTGCAGGCCCTCTGCTACCATTCAGTCTCCAGTTGTTTTCCATCAGAGTTGAATCAAAATCAGCTTCACTGGATCAGATTTTTAGTCCCTCCTTGGGCAAAATTTTTTGCTAAGATCACACGGAGCTTTCCCAAGCAAGCTGCAGGATATAACCACTCTCAACAAGGATGTAGCTTTGTGTATTCTAGGGTGCAAATATACCTTGTCTGTGTGACCTTGAGATGTTTCGATTAATTGCATCTTTTGGAATTCCGTATGTGTGCTGTGCCTGCTTTATTCACACATAAAAAGGCACACAGTTATTACCTACCCTCTTAAGTTCTGTGAGGAAAAAGGGTTGTGTTTGCCTTCTGTGATATATATCTAAGCTCTGTAACATTTAAAAATATATTTTTCCAACCTTTGGTCTAATTCTAAATTATATTTTTCATTAGTCATGAAGAATATGGATTAAAAGCTCTCAGAGTTTTTATGTAGGCTTTCATGCAGTAGTCTGATGCCTCTGACAGATAATCTTCGGAGATATCTTCCACAAAACAGGACTTGTTCTTGATAATTATTCTCATATTATGACTACTGCTTCTTTGCTTTGAGCAGCCTGATAAGGAGACTACATCATGCAGAGTCAAGAAAATTCCTTCCAAGTACAGGAGATTTTCCATGTGGGCAACTTTTGAAATTAAAGGCTCTGTAGTTATTTACAATGTGTGGGATGTTCTGTGCTCTCTCTTACACTGTTAGAAGTTCATCTGATAGTGAGACGTGTGTGTCACTGCTCAGTTCTTTACTTCATGATCTCCTGTCTCATATTGGTCAAATCTCAAAGACCCTTTGGGCACAAGACAGGTTTTTATGGAGCACTTCCTGTTTGTGATGCTTGTCATGCATCTTGTGTGTTATTTTAAGCACTGCTGTGATCATCATTGGACTTTTAAAATTGGTATTCATTTCAGGACAGCAAGCAAGCTTTAGACACTTACAATATAAAAGCTATATGCCTTGCTCTATCAGGAACAAATAGAACTGAGACTTTGTATGAAATTCATCCATAAAGGTGATGCCTGAATTTTACAGAGCAGAATTGGTAGCCGTATGCTTTTCACCTACACTTCATGCTACAGATGGAGAGGATTATTTATGTGGAAAACTCAGTTTATAGCTCAGCAATCAGATAGCAGATGTATTTTCCTTCATTGCCAGAACCTCGGAAACATCTTGTCCTGTTTGTAAAACCATCTAGTTTATGAAAGTTAGAAGGCTCTGAAACAGAACAAGCTGCTCATATTTGTAAAGTAAGCAGCTGCTAGATCCAGAGCGGATGCTCTGGGAGAGCAGTATTCCCATCTTTGTTTAATTGATAATGTTGGCACTTTTCATGCCACCACTCTGAAAATGCTGCAGCTTAGAAGTCACTCTTGCCTGGCTTTATGCTGGCACACACCCCAAGGAAAATTAAGACAGCTCTCCTATGGTGCCTTCAGTTCAAGACGCTTTAGCCAGTTGAAGTACACTATTATTTTTGATATGCTAAAGCAAATTTAAGAGTATTTATCCCAAATATGCTTTTGAGGTGCCTCAAATTTCCGGTTTATAAATGCTATTTAGAGCATATTTCTCTTTGATACTGGCCATTCTTGTAATTATAAAACTTGCCTTCATAATTGAAAAATGCTTTGTATAAACTTGGATTGTTTTTCAATGTTTGATTTAAATTACAAAGTTTAAATCAAACATTGAAAAATTATCAAAGTCAATAAGCTTTCTTTGCCCAGCTTACCTTTGGAAAATATATGCTTTATAGACACCCTGTGCACCAATATTTAAAAGGCCATGTATTATCTGAGAAAACTCATGCAGGGAATCAACAGCTCTACCATAGGAATCAACCAGCGTAGTGCTGCAAACAAGGGACCTTTTGTACCTCTACAAGTGCAGAACAGCATGAATTTTACAACTGCTGAGTGTACTCCTGACTTAATTACCATTTAGAGTCTAAATAAAATAATTCTCTATTAAAAAAAAAGTTTTAAGAAAAGATTTAGTGACCTATAGCATCCTATTATTGTTTATTCAACTCTAACTGAAACTGTAGTCAGAAGTCAGACTTGAATCACAAGCTGTGGGGGAAAATGAATCTTTTCAGTAGGGCTAATTAATTTGAGTAGAACAAAGTGCTAATGCAGCTATCTGGAACCTGAGTTACTCAGTGTGTATTTGAATTGTATAGACACACCCTGTGATGCCACGGTCTTACATTTATTAAAGGGGCTGAGAGCAATTAAATTCAGCCATTTACAGGATCTAATTGAAAAGAAGCACCGTTGTTGTTCAAGAATTGTTTCAAACAGCGCAGTGAGCAGTGTGCACAGCGCTGTTTCGGTGTGTATTTGTGTGTATGCCATAGTGTGTTGTGTCTGTAGACTGCAGGACTGCAGGAATTACCTCTGGTGGAGGACACGTGATTCCAGTGATCAGCTCTTTGGCTAAAGAAAGGTGCCATGGGTAGAATGAGGATTTTTCATGAAACCCTGGTCTGAGCGGATTAATTGTGAGGAGAGGAGGAGGAGGTGCTGTGAGTGTTCCCCCTGTAGTTCACAGACTGTGCAGGGAGCCTGTACCAGCTCTGTCACTGCATAGTCCCCAAAACTTCTGGTTATGTCCTGTTGACAGAGATCAAGCTTCCCAGGCATAAGGACAGCAGTGTTCTTGCTCTGAGATACCTGGCAATTGCATTTCCTTCCCTCATTGACTTTTAATTATTATTATATTTTTGCCAATACTATTGAGCTTTCAAGTATTTTGTATTGTTTTGAAGGAGGTTTACTTCATATTAAGCTAAATAAAACTTGTCAGTAGTGTGCTTGATGCTTCTTACTGTGTGTAATCACTGCTATATCAGATTTATGATACTCACAAATCCCTCTCCTTTAAAGTACCTGATCTTCTCAGTCATTTTCTGTCGACTCAGTTCCAGAGTTCTCTTTGTTTATAACCAAAAAACTTCAGAAATAATTTTGTTGGCTTTTACTTTCTCATCTGTGCTCTTGGAGAGGTTCCATTTCTCTCAAGCGTTTGCTTTGCGTGTTGTGTAGTTGAGCACATTGTCTCACGCCTTGCCACAGAAAGCCATGAAATTTAAGTGATGTGGACAAATTGAGCATGTTGTAGTTTCTAGGATTTGGAAAACATACTGCTTTCAGGAATAAAGAACAGCTTTTAGAGGTTTGTAAAATGGCCACGTTTAGTATTTACTTCTGACTGGATTTAGCAGAAATGAAAATGTTTTCAAGTTTAAAAAAATAATGCCTGTGTTATTTTTGAAGCACTTTAACACAAAAAGTATTTCTTTTGTATATATTGGAAGGCAGATGAAACAAAGGAAGGCACATGGATAATTTGCATTCCTTTTCTTTCCTTCTGTTTCGTTTCCAGGGCCAGCACATTTTGGTGTATGTGTTTTGAGACTTATGAGAATTGCATTAAAATGCCCAACGGACTTGACTGGCCATATTATGCATTTAATGCCATTATTACCGCTACTAACAAATCCTTAAATTTCCAGTTTTAGAAAGAGAATATGTTCAGGGATGTAAGCATCTAAGAATGGGAAAGAAAGAGGCAAGGAAAAGTAACTGAATCCTAGCTGTTGGCTGAGGTGCCAATGGTTGGGACAGATGGGGGATGAAGAGGTTTCTTAGTCTTTAGGTTTAGCTGCTGCTGCTGTATTTGGTATTTCCTTACTGAGGAAAAGCTGTGACAGTGCATATGTGAAAAACAAAGCTGGTCTCATTAAACATTGTGGTGATCATCTTCCCACAGACTTGCTGAAACCATCTGCATCTTGTGGTAGCGCTGGGCAGAGAATTTCTTCCACTGAAAAAAGAGGAAACACTCATTGCTATTGCTAAACTTCCTAAAATGACCATCAATTTGCATTTCCCTACTCTGAGATCTCTGATGTGGTGTCTCATCCAAATTAAGTTTTGTGGGTTTTATTCTGGCTTTTGGAATCTTCCAGCTCCATTTCAAGCAGTCTGAATTTTAGACCTGTTGCTGTGTAACAGGATGATATCTCCTGCATCCACTTAAAAAATGCTTGGGTATCAGTCATGTATAAACTGATTCTCCCATTAAATGTGTGTGTGTTTGGTAAAATACTGAGAATTTTTCTGAAGGAAATCTGACAGAGAAGTATAAAATCATTATCAACACAGTTACTATTTACACCAGTAGAGCTTCCTGGATATTGGCTAGGACCAGAGCGTGAAAATAAGGATTCAATACTAGGAACTGAATCAGTATCTAAGCTTTTATTGCATTTCACATCCAGAGATTATGCAATATTTTGGTGCCAATTTAGTATAGTAATGATTGCTGTCTTCTGGATTTATTTTTAAAATAGTGTGTTGAAATAAATGCTATGTTAGAGTCAGACAGTATGTGGAGTGTCTGTCACCATCCTATTTGATTTCAGAGCTTACTTACTGCAAACATTAAATAGGACCTCTGAAATAACTCATGCATTCTCCACAGGGAAAATATATAGATGTGATCGAATTACCACTTTCCTTGTAAATACAGCTGAAAGAGTATTTCTCAGAAAATTAGAAAAAAAAAAAATCTGTGAAATTTAGCAACTTGCATCCATTGTTGGTTTGGGACATAACTGTTGTGTTGCAGACTTATTTCCCTTTGGCCTGTGGTTTTAGAGAAAGAAATGGAGTATCTGTTTTAAAGAACAGGGTGCTTAAAGACGATGGTCTTATTATAAATGCATATTTTTATCTGTTTGGCGTTTTTGCGTGAGTTTTTATCTTCACAGGGGATATCACATTGTTTATTATTTAATGAAATGCTTTCTTTCTCAGTGACATGGCTTTGGGAAAGATCTTGCTCACAATACATGCCTTTTTGGAGACAAATTTCACGACAGACCATGCTGGTGTGCTGCATCTGTTATACATGTGAAAGTTGTGCTGGTTCTCAAGAGTGTTTGGCTCTTCTGGAGAGCTGCATTTACAGAAACTCTTTTCATGAGGGAAACTGTAAACTACTGCCTTTCTGTCTGATCTGCAGCTGCTTCACATCTTCTTTGTTGGGTATTCCTTTGATGCAGTTTCAACAATGATCAAATTTTTTGGTGACACAGAACCAGATGGGTCAAGAATGGACTTGTGGCCAGGCCAAAAATACGATGACCCTGAGAAATTAGAGGAATAGAGGCCATGGGGAGCAAAGGAAGATTAACTGTTCCATAAATACTGAGTTCCGTAGGGCAAGGGTGAAGAACGGTGAAGAAGGATTAATATTGGTGGCATTAAGGGAAACTCACTTTCCAGAGTGTTGTCTCAGTGGTGCCCTAACATGTCTTTTTATGAAAACAATCAGCTCAGACCTCACAGTCCTAAAATAGCAGAGGGAAAGCTAATGCACAAAATGAAAAACTTTCTAGGATACTGCTGTAATATAAGTAATTTACATTTCAACTCTCAAACAAGTGACCTTGCCAAGGTATTTGGGAAGAAAAGTAATCTATATTGCTTTGCCAGACTCAGATAAGTCACCAGTAGCTGCTAGAAGGATGGAGTTTAATATATTTTTATAGCCCAGAGAGTTTAATAATACTTGAATTCCTTATGCCTGAATTGCATGTATTGTAATTAAAAAGTAATTCAATTTCAGAAATTCTAAATAGATATAAATTGTGGTATACTCATACTTCTAATAATAATATGCCTTGTTCTGAATTTGGCTTATAGTTTATTAACAGAAAACAGTATTGCATTTCAATGTATTCATTTAAAAACACCACTACTAAATAGGGTTGTCTTGTAAATTTTCTATTATCCGTAACAATGAAAGCCTTCCATAAAAGTTGTAAATGTATTACTAGTTAACTGCTATTTTTATTATTCTGGTTTTACATTTATAATCTGTTAAAAAATCAAAGCTATAAAGCATTGCCACAAAAAGCAATCCATTCAACACAAAGGAGTGTATGTGGAATTTCTTTTTGGTCATGTTTTCTCCATGACTCTTTGAAAGCACAGCAAGCATTTATAGCTCTTGTAATAGAGAATCATACTTTAAAGATTTGAAGAAGGAAAGATGAAACTATGTATGTATTTTATATGTATCATATGGAAAATGGGAAGTGATCTGGGTCTGATATTCTGAAAGGTGTGAATTGCAAGGGATGCTAGCAAAATGACTAGAAAATGAGTCCTGACAGCAATGGGCTGAGATAGTGGAAAACATCTTCAATTGTACAAGATACTTGGAGACAGAATACATGCCAAAGCAAAGCAAGTGGCAGGCAGAGACTTGTTTCTAATCATAAAAAATGAAAGGAATTCAAAAGTAAAAAAATGGCAAATCTGTTTACAACATGTATCAAAAGACATGATCATTCAGCAGAGAAGAAAAAGAACAGTAGTGTCATAATTGGTGTCCATGAGGCAGAACAAAGGGAGACCTGAAGACCCAGAGAAAGAATCCCAGAATGGTTTGGGTAGGAAGGGACAGCTCATCTCATCCCACCCCCTGCCATGGCAGGGACACCTTCCACGATCCCAGGGTACCCAGAGCCCTGTCCAGCCTGGCCTTGGACACTTCCAGGGATGGGAGAGCCGCAGCTTCTCTGGGCAGCCTGTGCCAGAGCCTCCCCACCCTCACAGGGAAGAATTTCTTCCCAATATCCCATCTGAACCTGCCCTCTGTCGGTTTGAAGCCATTCCCCCCTGTGCTGTCACTATATGGCCTTGTGAAAAGTCCTAACTTTGCTTCACTGTGTCCTGTGGCCGAATATGCTTGGTTAGGGCCTCAAATGCTGGGCAGAGTGCTTGGTCAGTAGCTGTGCTGTGAGGTGATACTGAGCACTGATACTCTTTTCTTTTGCGTTGATCCCCACTGAGACCCCCAACTTCATCCTTTCTTTATTCTGATACATTTTGTATAAAAAGAAAATCACATACAAATTTCTGTGATTTCTCCCAAATAAAATATAAAAAGGAACAAGATTACCTAAGTTTTTTGGGTTTTTTTTACAAATGGCACAACCTGAGCAATGTTTTAAAGTGTCCTTAGGCCTTCTTTGAAATCTGGCAGAGCTTTGTTTCGCCACTCTAGGATCCAGTGGGGACAAGAGATTCTTCTCCCAGGCTGGCAGTGGCAGCGAAGCTGAGATGTGTTTTGTAGGGCTCTGTGCGTATGGGATCAGCTCGTTCTGACTTTGTGGAGTGACATATTCAGAAATTCAGCACACAGAGCTTCTCAGTCTCTCTCCCCATCCCTCTCCCCCCTGTCGTGCATGTGTATACATATATATACATACATATATATGTGTGTATATATATATATGTGTACACACCTAATCTATATCTATCTACACATCTATGACCAGCTGCCACGGGCAGCTGTGCGTGCGAGCGGAGCAGGGAGCGGGCGCTGGGGTGCGACAGTGCGGTCCCTTGGCCTCGGGGCACATCTGGATGAGCTGCCCACCCATCCCTGCAGCTGCGCTGCCTGCTTTGCTGCTCCTCAGCCTGGGACCGGGCAGGCAGGAATCAGATGTCTGCATCACAGATAAAACGAGCTAATCACTTTTTGTGAGGGTGTTAAGTATCGTAATCGCCCCTGCCCCTACATGGAATTACTTCTCCCCCTTGTTCACAGCCCCTTATCTCTCATCCCTAAATTACATCACCGATGAATTCCATTTAATACGACTAATTTCTGTCAGGGACCCCATAAAATCATAGTGTAATGATCTGCAAAAAGGTGATCTTTCCTCTGTTGTGTCATCTCATGTTATTTCATTCTGAATCTTGTTTTCTAAAATGAACTGAAAACAGTTGTCTTTGGGGGTTCATATTTTTATTTTATTTTGTTTATAAATGTGTCGTGTTCCATAATCTTTCTTCAGAATGATTGTGTGGGTGGAAAAATAGTTGAACAGACCTATTAAGAAAAGATGAAGAAGCTTGATCAGTTGCCTAAAATGTTTATAATGTCTAGATTTTCTATCCTATCTTCTTAATTAGTTTTGTGAACTACACCAATTTGCACACTGAGGTTGTCTGGATATTAGAAAGCATCCAAGTGTAAAATAAGCATTAGGCTTATGCTCTTATGTTATTATTTTAGAAATACCTTTTGGTTTATTCTAAGAAAAGTGGTTTTCTTGGGTTTTTTATCTGAAGTTACAGCTTTTATAGCTCTGCACTCTATCATACAACATTTTAAGTGGACTAACCAAATTAATATTCTAATGAGTGTAGTTTATTTTGGAAGATGGCTTATTATCCTGTTTTGTACTTTTTTAGCTGATTTCCCATATGGCAATCAAATAATTAACCAGTTTGGGAGAACTTCTGAAATAGATTTAACTTGTATTGTGTTTAACTTTATACATTTCAGCTATGTGATCCTCTTTTATCCAGATCCTGTACAGAAGCCATATAAGCATTCATTCTGATATAGCCTTTAAACATAAGAAATGGTTCCATTCATGCTAAATCAGGTTTTGGCTTTTGTGTGGAGACAATCAATAAAGTGATGGGATTCTCCTTTTGTTGCATGCTGTTAGCATTAGAAACTCACCCAGGGATACAGCTTAATGCTTGCTTACTTGGCAAATGTGATTAAACTCTGGCTTAGATAAAAGGAGAATGAGAATAATTGTGTGGTAGAGGCAACAAGGCACATGGCATGAAGTAGAGAGATCCTGTAAAAGAGCGTGTGGAGCTGTGTAATTTGTTCAAACTCAAAATAGGGCAGTTCTTGGAAATGATTAAGTGCAGGGGGAGAGCTTAGTCTGGGATTCACATCGGTTTGGAGAAAGAAAAAGGTTTTCTTCCCTGGTCTGTTTTCTCTACCCCTCTTTACAGGGTAGAAGGTTGATCTTTGCTTGGTTGCAGTATGGAAGGAGGAGATTCTCCTTCAGCCAGGAAGTCTCCTGGTTCATCTGACGCACAAATGAACTGGCTTCACGTTCCTGTCCTTAACACTTCCCTTGTGCTACTCCAGCTCCTTGGATTCTGTGGCTTAAAACAGAGAATTTTGTATCTGAATATGTAACTCAGTTTACAGGAATTTTTTTAAAATTGGAGAGGAGCCTTTTCTCTGTGACCAGATAGGTTGAAATTATGTGTGTCTTCTTTTCTGAGCTGCACTGAGAGATGGATTCGTGTAGAGGACAGAGAAAACCAGCTCTAGGTTGGGGCTTTTAAACATTGCAGTTGGACAGGGGAGGTGCAGTTCATTGATAGCTGCATCTCTGTTGCCAAACATGAATGACCTTTGAGATTTTGTCATAGTAAATCTCAATTTTCTTAGATAAAGCGGTTCGAAATGTTTGGATATTGTCTTTATCTTTACAGAAATTAATAGATCTTGGGTGGGAGTGAAAATTAATTGCTAGAGGCAGAATGTGAAGGTGTGAGGGTGAAAGTTCTTGCAGAAAATGGAAATTATTATACACCCTGAAATGAGGAGACAGGTGACATAAAAACCCCATGTAATAAATTTATGCAGACAAACTCTATCAGAAACAGGGAAAGGAAATTAAAAAAAAAAAAAAAGACATTTAAAAAAACCCTACAGAAAAACCCCAGAAAACCTAAAAAATCGTGTAATTATGTTGTATACAGCTGCCTGTGGTTCACTGGACAGATATAAAGAAAGAATTCTTGAAACAGCTTCTGTACAGCAATTTGGGAAAGAATCCAGGAATGGATATTTTGTTTTCAAAAGACCCATATCCCTAGGCCTAGAATTCGTGTTCCATATAGAGTTACCTATGATTACTTGCCGCTAAAGTCATCAAATTTCACATTGCTAACATTTGTTTTAGAGAAAAACATTTTCAGAAGCTTTATTGAACATGCAGAAAGCTTGTGCTCAAGCTTTCATACTGCCTTCTTTGAGACCAGTAGCTTTATTGGTGCAATAATGGATCTTTGGACAAATGAATCCTGATTTATTAGTTCCATTGATATTATTATTGCATGAGAACACAGGAGAAAATGTTATGGATTGGAGTTATTTCAATGCCCACTTAAAGGGAGATCCTGAGAGAAAAAGCTGTGCTCTGGATTATTCTTGTGTGAGACTCCTCTTATTTGGTCGCAGTTACCATTTTGGGATATTCTTGTGAATGGGGATATTTTTGTAAAAGCAGAAATGTACTTTTGTAGCATGAGTGGTGATAGTTCCTCTGATGTTTTTAAAGATAAAGCTTTGGGTTTTGAGGAGGGGTCAGTGTACAGCAAGTGACGTCTTGCTTTACACAGAAGATTGGGACAACCTTTAGTGCTTGCAGAGAAGGCAGAATCTCCCAGAGGTGGAAGTTGTACTTGGCCATTAAGAAGCAAATGGGTCTTTATGGACAAAGGACTCCGTTTGTCTCCTCAGCTGTTTTTCCCGTGTATCTCCTGGCTGCCCTCTGACAAAGGGTTTGCCAAGCCGGATGCGCAGGTTATCCATTCAGTGGTGTCCCTGCAAACTGATTATAAAATGTACACAATGAAGTCCACTCTCCATCCTTGGAAGTTTCAAAACATTTGGATAAGCCCTGAGCCACTTGATCTGATACTGCAGCTGATCCTGCTTTTAGCAGTGCTTTGTATCCAGACCTTGAGAGTTCTCCCAGTCTGAATTATTCTATGATTTTTATGAACAAACAATCAACAGCATTTGAGAATATGTGTATACTGCATTTGTTAAATAAGGCAAAACTGCTTTTCCTAAATGGTATCTGGGTGTAATATACAGATCTCATTATGCTGTTATATGGCATCACTCCGTGTATGAATAACAGATTGTAATAGAAGGCCGGTTCTTCATGGCTGAAAGTCACTGCAAGTCCTGCCATCCGCAGAGGGGAGGTTCAGAATTCTCATTCACAATTCATGACTCATAGTCTCTACTGCCTTCTGCTTTATGGAGTCACTGTCCCTGTGCACAATGGGCAGAAAACATTTTATCAAATCAGATTGGGCCTGCGTGTTTTTCACTGTGCCTTCCAAGGGCGTTGCGGGCAAGAGGCACAGAGACGGATGACTCATGTTGCTCCTCTTCCCAGGGATCGGGGTTTCAGAGACCCCTCAAAGAAGGGGATGTGCTGTGCTGGCAAGAACTAATCCATCAGGCAAGCAGTGAAAATTTCAGTGTCTCCTGGCTGCTACTGCAGATCCATGACATCCCCTTCTGACATCCTGTTAAGATTAATAAATGAAATACTAGATTTTGGGAGTGGATAGCTATAGGCATGTTGATGTCTTCCCAAAGATTTGGGAAGCTGGTGCATTAATGAGATTAATTAAATAGTGAATGCACTCTTCATTTATATGGCTATCAAAATGCATTTCATAAAAGTCTGTTTATTTACACAGTTGTCTGTCTGTCTCATGGAAGTTGGGATGTATTAATGATTACTGGGGGCATATGGCATGGGAAAGAAGGTGCTTACTGTTTGTAGGCTGTATATTATTTATTTCCAGAGGCTATGTAATAACTTCTTTTTACCTACAGAGGCTTTCTGTGTAATGTATATAACCCAACATCCTGTGAATTGCATTAGAGGTTACAGTTAGTTGAGGCTGAACAAACAAAATTGAAAAGGGATGAGGCTTGTTTTTTAATGAAATATCTGTTGTGGGAATGCATGTCTGTTGGGACTCTTTCTAATTGGCTTGAACCATCTAGACAGCTTTGGCTATTACATGTTTCATAAATTAGAAATAACCACAACCAGGAGGATAGACTGTACTTTTTATGTTACCACAGTATCTATTTGTACTGTGAAAGTCTTCCTGTGTGCAAAACACAAGACAGATTTATCACTTATGATGATAAAATCTAAGTGCATAATTTGTGAGCACCACTGAAGTGCAAAGAATAAATTTAGGTTTATTACTAAATAGCTTGCCATACTTTGTAAAATTAGCCATTCTGTTGGTAGGATTTGCCAGTCAGTAACATGATACGCTGTTAAGCATAATCTTCTGAAAATTTCTCATAATTGGAAAGTCAGTATCATTTTTTTAAACACTGGAGCAGTTGTTACTATACTGTTACTTTCTCAAATGATTATCTGAGAACAGTTTTCCTATTGGAAGGAACATTACAAACACTAAACTAGGAAAAATGTTTTAAAACTTTTTATTCTGTGCAAGGTAGTGCTGTATAAAGGCATAGAAATTCTGTCACAGTTTTCTTCTGTTTTGGGATGCAAGGCAGTTAGAGTTGTTGGGTTTGATATACGGTTTATTGCTGTCACTATTTTAATTCAATCTTTGCTTAGAACATTGAAAAAACAACCCAAATAAAGCTGGTGTTAGGTTCAGCAAGCGTAATTGAAAAGTTATAAATACAATTGCTTTCTGAATGACACATTGCACAGTTGTTTGCTGGATGTTTGGCAGTATCACATAAAATTTAAATTTTTTATGTAGTGACAGCTTAATTCTGAACTTCCAAGAGAAGAAATATTAGAAAAGCAAGAAAGAGTGGTGGGGTTGTTTGTGTTTTAATGAAAGGGCCATAGCTAAGCCCCTGAATACTGGTATGTGGAGATGCTTTTTGAGAAACTAAAGAATTTTGAAAATTGCCTGCACTGGTCAATATGTGCATAATTGCTGAAGTTGCATATTGCCTTTCTTGGGCCTGTAGGCGTTTGCTTTGCTGCATCACCTGCGCTGGAGCTTCCCATGGCTAGAAAGCCCAGAGCGTGAAGGTCACTTTCAAGAGTTTCTTTGGCTGCAAATGGAAATACCAAAAATTTAGCAACACAAAAGATAACTTTAGCCTGCAGAATAGAGATATCCAGGTTCCTGCTCCCTAAAAGTGGTGAGCATATGCCACTTTCAGTTGCAATAGCTGCTTCATTCTTACTTCAGCGGCAAGACTGAGCTTTCTCATCTGCAGCCACTGAAGTTGGAGCTCTCTGGGCTGGTAACTTGATTTCTGTGTTAATGTGAGTGTGAAACAGGAATCCCTAAAGAGGGAGGTGTTCCTGATGCCAGTAATGAATCTTCAATTTGACACTGTTGCCAGAAGGCTGTGGGGGACCCTACAAATGCATGTACAAACTCAACTTTTTGTTAATGTCCTTTTATACAACTGCCCTCAAGTGGATGAAGGAGTCCAGGTAGACTTGTGCTTTCCCTCAGTCTGGAAGCTGTGTGAAACTCCTCTTGTCCCTAGACCTATACAGGAGAATCAACCGACTTGGGTGCCCATTTTTACCTTAAAATTCTTCTTCAGAATACCAGGAGGACACCATTTGCTTACTGTGTTTCAGGAGACAGAAAAGTTGTGCTCTCAAATGCCAACTGGAAATGGTACTTTTGCTGCATTTTCTGCAGCTCGGTAGCCAAAGCAACTGTTACAAAAAGACAGTAAAATGTGTTTTGATATGAACAAACATTTTTGTTATTAGCCTGTTCCAAACACCTAACAGGTATGGAACATGATATTCCAGGGTCTCCTTGTGTATCACTGCTCCAGTAAACCCGCATTTATGGGTGAAGGAAGGATTGAGAAAGTTGTTAGTGACTCTTGCAGTCAACATATGTGCATCTGAAGCAAAGCAGTATCTGTCTGAGTTGTTTGCCTGCCTGTGGTGAGTGGGAGTCAGTTTGTAGTCTTATATTTAAAGAATGGACAGATGCTGAAGCACTATTGTGGTTTGGCAGTGTCAGAGTTTAGAATAGACTGGGAGCAGGTAACCTTTGATAAAACGTAAAAAGTTTCCAGAGTAATCGATATGTATTTATGGCCTTAATTTTGTCTTGAGTTTTTTTTGGCGCATCTCCAAGAGCTCAGCTCCCCTCGTTTTTCAGATCTCCTTTATTTCCCAATCGCCTGTCTGATTTATATTGAACAGTTTTGAGGAGGGGGGAAAAAAAAAGGCATCCCAAATCCACATGCCACAAATGACAAAATTTATGACAAAAGATTTTAGTGAGGAAGGGTGGGAGGAAAGCAGAGTTTTAATTATGTGAAGGGGAAAAAATGGAATTTATAAGCCATTTCAGGCTTAGCGGTGTAGGAATACATTTATTAATTTACTGTCAAGTTGTTAGTGGAAGTGTTGTCTCAGCACTGGGAGCAGGGAGGGGAAGGCAGAGCAGGCTCGGGGTGGTGGAGCAGAGCCCGTGGCAGGCGGAAGGAACCTGCCCTGGATGGGAGCTCATGCGTCCCCACTGCGGGGAGGGACTGGAGCTCAACTCTCCCGAGGCAGAGTCTCTTGCATCACTGCCAAATCTACTGCTTTTGGCGGTAGTCTAACACTTTTATGAGTCATCTATCATCCTACCATTTTTTACCCAGTTTTTCTATCACCATTGTGGAACAACAGATTTTTTCCCCTCCTTTTCTAACCCTGCCCTTGCTGTCTGCTTCCAGGCTGCTATAAGAGCAACATGCTTCTGCTCATCCATTGCTGTCCAGTGATGGGAACTTGGCCCTTTGTCGCTCTCCCGAGGTGCTGGATGTGCTCCATGCAGCTCAGCTCCTTCCCCATCCTTTTTCTGAGGAAAATAGCTGGCAGGTTCAGGTGCCAGAGCATGTGTTAGCATCTAGGTTAACTTGTGCTGCTGTGAAATGTATCCCATGCTGTCTGTATGTGTGTATCATCCTTTTAGCAGGGAAGGGGGCCCTGCCAAGGGCAGGCCTAACCATCTCATCTGCTACTGTATGGAATTCAAATATTACAAGGTAGAGGCATGGCTACTCAATGTCCTTTACTCACATCTCAGTCTGAAGCCGTGATCCAGCCCTTCAACATTAAGAGAAGCTGCCAGTGCTCCTGAAATTGTCTGAGAAACTCCTGTTTTGACACACGTACCGTATTCTCGTGAAACATTAAGATACAAGTTCAGTATTCATTTCGGCAAACAGGAGAATTGAATTCTCTCTTCATTAGCAGTGCATGAAACTGTCTGCTGGTTGGTTCAGGGCTTTGATTTTTATTCTAAACCCAGATGGAAATATTTGCATAAGTCCTACAGTAGTCCTTTGTGAGGGCTTTTTCGTTCTTCTCGCCCCAGTTAATACTGCAAACTTAAGAAATCCTCTGAAATTAATCTTTTCCATTATGCCCATTTCTGAGTATTACGAATATGACAGAAAGATCCAGAAATCACAGCCTAGTGCCGCTTTCCAGCCGGCTGTGTAGCCACACTGATTATTTGTGTGTCGTGTGCGCGTTTATCTCTTTTGGCTAGCGAGACCTTCCATGTTTCCCCATTTTTATTTCCCCTCTCCACACACTCCTTCCCAGCTGCCGTAACCAGCACTCGCCCTCTGGCCAGCGTTGGGGCTGAGCAGTCTGTGAGGCTGCTGGTGATGCCTCTCCGTCGGGCACTAGGCAGGACACACGCGGCGGCGCTTGGCATCTGCGCTCCCCGCGCTGCCGGGCAGCTGCCGCCACCTGGTACCCTGTGCTCCAGACCCTGTGCTGTGCTTGGTGCTGGGCTCTCTGCAAGGAAACCCTGCCTGGGCCAAATGCATCCCCAGAGCAGCGTCTGCTGTGCTGCTGTGAAAAAGGACGGGTTTGGCGGGTTTGTGCTTTGCGCTGCTGGAGAAGCAAGATGTTGGATAATGTTTGTTGTTGTTTCATTGAAATTCTACTTACAGCTGTAGCTGCAGCTCTTAGCCTGCATGGAAAATATCAGTGATTACTTTGGTTTTTCTTTTTTCAATACAGCAGATCCCTGATTTTCTCCCTGGTAGTGCCCATGCTTGGGGTTGTTTTGTCTCCTACTAGTCCTGTCATTAGGAAAGGGGAGTCGGTGTGTGCTTAGTGCCCCACACAAGGGGTGGAAACACATGCTGAGACAAGGCCTGAAGGATCTGGAAAAGGGAGTCAATTTTTTACTCAAGCACTTTATTTTATTGGTATTTATTTTACTAGTAAAGTGTAAGTGAATTCCCTTTTTTTTCCCTGCTGCTTGTTTTTATCCTACCAGTGATTTACCTTCAGTTTTATATTAAGTACTGTGGTGCCTGTAGGGTATTTATTTGTAATTGTGTGTTTTGTGTGTGTTTTACTCTTGAATATAAATAACATCCCAGTGTCTCTTCAGTTTAGAAATTCTGCCAAGCTGTCACAGAGATCCTTTCATGATCCATATCCTTCTCAAACTCCCCGCGATTGGTTTTTAAATGCTGGGCCAGTGGACCGTAAGTTTCAGAGTTGCATTTGTTAGAGATGCCATTTTGCATTCACTGAGAAATGGCTGTTGCATTTTGACACCACTCCCTGTTGCCCTTCTCCGGTTTTAGACCAGTGTGAAATACATTCAGAGATGCGTTTTCTGAAGTGTAATAATAGGTATGTAACAGCCTAAATTGTGAGGCTGCTTGGCTGTGTACATGTGTGTACACGTGTTTCACGAGCAAGGCCTGTGTCCATCCGGAGGTGCTTTCTGCAGCAGGCAGCACAGGAACCGCATAAAATCAAGAAGGGACTAAATGAGCACTCTGTGCATTTTTTGTTTCTCATTTTGAATTTTTTTATTTCCAGTTGCCATACATGTGGCTGGTTTTAATGTCTTTTGGTGACAGCTTTTATAACATTAGGGGTCAGAGTGAAATTGAGATCTACTTAATCCTTCTAAAAGCATATATAGATGTAACATCCTTTGGACCAAGTCCAGTCCCTCTTCCCCTTGGAGTGCGAGAATTGAAAGTTTGAAAAACATCACAGCTGCAGCATTGGGATGTATGGGATAGGTGCAAGCAGTAGAGAGCTGGTGACTTCCACAGGGGCTCTTTTCCCAGTGGTGGGTTGAGGATGCTGAGGGGGTTGGCAGTAGCAGTGGGTGAGCCGGCAAGCGTTACAAATCCCTGGCCAGTGTCCCAGCACAGCCTCTACATAGCAGGCATAGCTGTGTCATGGCTCCACAGCTGTTCCACCCCCTCTGTGACATTACAGCTGCTGAGTGAAGCTCCCTAATCTCTGCACTGAGCTCGGCTTCCTCAGCAGAGGAGCTTTGGGCTCTCTGACCTAACAGCCTCTCTCTATAAAATCTTCTTGTTAATATCAGCAATGTCCTGGTGTCGCATTTGATAATTCTGCAGCTCTGGACTGCAGGCTGAGTGACACCAGTTGTTTTCCTCCTTTATTTGTGCACCTCCCTGGCACCACAATCCTGCTTTTGCCCATTACTTACCTTTCTCCTTCCATCACATTTTTCATTCTCAGTACTCTGTCTAAAATAAAACTATATGTACCCAAGCGAAATCAAAAGCTGGAATATGATGCCTTTCTTTGGGTTTTTGTATTAGTAGTATTATCCAAACCAGGTTAGCCAACTGGAAAGTGCATTAGGGGAGAAAGACATTTCTGAGTGGAAGGAGGTGATGAGACCCTTGCAAAGGAGTTTACAGCCATACAGAGTAATAGAAATGATTCTTCCAAAGGTCCAAAAGGTTGTTCTCACTTGTATTTGTATGATGCTCAACTGAGAAAAAGGAAATGTCTCCACTTCTCTTTAAATAAACTTAGCTGGAATTTCATCATGGCTGCATGTCACCCACTGTAGCTACATTTGCCTGACTTCTTGTCAAGTCAGGGTTTATTTGTACAAAATAATTTTGGAGTTTTCTCTTCTACATAAAATGTTAGAGCTGTTTTTTTCCCTTTGATTTAATTTGTCAGTATCATGTAGCATTTCTGCCTCTATCTCTGTATCCATTTCTAGTCAGTTTGTGGATGGTGGCACTGATTTGACATTTGGGGTTTTTTCATGGCTTTTAGGGAACTAAAAAAGGCTGACAGTCACTGGCTGATTGGTATGATAGGAGAGGTCAAATTTAGGATCAACATCACTTTGTGTAGATGTAAATAAGACACCACTGTATTTTTAGCTATTTTTAGTGTGCTGAATTTGGACTTTGGTTTACAAATTAATTAGGGACAGAAACACTTGATAAAGAATATTAATTGAACTCAATTGAGCTCAAATATGACCCATACCAATATTTTTAGAATTGCAGAAGCAGTTATTTTATTTTCATAATTATGAAGCAGAAAGTATGGATTCATAACAATGGGAGGTCTTAATAGGAGCAAAATTACTAAAAGTCTTGTGAAACAAAAATTATATTCAAATTGCAATAATTTTACCAAACTGGTTTACCACTTGTTTTCCATAAATATCTAATAAGAAAACTCATTACTTTAATATCCAATGTACCAGTGGAGAAAAAAAAATCCCAAAAAGAATAGTATTAGAGATTCCTGTTTCTTACAGGCAGATTTATGGTGTGTTCTACTACAGAGACAGACTCCTACACCATGTGAGCAGATATTAACTTGAGACCAGCATCAGACAACCATTTTTGTCTTTTCTTTTATTTAAAATATGACATGCACAAGTATAATTTGGCTTAAGAGACCAATTTATGCTTGAAGTGCTAAATAGTTTTTCTGTTGGCTTTATATGAGTTACACTGAACACTTACCCAGTTGTCACAAGGATGAATCCATCTAATATAAAGTAATCCTTTATTCATACCAAATAACACTTTTTACTGCTTTACTTTACTGTAGTCAAGTCTCGGTGAGAATCTCTCTAAGGAATCCTTTGAGAGAGGGGAGCTGGTGACAGAGCTATGAATTTTGTGTGGACTTAGGGATTCATCATTAGACTGTCTACACTCATTTTTCTAGGAAAAGTAGTAATTTCTTGAGAAATAGGTAGGGAGTAAATTTAAAATTAAAAAAAAAAAAAACAAACACAAAAAAATCAACACACACTTTGGATCCCCAGTGGTAACACTCAACTGCAGAGGCTTTCCATGTGTTGTGGAAATAAGTAAACAATTGGATTATTGTAGTTGTTGCAAAACCACATGTTTATGCCTTAGAATTGGTCCAGAAGAATAAGAAAAGCTTTAAAATGAACCATATTTTGATGTAGGAGATGCATAAACTTTTCCCCATTGATAACAGGTTAGAATCACTTTAAATTCAGTTTCACTTGCAGATCTCGCTAATTCTTAAAAAAGGAAACTTCAAATTATATTTTCTTGAATCACTTAGCGATACCCAAATACAGATCAGAATTCTAATTTCTCTGTGTCAGTAACAGATAACATAAGGATAAAAGCTGTTGTAGAATATGAATATTAATTTTTTTAACATATTGGAAAAACCCTCTGACCATGCAGCCATGTGTTTTTGAAGCAATATTCTGGGAAGTAGCTGATTGAATCCCATTAATTTAAATGAGAGTGAAATGACAGTCTGTATGGACTTCTTTGAAAATTTGAGACTTGGTTCTTTATTCTTATTTCTTTCAAACTGTTGTAGAAGACTTTCATGTATTTAGTGGACTTTCAAAGGCAGACATGTGTAGTGCAGTTAAAATACTACAATTTAGCAGTATTGCAGTGCCTAAGTTGTCATTTCCTGCAGAGTAAAAGAGTATGGTTAAAACATGTTGTTTTATGTGATGTTGCAAGATTTAAGGCTTCTGCTTGTTCTCAGTGTAACTGGTGAAAACTTTATTGCCTGTTGTCAAAAAAAAAAAAAATCCAATTTAATTTTTGAAACTTGAATCTAAATCTTAGGTCATGCTTCCTTTATAATTGCACACACTTACTGGAATGGCATATGGTGAAAATATATAGAACTTTGTGATACAAAAGAAACCAGGAGAAATGCTAGGCTTTTATGTTGATTGCACCTGTATGGGGGCTTTATAAGCTTACAATTTGTATCATTTATAGATACAGACTCAACATACCCCTAATGTAACTAGTACTGCAAAGGGGTTTTTGGTTTTTTTTTTTCTTTCTGCTGACTGAATGATTGGTAAAGTGATTTTCAACAAATGTCTCCCTGCAGGCTGTCATCATGGAAGTGTTGTAATCCTGCATTTTAACCTTAGCGCTGGCGACTATCCAGAAATTATTTCATTTATGCCAAACTGTTCTGCACAAAGCACTTGTTCTATTACTGTATGGGAAGAGAACAAACTTTAAATCTTAACAATTCCACTGTTTTATCAGATCTTTATCATCTGTGTTCATGAGGATGTAGCAAAAGTGAAATGGCAACATCTTCCTTTGTTTTCTTGGGGTGATCTTGGTTTTGTTATGGGAGTGGAAATTTGAAAACCCAGAGGTGACTTAGGTGCCTACTTGACATTTGTACCTTTGGGAATGTTTAGTGCTGGAATCTGATCATTACAAAAATAAATGGTACTTCATTATATCCAAGCTGTTTCCTCTTTAGTGGTTTGGTTTGTTTTAATACTCATATACACCCTTGTGCAGAGACTCAGGTGGTAATGTTACTGCCTTTTATAAAATCGGTTTTGTAGTTGTTTTATGCATACCTGTTAATCCTGTAGTGTGGGCTAAGACCTTTTCTTTAAAAAGAAACGTAGAACATAACTGATCCCTTAAATTAAGCCTGAATATAGATTTTATTCAGGATCAAGTCATGAATAAGCAACTGTTCAGCTCTGGCAGCTGTAAAGCCTCACAGATTGTCTATGCCCTCTTTCCTAAGCCCTGCACACCTAAAATTCCAGCAAAAAAAGTAATTTAGAACTGCAAGGGCACATTGTATGTAATCTCTAGAAGTATACTTGCCCTCTATAAGTAGTTGGAAGATATATTTTGGGTTAAATTCCTAAAATCCCATTAATTTTATCTTCCCAAGTCATCTGCATTTCTTTGTCAGTAAACATGGTAGTAATTTAGAGGTGGAGACGAGCAGGTATTTGCACACCATGATGTTATCCCATACCTATGAAATCTGTGGTGATAGACTTGTTGGAAGTACTTTGCATTAATTTTCACATACTGAAAATGCAGTTTTGAATTATTCCCTAACTCTGAAAACCATCATTTCCAAACTCTTGACAAATATCATCTTGCTCTGTAGTGCAAGGTGTTCTCCACTACAGCGTGGTACAAGGAGCAGCTTCAGAGAGGGCCGTGCTGGTTCATCCTTTTATTGCACATTGGGACAAGGAGTTTGTTCTTGCAGTCCTTCTTGGAGACGGTATTCAGAGGAAAAACCTTGCCTACAAATAATGATTTATGTTAGAATTGATCCACTCCTTGAAATTGTTGTCATATCACATTGGCTCAGGCAGCTGATATTTTCAGCTCCTTTACCTACTGTTTTTTTTTGGTTTTTTCCCCTTTTTGTCTTTTTAAACCTCTCCTTCTGTGAGGGGAACTGTCAGTCATGCATTAAATGATTCCTGGTTAGACAGTGCTTTCCCACAGATAGGATGTGGCCTCAGAGTCACCAGTCTAGATCTGTTCTGAATTCAGCTATTAACTGAGCAATCAGAAACTTGCAATTACCTTCATTTTAAGTATAGGTCAAAGTTGTTGTAGAAACACCAACTATTTCCTTAAGTGTTTAAATATGTATTTCTCTAGAAGTCTTAACCTCTGTGGTTTCTTTGGTTTCATTTCCTCTTTGGTTTCTGGCATTCAGAGACTCAACTACAGATACATTACCCACTGTAAAGTCAAATACTTTCAGTCAGTCAGGTCACTTGTTAAGGGTACAGATGCCCTTTTGTCCAGTATTTTTTGTGATTGGAGGAGTGGAAACATAAAATTGTCTAAAAAGAAAAAGGGCATTGCTAAAGGTCAAAGCATTGGCCTCTGCTGTTAGAATCTTTCAAGCAATCAGGTTAAAGCAAAACCAAAATCACAACACACAAACAGCTGGGGTATTTCAGTGACTGAGACCTTATGTTATCTAATAGTTCCCAGAAAGATTCTGTTGCATATCTGAATTGTGGGAGCAAAGAAATTAAGAACAGAGTTCACAAGCACAGAAATACTCAAGAGATGACATTCTGAGATTTAGTAAGCAGAGAAGTAAAACCATGTTTAATAAAAACAGAAAGTAGAAGAGAATTGTGGATTTAGAATTTATTTAAGAGCCTTCACATGTTCTGTAGTTAGAGAATTTCCCATCAGTCTGTTTCTTTTATGTCAGTGTTTGGTTCCTGTACATGATGTGTCTGATGAGGAGTGGCTGAGGGAGCTGGGGGTGTTTATCCTGGAGGAGGCTCAGGGGGGATCTTGTCACTCCCTAAAACCTGACAGGAGGTTGTAGCCAGGTGGAGGTCAGTCTCTTCTCCCAAAAACAGTGACAGGACAGGAGGAAACAGCATCAAGTTACACTAGGGGAGGTTTAGACCGGATACTAGGAAAAATTTCTTCACCTGATGGGTTGTAAGCACTGGAAGGATTTAAAAGCCACGTAGATGTGAAATTTCGGGGACGTGGTTTAGTGGTGGACTTGGCAATGCTGGTTTACTGGTTGGACTCAATGAACTGAGAGGTTTTCTCCTACCTAAATGATTCTATGATTTCTACTGCCCGAAGAGTACAATTCACTAAATATGGCTGGGCAAAAAAAAAGGCAAAGTTTCCCTAATAAGAATCTCACATAGACTATTAAGTTAAAACTTCCAGGAGACATTATTAGTTGCAGGGGTAAGGGTCAGGTCTCTTTGTGGATATATCTTCTCTTGGCTTTCAGCCTAACAGCTTTAGGGGACATTAGCTTGGAACTGAGCAATATAACCAGAAACAATTGTGGTGCTCCTGCCTGGTGGGAGCTCACAGATGCTTGTAATAAAAATTGTTAAAAATTGTTTCATTAGTTTGCAAAAAGCAGATTTCTTGGAATACTCTACCTTCTTCTGCCAAGAATTTTTAATTTCTTTTATGTTCTGTATATGACAAGCACTAGCAGAAGCTACCTCACAATTAATTGTGATGATATATAGCACTTAAAATGAACACTCAGCATTTTTCCATTTGTATGTTGAAAACAAAAGGTAATTGGGTTGAAAACAATATGGTATTTAATGCCTTCAAGTGGCACATTTTTCCAAAAGATAAAGACATACCAACCTTCTAGAATTACATAATACCACAGACATAAGTAAAACTAATCAGATATGCCACGTGCCCTCATTTTGTAAGTGCAATAGCTCATTTAGCTGTTAGCAAAACCTTGCTTAGTGATGCATCGAAAATTAGAAACTGTCACTGTCTGTAGATGAATAACACTTCTTCTCCCTTTTGCTATTTTGATATTTGGGGGGGAAAAAATCATCACATACCACATTTCATCTGTCCTGGAGTACAAACAGAGTTGGACACTTCAAGATGTCTATGTAGAATCTTTAAAATATTATGAAAGGAAGTATGGAATTTTTATACCTACAGTTGCTAACATGTAGTTTATCCAGTAGCCAGGTGGGAGGGGTTGTTCCTGAGGTACCACATCTGCAAAGCAGCCTCCTCTATGTAGTGTTTAATGGAATTAGTTTTCATACAGTTGGATAGCATGTATTTTAGAAAAAAAATTATTCTTTTTTGGAAGCAATATTTGTACTTAAACCTCCTTAGAAGGTCAGTAGAAAGCCTTTTGCTGGTGGTTTTTTGGCAGACTGGCTTCTCTGAGCTCACAGCTGTTCATCCATTAGGTGGAATGGGCAGAGGGAAGTTCTGTCTGTCAGTCACCAGGAATTGTTAAATCGCTGTAAGCGTGGGCTGCACACAAGGTGGACAGTCCTGAGAGGTGACAGTGTTTAAGTGTCCTTTTCTTTGCAGATCAAAAGAGTGGCTTTGCAGACCTGTGGTGTTGCAGAACGAGGACACAGCTCCTCTGTTCTCCATGGTGTTTTATGTGCCGCAGCGCTTTGTGCGTGGCCCTCGTCACTGGCTCTGTTGTTGCAGTTCCACTGAGCATCAAAGGAAGGACAGGACATCCATTTGTACAAATTTAGAGTCAGGCACATTGCATGAGACTGCTTTTAATTCATGTTTAGAAGCTTATCCCCTTCCTTATAATAGGTTTTATATAAGGAATCTTGACTATTATAAAAATAGGCACATTTAAATCAAAGCTATGTTAAACATTCCAGCAGCTCTGTGACAGTGATACCCGGGTTTTAGTGACCCACCTGTGGTCTTCAGTTGGAATAGGTGGGAGAATTTCCCTTTTCTTTCAGAGAGATGTGTAAGTGGACAGTGCTGAACATTTTATGGGGGACTCTGAGCCTGGGTTTTCCACTAAGAGTGGTGGTGGTGGTCTGATCTGCTTGTCTGAAGTCTAGACAAGATAAAAACCAACTGACAATTAGATAACTCGAGTAAATGAAGATAAAACCATTTATCTGGGAGGCACATAAAGCCATCCATGCTGAGGAGAGGACAATACAGAGCTGATTTAAGATATTTGCATCTATTCAGATTTGTAAACAATAGCCTTTAAAAAAAATGTTAACCGTTTTTTCAGTCTCCTCACAGTAGCCATTTCCCTGTGAAACAGTGTGTTTATACCCATGTGAACCGCACATTTGGATATTGTAGTGCACGGAAATGGAGCAGGATAACTCCAAAGGCTCTTTGGAAGCTCACGGATAGTCCTTAGTGCAAATGTTCACATTACTTAGTGGTAACTTCACTTCACTTACTGGTAACGCCTTTGGGGAGTAGGCTGTACTTCTGCAAAGGCAGCTTTGTCTCCCTTTTCCCTGGTTTACCCCACAGCTGATGGTACAAATTTAGAAAGCTCTCCTTGAGAGACAGCCAGCCTCAGACAGTGCTGCAGAAGTGCAGATCACCTGCGGTGTATTCCAGCCACTGTTTAGCTGTGGATATCTGGGGACTCAACAAATTTTAGCTGGCACTAAACCAATGCTAAAATATGGTTCTATTATGTAAACTAACTATTTCCAATTCTTTTTTAATGGAAATCCAAAATATTGAAATAATAGTATAGGACTTCAGAAATTCCCAGGACAGCATGCTCATCTGCTCCAAATTCCTACTGTCTCCAGGCTGGTGGGATTTCAAAACTTGATTCAAAGACCAGCTGCCTGAATTAATAGGAAATGTATTAAAGGTGCATGATATCATGGACTTACATGCATACATATATAAATGAATAATTGGATGAGTGTAAGAATATGGACATAACCCTTGGTCTCAGGTGGTTCCTTGACACACAGTGCCAAGATATTCACTCCCACATATGGACTCTGGAGGGGAAATTTCCTTTTCCTCCTGTTGTATGTAAAATATGACAGAGGATTTTTTAAAAACAGTGTTCTTTGTTATTCACAAGCCATAAATATTTATGAACTGTGAGAAAATGCACCTGCTATTTACTGCTCCGTGTGAAACAAAAGCCCGGGAAAGAAAATGCTATAAACCAAAGGAGATGCTGAAACATATTTTATCAATTACTGGTAAGTACTAGAAGCTAAAATGAACTTTTTCAGAGACAAGATGAAAAAAAGATAGCAGCAAAGTTAAACCATCTGACTGAAGAGCCTGGCTCCAAAGGCTCTACTCAGTAGAAGTCATAAACAATACTACAGTACTATCAGAAATAGGTAATGGTTGAGTAGATTGGAAAAGTAAACTCTTCTCAGTAAATTTTCAGAGATGATTGTGGGTAATCTATGTAGACAGACCTCCTTGAGGAACCCCTTTTATCACAAGGCTAAGGGGATTTTATGATCTGTCTCACAGGAGTTGGCGTATGACTGTGCACTGCTTCATACATTTATCTGAGAGACCTCTTGGTTTAGACTGCCTGTGTCTACATGGCATTCAGTGTGCAAACATTTGAATTACATTTGGATTTTGGAGCCTCATGGCATGTAAAATGCTCCAGACTGCAAAAGTGCATCTGGGAACTTGAAGCAAAACCTTTTCTGAATGCTGCTGTCTTTGCTACATGATCCTCAATGCAAAAAGTAGCTTTTTGAAGCATTCCGGAGAAAATGCACTTGTTTTTATTAATGAGATAACTACACTAAGAATTCATAATGTTTACTAGGATGAAAATTGTTAGGTAAAATTGAGCTACAATACTATAGTAAGATATCTGCTCAGGTGTTTCATAAAAGAGACCCTTTTTCCTCCCAGATGTTGATATGACCCATAGGTCAGAGGGAGCTATTTGCTGTCTCTGTAGACACAGTCAATTTCTGCAGATGGAGCTGCTTGAATGCCTTTTTTTCTTTTTTTTCTTTTTTTTTTTTTTGCAACTCTTGCCACTTTTACTAAATGTGACTAGGTCTGCTTAGACGGTGAAAACAGAAGATAATACTGTTTTACAACAGGAGCATGAATGATTGCAGTGTTTCAAAATCTGTTGTGCAGTCAAGGAGCAGCAGTATGCTGTGATTACACTTCCCATTGCCAGGAGCACCTGCTTAGAAAACTTATTTGAGTTGTTCTTGTCTTGGCTTTTAAATGTTTGCGATGGCATCTGGCAGCCTTGGAGCAGCACAGGGCTTCTGAAATGGCAAACTCCAGTCCAGGAATTGTCTCTTATACAAGCATGAGATGTCTGGATTCCCATGGGGGATCTTGGAATCCCTACCTGTGACATGGGGTGAAGCTTCCCCGCAGTGCCAGAGCTCTGAGCTTTGAGGTCAGCCTGAGGTTTTTATTAGCAGGTCTGGTAAAGCTGGAGTTGGCTCATTGCTCCTGCTGTGCACACTGTGGTAAGGTCTGATCAGACCTTGGTAAAAATTAGTGATGCTGGCAAAATTAGCTTCTGGGCCTTGAAAAATACTAATTGAGTAGTCTTCTAATAGTACATTGTAATTCAGCTTAAAGAGCTTAATCAGAATCTATTACATGCTGCTAAAGTGGCTCAATAATGGAAGGCTGATTCATAACCATCATAATCACTTCACTGCACTTTTAGTTTAGATCTGTTTTTCTTCTTGCTGTAGTGTTCAATAGAGTCTTCACAGCCAAAAAACCTTTGAATTAAATGTTTGTAATATTAAAATTTGGGGTTGTACCTATGAAATAATGAAATAGTAAAAGATTTAATTGCAGGGCAGTACACTTCAGGTTTTATTGCTTTGCTTGCATTTGTGGTGCAAAAAGAGATTCTGACCAGTGTATTGAAATTTATTTTTTACATATTTTCTATCATATTGCAAAATCCTGGAGTTGAATTTTTTTGGGTTAAGCATCTCATTTTTGAGGATGTTTTGCATGGAATTCTTCTCTGTTTCTGGAACTATTGTATATCTGTGCTCAAATAACTGATCTGAAATGTATGGTATATAATACTGAAGTTGGCCTGTTCCTGTAGTGTTCATTCAGGTTTCACAAGTTTAATTTTCAGCTCGGTAACAATGTCCAAACGTGCAGACCAAAGACAAAGTCTTTGAGGGGGCTCAAGTGGGGACCATCAGCCTTGTTCTTGAGGGAGGGCAGAGCTGGCTGATGAGCAGAGCTGGGCTCAAAGTTTCAGATGTGCCACTGATTTACTGACTGATCTCTCTGTCTCAGCTTATCAGTCTGTTTGATGGGAGTAAAATCACTTCAGCTTTCCTCCAGAACAATTTGTGTGTGCAACTCCATAAAAAGAACTTTGAATCTGTGCAGTGCTATGTAAGTGAAGTAATCTGCTGTGGTATTATATTGGGATGGAGTGGATTAATTTAATTAATCAATCTTGATTTAAATCATGGCTTTAAAGTAGCCTGTATTTGAATAATTGATTTAGATTTTGCTTTGTGTGTTACTGTCTCATGATTTATCTAAAGAAATATTGATTTCTAGTTGTTAGTAAGCATTGATTTTTCAATGAGATACACAGTGAATTAAACTGATTGTTTCTGTTTAGGTGGGGAAGGTTTTGAAGGTTTTTTGTGTTTGCTTGTGGGTTCTTTAAAAAAAATCTTTGAAGGTGTCACTCTTGTGGAATGATTTGCTTATATTTGTTTAAAGGAAAAAACTCCAGGCAAAACTGCTGTGGAGGGAATAAGTGGCTCAATTAGGATGCTTACTTCCTTTTTCAAAATAAAGACAAGGATTATGTTGCAGTGGCTAAGTTAAGGTTGAAGGAAGCAGTTTTAGAAGAAATACTTGAGAAAGCGTAACAGAGTTGTATTTTGGAAGGGAAGAAATAAATATATTTTGTATATTCAGTGTTGTGGTGGCATGCATGAGGCATTGGTAAAAACAAGAAGGAAGAATAAGTGCATTTGTAAGAAACAGGAGAAGATAAGTAAGGTGTAGAAAAATTAATTAAGGGAGAGATGAACTAAACATTGCAAGAGTCAGAACCTTGAGCTTAATAAAGAAAATAATGGTAAACTTTATGTAACTTTTCTTTTAATGGATGACCACTGTGACATGGTAAGGAGGATAATTATTTTAGCAACTCTATTTTAGATGGATTGGAGGGCTGGGAATAAGACCTTAAATAGGAATTTGCTGTAACTGATGCAAGTAATGCAAAGCCTTGGACAAGTATTTTAGTGGAAGGATTGGAGAGGACAGGCTGCATATTGGAGATTTCACAGAGAAGTACGGTGACAGTTTGAGCTGTGATCAAGGGGTGGAGAAAAGAGTTGAATGGGCCATAAAATTTGAAATCTCAAGAATCAGGAAAGATAGTAGCATTGCCAGCAGCAGTGGCAAGGATGGGAGAATTGGAAGAAAAGATAAGAAGTTCAATTTTCAAGAGGCTGACTTTGACATCAAAATTGTGTGTTTGAGATGCAGGCAGAGAAGGGAGATTGCCTGCAACGTAGGGGAAATGAAAGATGCGAGTGAAGATTGGTGATTCATCAGTGTCAAAATGGTGCTGGAAGCTGAGGGCAGGTGAACCTGCTGAGAAAGGAGTAGGGAGGAGGAGGAATGGCTGAGATTTTCCACTGGAGATCAGTGAAAGCAGAAGGAAGAAAAAGAAAACATTAATGTGTCAGCTCCTACAGTGGACAGCCAAGGTAGGAAAGAGGAGGTGTTGCACAGCTCAGCCAACAATCAAATACAGAAATTGAAACCATACTAATTTCAATTTTAAAATACCTTGTAAATACATTTTAACAGGACCAGCTCTTTACATGCATGGAGATAATTTGATTAGAGGCCTTT
Organism: Pardalotus punctatus; assembly: GCA_013400915.1. NCBI lineage: Eukaryota > Metazoa > Chordata > Aves > Passeriformes > Pardalotidae > Pardalotus > Pardalotus punctatus. Next base: position 716,442 of record VZTX01031045.1, on the reverse strand, counting down.
GAGAGAAATGTACATGTATTACCTTTAATTTATGGAGCAAGTGCATCTTAAAGAGCATTTACATGATCAGTTCCCCCTAAATCTTAGATACCTTATGGCAGGACTTCTGAGCACATCAAGTAAATCCATAATTCCTTCTGAGATACTAAATATTATTTTTAGTTTAAACATTGGGAAAGAAATAATTTTAAAAGCTTATTAAAATGTTATATGAATATTTTTTCAAATATAATTCATATTATCACTGGTGCATAACTTTTCAAATGAATAATTCACGGCAGCAAGTAGTCACTTTTGATAATCTATAGTGGTGTGTTATGTTGGTTCTGCTGAGAGATTAACACTTACAGCCTAAGGAATAAAACCAGAGAGTCTAATCCATTTGTTTGTCTATTCACGGTGTCAGACATTTTCTTAAATTAAAACCTATTAGTTTGAATTCTGAATCTTAAAATTGGATCTGTTTTAGCTCATTTTAGACTTCTATAAAACAGGATTTTGATATATAACGTATTGCAGGCAAAGAAGTATGGAGACTATTGATTTTCAGCTCAGTTTTCCTATCACAGACACTGAAGAATGTTTCTAAGAAAAATTTATAGGATATTAAGCAGAGAAATGCTTTCAAAAGGCTATTGGAAGATCCAGGAAATAGGATAGACCCTGTCTTTAATAATTGGGTGTTATAAATTTTCTGAAAAGCAGCTGAATTTGAAATGGTTTTTCATCACACATTATGATGGCATATTTAATATAAAAATAAGGAAAAATGTAAATGCTGTTTTGACCCCATCCACATCATGTTGGTAAAAGTATGCATTTAATTATAAATAGTGATGTAGGAGAAGGTTTACCAGAGAAAACACTGAGATATTTGTAAATTACATACTTTATGTCTGACTGACTTCTCCCGTTTATGATCAGTGAAGTTTTAACTTCCATAGCAGAAATGTCAGTGACGTACATTATTGCTTTTCTTGTGGGTTTCTGTCTGGAAGCGAGGGGTAGCCACTGGTGCTGTCTCCTGGCAGTCTCTCAAAGTTGGTGTGTGTAGTATGTAACGCAGCTATTGCACGACTTTGGGTAAAATGCCAGGATTGTACTTAAGGATTAGAGTCTACCAATATTAATAAATCATTCAAAACGTAGGGCATCGTTGTTGGGTTTTTTGATTTTCAAGTAAACGCTGTGGTTTAATTACAGTAAAGTATTTCTTAAAGGAGCAAATTTTATTCTATAAGTTATTACTTTAATAAGCAATGAATAGGCAATTAAATAACTTGAAGCTGTTTTCTGAACCAGAATTGGCATTCAATATATACTTGAAAACAACCAGCAGAAGCGATGAATCAGATCCTGTTTGCAAGTTTTGCTTAAAGAACAAAAGCTGAAGTTTCTACAAACTGAATCAGAGAGATCATTGGAATTACCAGTGGGTCTTGTCACTGTCCTGCCTCGGCAACACTGCCTCCTGACCTGGTATGATTTCAGGATATAGTCCCTGATTGCAGGCTGAAAGAGGAAACTTTCATTTAGGAAAAAAAAAAAAAAAAAAGGGAACAAAAACCAAAAGCCCCCAGTATTATTTGTGAGGCTGGTGTAATGTGGCTAAATCAGAAGTAAATGTATAATTAGCCATTTTTTCATGATAAATTAACATTAATTTTCTAAGGATTAGTGGGAAATAGCATAATATAGGATAGGTTTAGCATTCAGGGTAAGTGTCACATGGGACCTTTAACACTCTTACAGGATTAGTGCAGCCAGCGATTCATGCTGTTTCCATGCACACAGAAATAGTGTGCAGCTTCTGACCATCAAAGAGGCTTTCCTAATTATCAGCTTTTACAAGTGAGCATTGAAAGATTAGAATATAAATATGAGGAAGATGGCTTCAGAGTTCTTGAGGGAGCAAGATAAAATGCACTCTTTCCCCAGCGAGTAGCTCAATTTTTGAAGGAAATTTTGCAGTATTGTTCGAGAATGCATCATTAGGAAGATAATTAATGAAAAGGTCTGTTGTTGGGGTCTGAGTGAGTGTGGTGTCTGTATGTTCGTCCCTCTTTTTTCTTTTACAAGGGCATTTCTTCCTTGTCTTATTAATCTGAGCATTCTTTATGCAAGGAAAATGATGAATAATTTTTGAAGACTGGGAAAGAACAGTTGAACTTGAAAAGCACTGGTTGAAAGTGTCCAGCTTTGATGATAGTGAGGAACAGGCCAGCTCTGTTTAGGTACTCAAATACAGACTCAGTGCTTAATTTCTGGAATCCAAGAACCCAGAAGCAGAATTCTTTTTCTTAAACACTTGAACCAAAATAGGAAATGAAAACACAGATGCTTTAGAAGCATCATTCTGGTACGTCCTATTAGTGGCCAGAAACTCCTCCCCCAGCTGTGATCTGTGTTTCTCTGCAGCCTGGCCCAGAAAGCTGTGGTTCAAAAGTGAAGGACAGATGTAATTTGCCCTGCCTGATGCTGCTCCCCAGAGGGTGTCCCCAGACAGCCACTGGGGCTCACCAGAGGGAGTGTGCTGGGATGTTGTGTAGGGGGAGCACAAACATAGATCTGAGGCCATGGATGAGAGAGAAATGTTTCAAGCAACTCACTCCACCTTATTTTCTTGTCTTCATCCTTTACTGTAGGTGCAACAACTTACTGCCCATAATACCCCAGCTCTGACGAAAAAAAATGGGGCTCCTTTGCACCTCCTTTGCTAAATATCAGCCCATGGAGGAGGTGATGTGGAACCATTTGAGCAATACCTGAGGAAAAAAACATGCTTACAGCCAATACATTATTAATATATCAAATATAACCTTTTTTAACCTGGTGAGCTCTGCTTCATAACTCAGAGAGGAAAAAATAGCGAGGTTCATGGCTTCTCAGTGAACATGAGATTGCAGATTGTTTGGGCCATTAATCCATGTCAGCCACCAGTCATCTGCATGCTCCTGGACATACTCCCTCTTGCACACAGAGGCTGTGGTCGTATAGATTTCCAGAGTTTGACAGATTACTCTGGGTTTTGTGGAAGTCCTAAAAGTTTAGATGCTACTGTGTGGACTGCCATATGTCCATAAAGCTCAGACATCTGGCAGCCCAGCTGGAGCTGGTGTGCACATGAGATCTGGAATAGCCAGGCACAGCAGGGACTGGCAAGTGCTGGATTCCCTCCCTCCACATGTGCTGCACAGCTGGCTTGTGCATGGAAACACCCTGAGCTGCTGGGCTGGGTCACTGCACGTGGACACGAGGGCCTGCAGTTTGTCTGCGTGGCTTTTTCCTTTCTCTAGACCCTGATGTTTTGTGCTGGACAGCCTGGGTGAATTTAAATGAATAAAGTAAAAATACTTGTTCCTATGTGGTATATCTGAGGGCTCAGGCCTTGGGGGCAGTGTATTTGAACATATAGGGCTGGATTCTCCTGTTACAGATTGTAAATTCAGAGCACCTTTTGGATCTCTGTGCAGTTTTTCTAGGTTTGCATCTTAGTAGCAGACATCAGCCTGGGAACTGCTCAGTGGGACTTCTTTTTCCTTTTTCTTTGCTAATCTGAATATTCATATTTACCAAGAAAACCAAGAAGGCTGCTCTTGAATGGTGTGTGTTAAAAATGAGCCTTTTAGTGTTCGATGTATATTGGAGAAATTGTTCAAGAACAAATTATCCATAGATTGTGCAGTGCTTTCAATGACAGTTTCATCCTGGGCTATCAGCTGTTTTAAGTGCCAGTTGCACAAAGGCATATTTAACTTGTGCGCTCAGTTTGCTTTATAGTCAGATTTTGCATTCATGAGCAGATACAATTTGCTTATTGTTTGGACCAGTTCCTTTCCTTTTATGTAAATTCTTTGTCTTTTGTTAGACTCCCATTCCTCTATTACACATCAAGCAAGTCTGATCACTGGACAAGGTGTCTGTATGTGAAATAGAAATTGAGTGTAGGAAGGGGCAGCTGGGCTTTGTTGTCTTTTAAATTGTGAGTTAGATGGAAACCAAAAAGCGTTTAGCGTGGATGTGCTGCTAGAGAAAGGCTGTATAGAACTGCATCTTTCTAGGGAGTTTCTTTCTGAGCCCTGCCCAAGATAAAACCTACATATAAATATGAATCCTGGTAATCTGAAGGTGTTTCAGATAAAACCTGCATATTTGAATGAGGTTCTCTGTGTAATTATCTGAAACCCCACAGGCACACCTACACATAAAGTTCAGCATTGTGTATATGGATATATTGTGTATATGTGTGTGGATGTATAGGGTAAAGGTCTTCATTTTCATCTTGGAGTGCCAGGAAGATGGGTTTGTGTTGTAATTAAGTCTTCATAATATCAAGAAGAAATTGCTGTGCTCCAATCTGAAAATTCATTGTGCAGCTAAATGCTCCTCTTTGCATAGAAACTGTTCTTAATTAATAATCTGTTTGATGGATTATTAGTGCCACACTGGATTGGCATCTGCACTTTGGACATGATGTACCTGATTGTAGTAACAAGTTATAACAACATGTATCAACTACTGTAATTATCATGTTGCCACTGTTTTCTGCACATGTAAAGATACATAATTCAAGTTGACAAGCCCAAAGATTTTATTGGAATGACCTATGATACCCTAAGTTCTCATTAATATACAGCCAAATGCACAATATCAATTAAGTATAAGATACAATCTCAGGGCTTCTTAACATCAGCAGCAGTTAAAATTAGTAACACAGCAGAAGTTTTTATTTTTTTATTTTCCTACCATGTTGAAATGAAGAATTTCGCAGTATAAAAGATTTCTTGAAAATGTGTGTTTTTGAATAGTCTGTTCTTTTTTGTGTTTTCAATTCTTACATTAGTATGTAGTAGGAGTAAATAGCATTTAAAATGAAGCCATTGTTTATTCACAAATCAAATAAGCTACCGACAGCTGCCCTAGTGGCTTCCTCATTCACTTAAATTAATGCCTAAGGCCTTGGGGTGAATAGTCTTCTGGGGAGAATGTGGGCATTTATTTTCGATTTCCATTCAATGTTGGGTCTTTTAATGCCAAATCCTATTTAATGTGCACATGTTATGTTGAACTGTGTGCAAATTTATTCTATGGACAACTTGACAGAATTCATACTATTAAAGTCACATACAATTTGTACTCAAAAAATAAGGTTTTTGCTTTTGAACAAGCAGTGTACAATTCTGTCTTTATTTTAGTTTAAGATCTACATAGCACTGAGAATAAGTCCTACACAATAGTAGGTACTTTTTAACTAAGCTTGAGGTTTGGTGTTTTGGATTTCTTCCAAGCCCTGTCCATTTAATCAGGATTTTCCTGTGCCCTCAAGTGTTAAGACAGTGCTGTGATGGATACAGTTCAAAAACTTGAGGGGGAGGGTAGTTTTTCTAGGTTCAAGTATCCTGTTTTTCAAAAACTTTTTATTTAGTTTTTTCCCCCCTAGTTGGAAACTGCATAAATATATTTGGACACTCACATTATGTCAGGGCAGCAAACTTAATTAGGCCCTACGTCCACATAAGGGCTCACACCCTGCGACAAAAGGAAGATGAGAGGATGTAAGAGTGATAATGATTCTCTGACCTAGTGGTCAGTCTCCTCCTGGGGAGGCAGAGTACAGTTCCAGTTCTGCTCCAAGGATTGCTTTTGCATTTCACAGAAATAATTGAACGGGCTGACTGTCGCTATCTCATTTTCTGTCCCGGCGCCGCGTTTAAATGACCACATTTTAACAGCGCACAGTTTATTAAGCAAGTTCAAATAAATTCCAGTAGACTTTAAGCTTCTTAGGTCTGAGAGAGGGAATATTCTCTTTGTGGATCTTGAGGGACGTTGTTATCAACTAAATGGAAAGCTGCCTTGGCCATTAGCAGTGAGGTTATGGGCAAGTGCAGAGATTGAACTTGGAGCACAGTTTAGCAACATGAGAGAGGCAGTCTGGCCATGACCGAAAGGCCAAGGTCTAACCTCAAACACTGCAAAACTTTAGAGCTGTAAATAAAGTGCCTATGGACTTTGTGGCTCTCTTTAGTGGCAGCTGAGCAGGGGTCTGGAATTTGATAATTCCAGATTAAGTGCTTAGTTTCCAACTGAAAGCCAGCACAGATATGTTTGAAAGATTGCTGGAAAACTGGTTCTAGGTGGCTGCTAGGAGAGAACTGCATTTATAGTTGAGAAAGAAACCAAGGGCCAAAAGTTTGACCTGACAGTGCCTCAGAGGGGATGTGATTTTCCTTCTTTGCATTTGTAACTTTTACCAGCTTTTGTTGAGGAGCTCCCTCTAAGCCTAGCTTTGACACAAACTTTTAAGTGTTAATCTCTAAAAGATTACACCTCTTTTGGCAGCTCTTTGGCTTCTTTGCACTTTCTTCTGTCTGTATTCTCAGATTTGCATACCCATGCCTGAAATGGAAGGTGAAGTGTCCTTCCTCGAGTTATTTCTCTGCTTCACACTTCTACATTTTCCTCAGTCCTTCTGGCCTGACTAAAGATCACAACCCCTCTACTGTTTAATGTTCAGTCTTGGAGTTGGAAAGGAAGGGTCTCAGCCACTGCAGACTCTCTGGCTCCGATTCTGCTGTATTTTTTTCCTTTAAAAAGTGAAGCTGGTGCTAAGCTGTGCTTCAGTTCCCAGATTGCCCAGTTCACAGCAGCATGAAAATGGCATGACTTTCGAAAGCTTTGCAGCAGCCCTGCTTAGTTCTTAATAGCATCCATGTTGTGACAGGAATGTTGTCAGTTTTAGGGTTTTTTCCCATGTTAAAAGCTGTAAGCAGCAGCTGAGAGGTTCTTCGGCTCTTTCCTCAGTTATTTTTTGGGTTGGGGTTTTGGTTTGTGTCAAATGCCTCCACCCCAGCAGTTTCAACGTGGCAGTTCTGCCTTTGCTTTTATGTGCACTTCGCTTTTGGAAGCTTCTTTGTAACTAGAAACTGGGAAAAAGTGGACAAATTTGTCAAGCCTGTATTTGTGAAGATATGCATTTCAGTTCCTCTCAAGGTACTCAGAACAAAGTGATTTTCAGGGTTGCCATATTTCCCCAGCTACCTGTAACTCAAGATGAGCTTGGTTTGTTGAATATCTCTAGAAAAAACGTTGCTTTTATTGAGAAATATGACATGAGGTAACCTGGTGTACCATTTTGCTCTCAATGTGCTTTTTATTTTGATAAAAGTTTATATTCTGAAAGAATTAATGGTTGCAATTCCTCTCTTGCAAAAGAGAGCTTCCAGCTCAGCCTGCAGTAGCAGAATTGTATGTGCTTGCTGGGATATTAGTTGTTCTTTCTTGTTTTTTTTAATAGTCTAATGGTGTCCAGAGAAATAGTAAAAGTGGGTGGTATATAGTAAAATTCTGTTCTTGTAAAAAAGGGTAGGAAAAAATGGTGTTACTTGAAAGTTTCTTATATCTTTCATAAATCATATTTTCATACTCGGCATGCTATGTGTACAAAATCATGGTGTAATATTTTTAGGTATCTTCTAGGCAGTGCTTGTGCATGTTATGTGAATACTTTTCTACATTGCTCACATTGTGTGATCGATCTGTCACCTGTTCATTTCCATTGGTTTCTGTGTTAGGTCAGCATATCTTTAGACGTTGCCATTTACTGCTGTCATCACCTCTCCTCTGTTGCTCCATCCCAAAAAACTTTGTTCTTCAAAGTTTGCCTCCTTTGTAAATGCATTTAGGGCCATCCTTTTCTATTCTTGAAAGTTGCTTTGTCAAGAATACAGAATTCCAGAGTATGGATGCAGAAAGTGTTATTTTAACAGGATCAATTAGATATTAATGTTGTGCCCCTTGCTTAGGGTGTCTTCTGCAGGAAACACATCTTTGGTGTTTCATAGTTGAGCTGTGCCCTGCTGTCTGCATTTGCCTCTGCAGAGTCCCTCGTGTGAAATTGTTCTGAAGGATAACACAGTCTTCCAGTGGTTAAAGCTGATCTTTCTTTCCTTCTCTGGAGGACAGAGCTGTTTCCTTCAAGTTTGCCAGCTGGAAGTGTTTCCCATCTTAGATTAAACAACTGGGGTATTAAACGGCCCTTTATGGAACAGTGGGAAAATAGAAAATACAAGTCAAAGACGCATCATTGTTTTTACCAATAAAATCTGTAGAATTATTCTTCTTGACTTGGATGAGAATAAGGATAAACTCCAGGGCCTTGGTCAAACAAAGTACCCACACTCTGAGTTGCTGTTCCAGCCCCAATGTTTTTATCCTCTTGGGAGCCTGCGTGCTTTGGATCTGGACATAAGAAAAGGAAATTACTTACAGCTATGGATCTCAAATAAGAAGAACACTGATTTGCATTTAAAAGGTGTTAAGGACTGGGTTCCACTGGAGCTGGTCTCAGTGTCAGACCTGCAGTACCTCTGGCAGGTGCAGTCCCTTTGTGACTCTCACTCCCATCCTGAGGATGCTTAAGTAAGGTTAGACCGGGTGATCTTTGAGGTCACTTCCAAATTGGGCTGTTCCGTCACCCCAGATGAATTCCGAAAAGAATTTACCATAACTTACCTGTTCCTTGGCAGTGCATTAATTGTTCTCTGGGCTAGAGGGGGACAGAATCTCGCTCTATTTGGCCCTTGGCCTCCTGCCCCCTCTGTGCACTCTGGGAGGGATGCACTACCTCTCACACGCTGCTCCTGTGTTCTGGAGCCAAAACCAGCACATCAGGATACAGATCTTTATCAGCTCATTATAGCTGCTGAAATCTGAAATCTCCAAACGGACTGGACTACAAAAGGAATAAGAAATTTGCATTAGCTCTTATCCCAACTACCCTCTCATTTGCATGCACAAGTGATAAATTTCATTTATTCTCTTGCCTGGGATATTGATTTTCTTTTAAAATTCCTCTTTCAGGATACATATCATATCATATTCATTGCTCTTATATGCACCTGTTTAAACACAACACTAAGAACCCTTAGGCTTGATTCAGAGAAAACAAATCCTTTGTGAATTTTTAATTAACCTGCCTATATGATTTGAATTGAATAAACAAAATTTACTGCATATATTTTGATTAACTGGCCATTTGTATTTTCACAGATCTAAGCAAAACCTTTCTGGGAGAAGACTCAATTAGCATTTCGATCTTTGTTTCACTTGATCAGTTCGGGCTTGTTTTTAAGAATGTAGTCTTTTGTCTGCAGATAAACACAGAATTAAAAATCTAACCTGATATGTCAACTAAATTAAAATTGGACAGATTACCCTCACCCATCAGACATCACCTGCAGAACATGTTTTCTTCTTGCAGGCTGAGAAGTTCAGCTCCAGCGTGGCTGTGTGTGTACATCATTCTAGAAAAACCACAAGAATTGGGTTTGTGGCTCCTTGGGTGCGTGGGAACAATCTAGACTAGGATACCACACCAAAGGAAGATGGGAGTGTATGTTAAACTACCCTTTTGTAGGAGTAGTCCCTTCCAATCCTTATTTTTTGTTTGTCCCCTTCCTGAGGACATTGACGTAAAAGAAATCTCTCAACAGATGAAAGCCCATAGGTGTTGTTATGGGGAACACCTTTTCATCAGGTAAAAATTGGCAGGTACAGATCCATGCAGTTCTAGATGGAAATGAAATGATGAATTTCTATAAACACAATGTGTGCTGCTGTTTTAAAACAGTGCTCTCCAAGATACAGTTATTCTTCCAGTAGAGTGCAACACCTCATTTACTCAGGCGTAAATGTTGTTTTGTAATGGCAATGTCATTCATTCCAGTGTTCCTGCGTACACATGTAAACAGATCAATTCATTTTGGGTTTTAATTTGTCTTGTTTTCTCTGACATGTTACAGTTTAAAAGCAGTAATTAAGCAAATATGTTGCTGTGTATTATGCTAATAATCTTAATACACAAGTTCCATTTTCAGGCAAAATAGTGATAAATATGTTGGTAATAGAAGGAACACCAGTTGTTTCTCCTACCAAAAAAAATGAACCCAGCAACATTCATTGACTTAGGTTAGCCTTTGGGTCCACAAATAAACATCCCACATATACTTCAAATGTAGGCAAAATTCAGTTGACTAATTCTGCAGGCAGTTTATAAACATACTTTGATAGGTGTGCCCTTCTAAATCCTATATCAAATCAAATGTGTGTCACACAGCATGACCTAACATAGCTCAGAGCAAACTAGCACATGCAGAACTCACATATGCATTTGCAAAAGAAATGCAGTGTCTTTGTTTGTACCTTGTCTGCCTCTCTCTATCTTTTCATCTTTACCGTAATGCTAAAGATGTTTACACTGGCAGTCCAAAGCACTTCACCAATGCTGTTTGGAATCAAAGAGCTTTTGACCTTTCAAAAAAAAAAAAACAAAACAAAAAAAACCAAACAACAAAACCCAACCAACCAACCAAAAAACCTCCAAAAAGCAAAAACTACTGAGGTTGAGGTTTGCTTTTTTTGTTTGTTTTTGGGGCTTTTGAATTCAGTGTGAAGTGCACGTAGGCACAGATGAATAAAGGTTGAATCTTGAGGCCTTTTACCAATTCAGAGTTCCCGGTAACCTCGAGTGCCTTTAGAAGATGTTTTTTGAAGTAGAAATTTTCTTGAGTAAACTAAGACCTACCTTGTAGTAGACCTGTGAAAACAAAGACTCTTTTGTATGTGAAGTGTGTTTCAAATGCCTCATCACTAAAACTCCTACTGTTGTCCTTTGTGTCTCTTTCAGCCACTCCCTTGCCTGAAGTGTAGTTATCATGACGAGAATCTGTAAAGCAGCACTTTGAGGTGGCTTTTGTCGGCCCGGGAGAGGCTGTTGTTGTACTAATAGCTCTAGAACTGTCTCAGACTTTCAACCTCCTTGGCTGTGTTAAGCTGCTTTGCTTTTGTGAGCATCCCTTTTTTTATTTGCGGTGGGGAGAGCATCAGTGTGAGCATCCCTGTGGGATGCTGGCTCCTGTGGCTGTCAGTATCCAGCTCACAGCTGTAAAACCTGCAGCCACTCTGCTGTGTAAACACTGCTGCAGAGCGAGTTCTGAACACTTCAGTTTATAACCTTCTTTGAAAACCAGCTCCCTTAATGATACTTAGACATGGGTTCCAGATGTGACAGTTAAATATACCCACCCCTTGGGAAATTAGCAGCGATGTTTTTTTTTTCTTTATTCATTACTAAGTGCCCTCTGCCATTTTTCACGCTTTCCCTCCAAGTGTCTCTCAGTCTCCCTCTGTACTCCACATTACAGCAGAGACTGCTGTGCTTTGGTGCCTACATTCTCATGAGGGGATGCAGGAGCAGCATTTTCAGCTCACTGTTGCAGCTGAATGATGTAAAATCTCACAGCACTTAATCCTGGTTCCAAAATGGTGCTGGACAGCCACGTGTTGAGTTTCACATTCCACTGGATACCTAATGTGGGTCTGTGTGGGGGTTTCTATGTCTTGGTGGATTTATGCACAACAAAAACATGATCTGTTAAATGTCATTTCGGTAAAAATATGCAATTTTGGCCAGTAAAGTTTTGGGCGTTGTTTGTTTATTTTTTCATTCCAAGTCCAAGGGTGGCTTAACTGAACAATCTTAACAAAAACAACAACAACAAAAAAAACCAGCTTTGTAGCCATGAGTTTTAATCATGGATGGAAATATCTTATGTCATATCTCTGCCACAAAGCAGTTTGCCTGTTTTCAGAGTAGGTTTGTTTGAAACATTATTCTGGAAAGTAACGTGTCATTCCAAGTTGGAATACTGAAGAGCCTGCAAAGAGAGTTTTTAAATAATACTGCCCTAGAAGAATATTAGTGACAAATAGGATCTGATTAGGTTCTTATGAATTGTTACAGGATCCAAAGACACTGAAATAATTTTCCCAGATGCTATTGAATTTTACATCTCTCTGTTCTGCTGAGGCCATGTTTCACTAAGCACGCACTCAGTACTCTCTGGCTGATTGGGGCTCTGACTGTTCCTGGGTGCTGGAGCTAAAAATTAAAGACCTACAGAGCCGACCTGATGCCACCAGACCTCTTGGCAGGGCAGTTTTTCTCTGTGATGAACCTGTCGCTGCATTTTGGCTTCACACACCTTGCCTGCAGATATCCTGTGCCCAGCTCCTTCCTCCCTGGAGCTCTCCCTACACTGCACACCTGGAAGGAGGTCACCTTTTTGGAGGCCTGTTCCACTCAAGTATTTCATTTGTTTTTTCGGAAGCAGTCCTAGGATTACATGTCATTGAGATTACTTCTGTGCAATGCAGCACAGAGCTGAGTCTCATCAATCTCTCTTGGCTTTATTCTTTCATCTTTTTAAATCTATAATTCAGGGAACTACATTTTAATAATGAAAAACATCACCATGTTTATCAAATTAAAGCAGACAGTGACCTGGTCATCTATTAAAATTCATAATATCCTTAGGACTCAATTTAGACAAATTCACGTTACCTGCTTAGTAAATTAAGATCCTGTAACAGAATTAATCATTCATAGTTGTTATTGACATATGCCTTTCTGATTTCAAAGAGAACATGTTAAAATAGTAACTAATTACAACCAGTAGGCATAAGAATATCATAAATCTGTGTATGCCTAAATGCCTAGTGGTCCACACCACTCTGAAATTTCTAAATGTACTGTGGCTTAAAGACCATATATGTATTTCTTTAAAAACTGTACAGTGGTCATTGCTTTATAAGCCATTTACAATTATAGCTCCTGCAGCAAAGTAGGCTTCCTCATGCTGTATAAAGTTGTGTATTAGTTTATGTTTAGTTTATGGTTTATGGATCATTGTTTCACCACTTGCAAGTGAAGTGTTAGGCCTTTTCAAGTTTGTTTCCTCGAAAAACTGTCATGGCCCTTTTCAGAAGAAAAGACTTAGATGGGATAACAGTTCATTTAAACCGTCCACATTTGAAAAAAATTAACCTTGGCTTCCTCTATAAATGTTACTGGGAAGTTGTCAGGCTGGGGACATGGCTTTGACTGATGAATTACAAACTGGATGAAAATATGAGTTTCAAACTTACTTTGGACATCATTCAAGACTGGTTGGTATTTCTTGTCTAAAATGTATGAAAGTGTCTTCTTAATGCATAAAGTTGCCTTAAAATCTTTATTAGAATTTGGATTTGGCGATCCACAAAATCCTCATTCTTCCAATATCTGGGACTTTTTTTTAAGGCTTGGGACAATGCCTAGGTCCGTTTATTTGCCATGTTAACTAAGACCTTAGGATAAATCACATTTTTGTATGATGTTACGATTTTGTTCTTTTCTATTGTACTGTCCCTAAGCTGCCTTCTCTGCCTACAGAATCTTCATTTTTGTCCTCTAAACTCTTGTGCCTTGTCTTGCTTGTCATTTTTTGTTTCTATCTCCAAGGCATAAAATTTACCCAGCTGTATGTTTACTTAAAAAAGGGACTTGTGTATGTAGTTATATTAACAAAAAGAAGGGAGTTTTTCGTAGTAGATTCATGAGGGTTTTTCATATCTTTTCTAATTGATACAGATGTTATAGAATCAGACAAAGCCTTACAGCTCATGCCTGTCACTTTTGAAGCTAAAACTGGTTGGAGTCTAAAAGAATGGCGTAAGATTTTAAAGGAAAATGGAAGATATTAAAAGAAAATATTTGAGAAATTCTTAGCAAAATGAAGAAAATCATTCAAATCCTTTACATAATTTTAACTTACCCTAATGACCTGTAATTTCCTTTTTTCTGACATGTGGCCCCATTACATGAATCACATTGACATTGTCATGATGAATTACATTCATTAAAAGGGTGCTTCTGCTATTCTAGTTAGTTTACAATTCAGTATTCATGCTGTATATCTAGTGATAGTGCTTTACAAAAAAATTAGAATTTTATGGTTTTTTTTTTTTGTTTTCCCCTTTGGCTGAGCTAAACCACCTTTTGTTAAGATTTGTCATTAATATACTGTATTGTTTCAGCAGCTATGTGGAGTGGTTCTTGAATAAAACATATAACAGTGCGTACTACAAAATATTTTAAATATATCAAATAGTACTAGATCAAGCACCAGGGATTTTTACTGTCCGTTGCTTGTTTTCAGCTATTGTGCTGGACACTGATTTGAATAAATGTTTATTTCTTACTTTCTGTGGGCCAGGTTCATAACCCCATGCTGATTTTCACAGCCATTTGTTTTTACCAGCTCCATAAAGCTTGATAGGTCTGTCCCAGTGTGAGATACAAGTTTGTGTCCAGGTGATTTCTGTGCCATGTGATACCAGAGATGAGATACTCCTGACCTCTCGCAGTCAGGCAGCCAAGCTTTACAATTTTCACAGGGCACCAGCTGACTTACTGTTGAATTGAGAAATTTAACTCATTTATTGCTTTCAAAGTGGCAGATTGGTCCATTTGTTACTGTATTTTTATGGTTGAAAACATGACCTAATAAATATATTATTGGAAGTAGCAATCATTAGGGCACGTTTTTACAAGTTTTTCTGGTGATGTTTTTCTCCAAGTTTATTTTCCACTAAAAAAGAAAAAAAAAAAAAAAAAAAAAGTTCCAGTATAGAGTAATTGCTCTGTCTAGCCTCTTATGATTTATGCATATGTTAGGAATTTAAGAATCAAAAGATTTCTGCAGTGAATCAGAGCAGTTGTCCATCTATCCCTGTCTGACAGCAGCCAATTAAAGCTGCTTTCCAGGATATTTTTTACCTTCTTCCTCTCCATTGAACTGTAGCAAGATGGGTGTGTATGTGACATGGTCTCAGATTAATTTGCTGTTTTTACAGGTGTAGACAATGCTAATTAAGGACTAAATCTTGAATACTGCTTATAGATTCAGTGTTTGTGTTTGAGTAGAGGCTCCTCCATGGGCACTAGAACAGACTTTTTCCTCCATTTCATGTATGGATTTCTGTTCTGCATTGCTTATACTGACAAAGAATAAATACCATCCTCATTTTCTCAGTGTGATGCTTAAGGAGCTGTAGATGAGATTTCTTGTTCTGTGTTGGTCTTTTCTGAAGACAGTAAAAGTCTGTGAAATGAGACAGAAATTTGACATCTCTTAGAACAACAGAGTTACTCTGAATTTTTGAGTCTAGTTTCAAGCAGAGAATACAGTTCATTGTATACACCAAGTACATCAAGTATTTCTCCCTCAAAATTCACGGGAAGCTCTGAGGCTGGCAGTTTAAAATCAGCATAGGCCATTGCTGCGTGCTGATGCTGAAGTGTTGAAGGCGATTCCTTCAGAAGGCCTCATCTTGTGTGGCTGCTGGTGAGAGTGATGGAGATGATCCACATATGAATCATGTTTATTACATAACAAGGCTCCGTTCTGCCAGGCTGTGCGCAAACACAACTGCGAGATAAACCCTGTCCTGATGAACTTGCAGAGTAAATCACCAGCAGAGACAGAGGGACAAAGCATGCAGCTTGAGGAGTGTGATCACTGCAGTGAAGGCTGTGATAACTGCAGACTCTGTTTTAGTTGTGGGATTGATTTCATTTTATTGAATCTGCGTGTTGGTGGATGCTTGTTTTCTTCTCTTTAATGTCCGCTATAGATATGTTTAATCAAGGAAAGGGAAATAGAATGAAAAGAGAAGTGTGCCTGACATTGATAGAAATCCTGTTTGGAGAAATTGTTCAGGAACAGTTCATCCATGTGAAAATATGATCCTTGTAAGACTGCCAAGGTCATTGAGGCCTGTGGAGATCTGATGAGTAAATGCTGGTCACGCCTGGAGGCAGCTTCAGCTTATGAACTCAATTCTTCAAAAAATGTAAAACAGTTTTACAGAAAAGAATGTTTGTCATTAGCCTGTCACGGCTGTTTCCCCTTGTTTTCTTGTGCCCTTTTCAACCACTGTGTGTCCCTTTCTGTACCTGTCAGCTGCCCTGGGTGTGCTGGAGCAGCTGGAATGTTGGGGCTGGTTTGTGTCCTGCTCCTTGGGAGGCATCTCAGCCTGCTCGTGGGGTGTGAGGGGGTGCAGACAGAGCCCTTTTTAGTGCCGTGGCATCGGCAGAGTTTTATTCCAGCCCCTGGTGCGTGGGCTGCCCCAAGTGATGGTTACACCAGGAAATTACAGCAGCGTGGCCACCTCAGTGAAATACATCAAAATACATGTTTGTTAAGATACCCAAATACCCGTGTAGAAACATCTGTAATGAGAACAGTACCAGTTATTTGAAAGATGAATCCTTTCATTGCTGGTCCCCCACCATTGCTGCTAATTTACCATCAACCGTGAACATTCAGAACCAAATATACAGAATATTTGGTCCAACTTCGATGCATCTGCTGCTCTCCTAGACATACTGGGTGCCTGCAAACAGTTCCAAAAGAGTTCATTTTGTTCGCCACAACTTTTGGGAAGCCTTACTACGCTTGCTTTAGTGAAAATGTGTCTACATTCTGTAGTATACCTTGATGTTTGAATTTGCACATTATTTAACATCCCTTCAGCATTCATATTTTCTTTGATCCCCTTGCTTATTAAAAAATGCAAATCTAAATTGTATCTTATTAATGTGCTTCTTTGTGCTAAAGCTGTGGGGGGTTAAAATCCCAGCTTTGGTAACGTATTTGGATTCTTAATGTGCAAAGTGCAAAGAGAGCTAGACTTCTGCAGGCCATATTTTCTAATCAACTGTTATGAAAGAGATTTTTTATTGTGTTTCTGTTTCTTGCTCTCGTGGAATTTGCAGGAATAAAAAGAGTAATGACTTCATTGTTATACAAAAAATATTTTCAACCATGGATAGAGATCCTTAGTAATTTGCTGCAATTTCTCAAAAGTGATAATGACAAATGTTGGATGAAATTTCAGAAAAATATGTATTTGAAATATAGGAAAGCCTTTTAGTTGGTTGGTAGAAGTAAATATTTTTTTTGTTGGGGACCTAGTACATGGATTTTGTAGTAGTAAACACTGGTCAGTCATTTTTCCAGTTAAATATAGTAGCTTTTACGTACTGAGTACATCCTTTCAGTATTACAAAAAAAAAAGCAAATGCCGTAAAATTACTCATGCATTTAAGGCCATTAAAGTGCTCCTTATATTTCCTTTTTGCACAACTTGACCTATTCCTTTGCCCTGGTAAAAGCTTTCTCTTCATGTTAATGGCTTTTTTTTTCTTAACATTACTGCTTGTTTCTGAATTGCTTCTTATGCATCTGCTTAACTTGTTGGGAATTTGGGTGGGTCATTTCTACTTGGGATTCTGCATTGCATGACATCATAACAAAACATAAACCACCTGTGAGATTGGTGAGAGAAAGCAGGAAAATGTCAAACTTTGTTGTAATGCAATGTTACTTCTTCACAACTTACTTTGCAGGAAGCTTGACATACAAATTGAACTTTATCAGAAGCAGTCCAATCAGTAATGAGTTTTGCAGAAATATTTGGGTGAAGACAAACTAGAAAAGTTGATTATTTAAGTTTTTTAAGAAAGGAAAAAAATTACTGTAGAATTAGTCTTAGGAAACTAATAATAATGGTCATATTTATGCAACTTGTATGTTTGTTGAAGCAGCTAATCCTTGTGTTGTTTCTGCAGTAGCTGCAATTTTAGGATGTTCAGATCTATGGTAAATTGTCGTTTGTGATAAATTGTGCTTCCTTTACTGTCCCATTCCTACTCCTGCTGCTTCCAAAGCCTGAGGGATCCGGCTGTTGGATGGGGATGGCAGCTGTGGGTGGAGTGGATACCCTGGTCTTGACCTTATCCTAAGCTTCTGCAAACTCAGAGGGAACTCTTCTAAGAGCCATTTTAACATAGTGGTAGCTCTATTCCACATTAATTTGCCTTGAAAAGAATTAGTGGTTAGGGAAGGACAAAGTCCTTCATCCAGGAACTGGATGTCCTGTGTTTGTAGCCAGGCTTTGCAGAGTTTCACACTTGGGGGATCATTTAATGGCTGTGGCCCTCATGCGAAGGCCACGGGTTACATTTGGTGCAGTATTCCCTGGTCCCATCTCTTTTCAGCTCCCTACAACTCAGGGGCTGAATGCTGAGAACACTGACATTTCTTCCAGGAGCCCTTCAGAAATGGAAAGTGCTGCTCCTGCCACTGTCCCTTCACTGGCTTCCTGCAATTTTATAGATGAATGGGAAATGCTACGAGAGGGGGTCTGGAGCTCCCCAGGCTCTGGCTGACGGACAGCTCTGTGGGGACAGGGCTTTGGGGAGCTCTAGTCCAGCTTTCCCTGCTTTCCTGAGCAGATAAAACGGCCCCTATTTGTAAGGCTCAACAAACTGCCATTGCTAAGGATGGATGCTGTGGAAACACCCCTTGCTGATCTGACTGCCAAATCTGCATTTTGGAAGTCCTTGCCTTGCTGGATCCACAGCCATGGAGCGTGGGGGATCCTGACTCAGGCCCCCTCTTTGCTGTGGGCAGCGAGGGGGTCTGCTTTGTGCTGTTCTGCTTCCATCGTTGAGGCTCGACCTGGATTTGCTGTGTTTCTTTGGCTGCATCACGTTCTCTGCAGCAGGAGCCTTTAGCACTGCTGCCCCAGCTCAAGTGTGTTGACCAGGAGAGATTAAGAGAGATTCCAGCTTCCTCAGGAAGATAGGAAAGAAGGCAAGCAGTTTCATGCATTTGAGATTTAAGAGGTCCTTATTTTATTCCTCCTGATGGTCTTGTACATGTTTAGGAGGGTGATCAGGACACTGGGGGTGGGTGGATTGTCCTAAAATAGTGGCTTTGTGATCTCTTTGCAGTAAGGACACTTTGTGCATTGCTTGGGGCTTTGAAGCTCTGGAGGTGTGAGTGCACATTTGAAGATCCTGGTGTTGCCATAGAAGGGTTTTGTTAATGTGGGTAGAGAGTTTCTCCATTTATATGTTTATTCATAATGGAAACAACAGTAATAAAGTCTTGGCCAACTTTATGATAATAAGGGCCTGATTTATCAGAATGCTTCTACTCCTCTGGGCCACTGTGGTGAGACAAAGCTAGCAGAAATCTGGTTTAACTTCTCGGTTGGGGTGAAAGTTATTTTCCTTCCCTAGAGTAGCAAAACCACCCCAGACAGTCTGCCAATCCCTCGAGGCCTCACTCCTGTCTCTGTGTATCCCTTGGTGATGTGTATGTACTGGAAGTGAAAAGACAGATTTTTGACTTTGAGAACTACTATTTTCTACTGATAAAAGACCTTCTAAAAACGATTCAGCATAGCTTGGCCAATGATTTAAGAAAGCAATTTGACTGGTAACATATGGTGTATCATCATAGGATGATTTAATCATATGATTAAAAAAACTTCCTTTTTAATTTCAAGTTAAATTGTGTCTTGAATAGAAAGGAAGAAAAACACTCAAGAAATGTGAGGGTTTTTCTTTTCTTCTGATGGACTGATTAAATTATTTTTAGTGTACTTAATAAACTGAAGCTGTCACTAAACCATTAGCAATTTGAGAACTCATGGAAGGAAAAGGAGGCTCAAGGGGGCTGCTGAAAAACTAACATAGAACCTACTTTATTTAAAAAAAAACAAAACATATATATATTTATATATACAAACAAACACATACACACACACACACATCAGCAATAAAATAGACCTATGAAAAAAGCCCAGGGAATTATGATCCAGTTCCCAAACACGGTGCTTGGAAGCATGATAGAATAGGGTATTAAAAAAAAAAATTGATTTAAAATTATCTAGGGGCTGTAAGGTGATAAGGAGGGTCAGTGTGGATTCATTAAGAACAAATGTCAAAGCAGTGTAATATCCTTTGTGACAGGGTAATTGTCAATTGTTCTGAATTGTAGTATGTGGTGTTTAGGTTAGATATTAGAGGAAAGAAATGTAACTTTAAAGATAACCCAGCACTGTATGTAATACCATGGGGGCTGTAGCATCCCCACCACTGGGAGACAGAGACAGATAATTTGCAAAGGATGGATTTATTTTGGCTTGCCACAGTAGGATGAACTAGACAGCCATTACAGCTCCTTCCAGCCTTGAATTTGTCTGAGCTTCCTAAAATTTCAATGCAGTTTTGGACTGCTTGGTGAGATACGTGACAATGAAGCTTTCCCTAATTTATTTATTCAGGTTTGTGGTAGGAAGGCACAGCACTCTTTTTCTGCCATTTTCCATTCTTTCCATTTCCTATGGAAATCAGCTGATGTGTTTTGTCGTAATCCTGTGATGGCTCTTCACATGAAGGCTAGGACATCCTTTTCAAATATCCTCATAAATCAGCAAACCTCTCTGTCCTTATGGAACCTGTTGGGTGACAGTGAGGCTGTAAGCGGCCTGGTTGTATGGGTCAGTTACAAGATCATTTACTGGTTTAATCCATTTTTAACTGGATTTAAAAAAAAAAAAAAAGTCACCTCTGCTTGTACTGTACATTTCCTTTTCTCCAGCATCTGAGGGCCTAAAAGTACAAAACTACAGAACCACAGAAATTCCTGCAGTTGGGAGTTTTGCTGTTATGTCCTTCTTTCATTCATTCTGCAAGAGCATAAAAAAAGAATTTTATTGTATGCAGCTGAAATATAAACCCAAATTTTTCTTTAATCTTTACTCTTACAGTTATCTCATTACTCTTGTAAAATAATGAGTGAATGCACCCCATTTTGATTAAAGCAACAGATCTATATCCAGTTAATTTGTGGATAAATATGGGTTTCTGCCATTGATGTTTCTTGATCCACACAAAGTGGTTATATTAATACTGAAACATTATTAATCAATAGGTGGCTCTTTAAAAATACATCACTAAGACTAGCCAATTACCTTTAAGTATATATCAAAGGCGACAGGGCAATTTGAGTAACAATCATGGTCCATTAGAGTTCCAAACATTTTAATTATAAATATAATTTTATCTTCAATGAAGCTTGCAAAGAAAATTTAAATTTCTCATTTTGGCCTGAAAAAATTTAAAAAACCCACCAAACTGTTTCTTTAGTTTTTCAGTTTTTGTTTAGGAAAGTACAAAAATGTGCTTAAATTCATCTTAGTTTCCCGAATTAAAACTACATAAACTGTGTGTTAACTCATACTATTTTTAAGATAGTCTGCTCTCTAAGATCACAAAAGTAAATATAAAGATATCATTGAAGGGTATAGTTCTGTTTGGTTTATAATGCTAATTAACTCTATTGACTTTCAGTGAAATGGAAATTCTGACCAAAGCATACAATCTATCTGTAGCCTCCCAGAAATACATTCTTTATTCAAAGACTTTAGGCTGTAATTTTGGGAAGCATATGGTGTATTTTTTATATCTTGTTGAAAGTTTAAATACCCATTTTGAATATAAAACCTACTCTGCCCTATTTATGGAGCCACCACTGATGCTTCTGCTCTAGGAAAGGAATGTTATGTGTGGAGTATTGTGTTGTGGTTTAAAATCAGATGGGAAACTATATTTTCCTTTGAAAATTTTTGAAAAACCATTCTCCATGTAAATTTTCTTATTTAAAAAGACAATTTCCCCTCTGGCTCCTCTCCCTGAGCAATTACCCAGCACAGGCAATCTATGGAGAATAGCACGAGGTGTAGCTGATTGTCATTCAACACAAGTGAAATCTTTAGGTGAACATTAGTCACTCTTTTAGACATGTTAGCTTGAAGTGGAAGCAGTCAATTACAGACTAGAGGCTTTATGGCTACATTATTACCATCATACTATTAGATTTTCGTCAGCAGCATTCTGTTTGATCGATCCATGCCACGACATTGATGGATAGTTTTGTTCTTCAAATGTCAAATATGTGGGACTTTGGTACTTTATTTATTTACTGGTGCGCTGCTGTATTGTGGATACCTTGCCTTTCTACATCATTCTAGTCTCAGCAGCTAATCATGATTCATTTTATTTGAAGTTTTGGTGTTGATTTCAATAGCATTCTTAATCATTCTTTCTTATACTCTTGAATTACAGAGGGAACTGTGCTATTGCATTGGACGTGCACTTAGTTGGACATGTGGAAGTTTTCCCAGTGGTAGGAGGGGCTTGGAGAGCAGGAGCTGTGCTGATTGAGAAATGTGTGTGTATCCAATGTGTAATGAATTTCGAGATTCTGTTCCCTCCTTGGTGCTTCCATGTGCAGTGCTTTTTCTGGGATTGTTAAAATTTTCTATTATTTCGTATCTCTCTAACACGTGGCAATGACATTAGCACATCTCTAGCTTCAAGATGCAGGTTTAGTTTAGCTCTCAGGCTTTTATATGAGTACTATTTTTAACTGAATATAAGCATTTGCAATTGTATTCAAAAGTAAAATAATACTGGAGACACTAATCAGGGATATAAACACACTTTTGTGGTTTTGGTGGGGATGAAAATACAAGTAAATAAAAACAAAGAGCAAATGTATGTGAGATGATGTTGATCTCCTGTCTCCAACAGGCCTGAGAAGAAACTCCTCATCAGCCTGTTTGTGAGGGGCACTGACTCTAAGTACTTTAACCATCTCTCAGCATTTTCCTAACAGTGCCACTGAAACAATTCCTCAAGAGAAAGAATAGAAAAAACAGGGAAGCAGAAGGTCACCAAAGTTTTCTGCTCAGTTTGGTAAAGCATCAAGGTTTGCAGGCAGAAATTAGCATTACGAAGGCTCTGCACCCATGGCCTCAGTGCCTCAGTCAGAGCCACAGTCACGGACCAGAGCAGTGTTTATGCAAGAACATCCAGGAGTTGAAGTCTCCACGTCCCCACATGATAGAGTGACCAGTGGGCAGTGCCGTGTCCAGAGGAATGATGCTGGACAACTCGCGGGAGCTGCGCTGCTGCTGCCTCTGCAGCACTGCACTGGCTGCCTGTTCAGGAAGGGAATGTGTTAATACATTAATAGTGTTCATACTAATGTTGTCTTGAAATGGGTTCCTCACTTACTGAGACATGTTAAACATAATTTGCCTATTTGGAAGCCATACATCATTAGTCAATTAGTATTTCAAACCCATCCATTTAAGTCAATACTGCACAAGCATCCTAGCAGGATGTGAGTTGGGATGTCAGTCTCGAGATATGAATTCCTGGCAGCAGTAATGCTTTTTACCTGATCAGGCAGGAGTATGAATGTTGAAAAAGGAGTGAAAAAAAAGTGATTTGCGTAAATGTTATAATTTTGATTACAGGAGTATTATCCACTCTTGATTCATCTGTTATCCATGTCCCTCCAGTGCCTCTTGGACAGGGCTGCTGGTGCTGTATAGTTATTATTCTCCACTGCAGAATTGGCTGCAGTTCAGTAGTGTGTGTGTGTGTGTGAAGTGACTCTGAATAAAACAGACTATTTAAATGTAAATAGTGTTGTCATTTTACTTAGTGAGGCTCACTCCTCACTAATTAGGAAGACATTCATTTGACTTAAGTATTTGAACACCAAAATAATTAATTTTGTTATAACATTGCTTTTCTCTTCCAACTGTGTTGACTTTTGTCCTGTGTACCTGTGCATTCACATATTTGCAAACATGTATGCAAAATAGAAAACAGTATATTCTATATGTATTTTAGAGTTAAAAATGGAAGCAGGTAAAGTGTAAGCTGATGTCCAGTCCACTATAGCACTTAATCAAATGCTTAATTGATTTAAATGGGTATAAAAGACAAGATAAATTTCAGCATTAAACCTGGATTCAGAGTTTTTTGAAGCAAAATACTGTGTTCAGTGAGCTTCAGACTGAGCTCTAAATAACAGACAGCAGAGGCATAGGGTCAGCACCTTGAAAAGAGACACAAGTGCTGTGTAGTTAACAAGTCAAAATGATTTTATTTCCTCTTTCCCTTTATTTCAGGAAGAACTCCTTTTTTTACATTTGGCAAAAAAAGGAGAGATTGGCCCTTTGTGAGAGCTAAGTAAAGGTAACCAGACTAGCTCAGGAGAGGGATCGGTGGGGAACAGGGGAGCGCCAAGAACACTGAAGACACAACAGAAGCCTTCTGTCTATTGCCACATGTTGTATGTGGCATAAATGAAAGTGAAAGGGAGTTTAGATTAGAGAGTAGGCAATGGTGTAATTGTTAGTGTGGTGTAATTTATTAAATATCATCATGATGTCAAGTTAACAAACCCTCAGGTGCATTGAAGGTGACATGTATCATACACAGCTGCCTCACCTTCATTCTGTACTGCCTTGTCTTCTGGGCACAGTAGGATGGGGACCATCAAAATCATTCTTGAATCTCCAGGGCAGTATCCCTGAAGTTACTTATTTCCAAAGTATCTTGTTTCCCTTGATCCATTAAGTCCACCTGCCTCAGAGCACCCATCTCTTGGTCGCTGGCTCTTGGTCTCAGCAGTGAAACTTCAGATGAGCACTGAGTGAAGCTCAGATAACCAAAGCCATGAACAGACAAGAGTCAGCACTGCTGCCCTCTTCACATCGTGGTGAATTTATTTGCATTCAACAGGATTTCATTGGGACCAAGTGACAGAGAAAAGATGAGCAGCTGGTGGTGGATTAATGGAATGAGGCTCGTATTTGGTTGATAGGGCAGAAAATTGCCCCGAATGGTTTACCCTGGCAGCAGGGAAAGGGGGTGATCTGGTGCCTCCCCAGCTGCTGTGGTTTTGCTGTTCTCTGTCTCTATTGCTCTCTCCAGTGCCATGACGGCATCACCCTCTGCCCCACCCCTGCTGCTGCTGTCCCCAGTTGATCACCTGCCCCGTGTCTGTCACTGCTGCTTTTACTGTGCTTTTAGCCTCTCTTCCTTGTGCTGGTGGAATTCTGTCCTGACCATTGAGACATCTGTGAATCTCCCGTCTAGGAAAGGTGGAGCTTTCCTCTTGTTATTCTGGAGAGAGGATCTTCCGTTTTCTCTGCTTTTAAATGTTTCTTGAATTATCCCATCAGCTGCTCTTGTCAGACTCGATTTGCAATCCCTTCTCCAACCCACTGTCCTCTCTTGGTGTTCCTTCTGAAATACTGCAGAATAAGCAGGATAATTTTTCTACTAAGGTTTTATATACTTTGACTTTTTTTTCAGGTTATAGCCATCAGGAGCAAGCTGCTGTCAAAGATAAGCTAATATACACTCCTGCAGTAGACAGTCAATGTGTGTAAACCATCCCTACCTACACTGGTATTGCTTGGGGCTGGAGTAAGCTATGCTTCAGCAACTCTTGAATTAACAGGTTTTGTCTGTCTGTAGCAATCTCCCGAGTACAACTCGTACAGAAACTCTTGGTCAGTGATTTGGGGTTGTTTTTTGTTTGGCAACCTCTTCTTTTTTCTACACCCCCAGTCTGAGAATAAATAGCACAAGTTTAGGTATCTGGAAAACATGATTTAGGTTGTGAAGAAAGAATATCAAGGGGACTAACTTAAAAGACAAGTAGAGTTATGGGAGAAGGAGGGTCTTCAAGAAATTAAAAAGCCACTGTAAAGAGGAAAGGAGTAAATTTAGGAAGAAAACAGGGAAATTATGTTGCAGAAAGTGATTATATACCATGAAAAATTTTAATGGGATGCATTGGGAATACTGGATAGCTGTTTGGAGAAGCCGTGGAATTAGTGAAAAATCTTGTGACTCTGAGATCAGATGTGAATACTTCTTTTGTCAAGTATAAGACCTTGTATTTCTAGAATTTCCTTCCTGCCCTGGCAAGGTCTTCTTCCTTGTCATCTCCTATCTCTGCTTCTGTCTAAATGCTACAAAATTTGGGGGGCTTTGGGCAGACTTAGCTGAGAAGCACAGAAAAATATAGCTTTTTATACCAAGCAATTCTTGGTATGTAGTTGAATCACTAAAATATGTGTTGGAAACTTCATAATATTAAATCTCAAAACAGACACTGTCTTTACAATGGATGGCATATATTAAGGCTGAGACTGAAATAGCACAAGATACAAAAAAAAAAAATACCTTTATATTTTGCATAATCAAAAATATAATCAGTTTATTAAATAGCTCTAAAAGTCCTTGTTACTATTTCAAAATCCAATTAAAGTTCTGAAGTTTTTTGGAAAAATTTTGGATGTTTTGCTTGAGCCTTCATGAAAGTTAATTTCTTTTAAGTTTCATTCCTCCTTCCATCAGACTTAATGTTCATATCACACTGAGCTCAAGTACCTTGGGATCAGCCTTAATTAGACAAAAACATGCGGATTTTTTTCTCACGCTGATTAATAAATATATAGTAGCTATCTTGTGAAATGAGGCATGAAGCCAAATAGTACTGAAACATTCTAGTACATTTATATGTGTGTATAGAAATGTGTCTATATGTGTCTGTGTGAAGAAGACCTAGGCCATTTTAAAGGAAGACTGTTCTGTGCTGTCAGTGTGTGTAATTATAGAACTCCTCTGATTCTGGTCCACCAACGTGAAGAAAGCAAAACCTCATGTTGAATTTAGTTTCACCAACTGTAAGATGGTGTGGTTAGGAAAAGCCAAGCCAAAAACCAAACCAGAAACCATTGCTTGTCTGAAATCTGTGGTTATTTCAGGTTTCGATGTCATAGCTAAGAGCATATCTGGCCCCTTCTTTTCTGTAGCTGGCATGGCTTCAGGAATAAAGCAGTCGTGAGCGAGCAGAGAAGGGACTTTGGAATTTCCTGCACTCCTGCTGTGTAGATTCAAATGCTAAGTTTAAATAATGGATGAAGCTAAGATTGTTATAATTGATCATTGTATGATTTATATGGAGTAATTATAACTAGGTTGAGAAAGAATTTTCGAAAGCTAGTTTCCTGGTAGCCAGAGCCATTAAATAACAGTGTGCTGCCAAAACAAAAATTAGGTGGGAACGTAGCCACAGAGTTCAGAATGTCTGTCCTCTACCTGATTTATAACTACCCTGAGGATGACAGTATCGGTGGTGTTTTCCTGTTAAGAACAGTAAGAGCTGTTTCAATTGTTTTTCTTATCTTTCTAACAGAACTCCACATTGTTTTAAGTGTAGTCAAGCATAATAACTGGAAAACTGTAAAAATCTAATGCATAACAAAATGAAAGGGTGTAAGAGGTTGAAAAGGTTAATTAAAAGTGTAATGATCGCATTTACTGAGACAGTCCAATTAATCACTTTATTCCAGTGGTCATGTGCTACAGAAACCATTGCTCCAGAAAACTGATTTCTAGTTCTAGGATACACGGTCGGTGCTCGTTTAAATGTGTATTTTTCTACAAATGCAAATTTAACTTTTTATTTTAAGCTCCTTTTATTTATTTGAAGATATTTAAGCAGTAGCTAATGTTTAAGCCTGTATCCTCACATAATATGCTACTCCAACCTTGCTCCCTCTGAACAGGATGGGGAGCATTGCCCCCTTGATACTTGTAGTCTTACAACCCCACGGGAGGTTTGCTTACAGCTTAATGGGGTTGTAGGTATAGAAGAAATGAAGCGCTAGAAATACATCATTATGTAATGTGATCTCTCTGAAGCAGTGTATACGACCAACAAAGTGAATTCTCAAGTGTCAACAAGCACAGCTAAATGTGATTTTTACCACGTCAACTGGAAAAAAAGGAAAAAAGAACCTTGAAGGATCAATTACAAGGGTCATAACCTTGTATTATCTGATTTGCTATGATATTCACACAAGCTTTATTGGAATGGAACATAAATTTGAAAAATAGCGAGATTAGAAAGGACTGCAATGCTAGAGCAAAGAGCTAGAAGCTTTCTCCTGGTTTATTTTGCTGGGGCAGCACTTTAGAGGGAGCCCATTATAAGCAGGAGAATAGTAGTTATGTTAACATGGTAATTAATCAAGTCTGAGGAAAAGAGGAAACAAGTTGTGAATTCAATTTTGCAGTAATAAAAAGAAATGCTGAAAGTTGCCCTGTAAATTGGCATGACTTTAGCAAAACAGTCCCTCACTGTGTCTTCAGAACTTGCATGCAGTAAATCACTTCTCATGGCAACCGTGTAGGTTTGAATGTTTTCACAGGTTTATTCTCTATTTCCTTGTCTGCCGGTTCTTTCCTAATTCTGTTGACTTAGTATTTAGCTAATAATAAAATATTGAACTGTATAAAACAGCAGCATATGCAGCAACACATTTGCACTCTGACTATTTTTAAGGGGAAATTAATTGGAAGAACTCAGCTGAAACTCTGGTGATAGCCTTGCACATCACAAACCCAGCCTCTCACTCAGTACAGAGCATGAATTGTATGTGGAATGACTGAATCCCTCACAAAAAAATGTATGCTGTATATGGCCCCAGTCATGCGTAATCCATCCCTGGTGGTAGTGCAGTGTAGATAGGTTAAAATGATCTTTACACCCTAAAACTCTTTAGGGTAGAATTGAAATCATTGGTGCAGTAATGTGAGAAACAGTGACTGGATCACTTTGCAACAACTGTAGTTCCTTTGTTTAGCAGTCTCTGACTTCATTAATGTGTTGCTGCCTCCTAAGTGAGATACCTTGGACAGAAGTAACAGTAGCTTTAAAGAGCCAAATTCATAACCTAAATTATTGAAAATTCAGAACAGCTCCAGTGAACAAAATGGATTTAGCTGTGCTGGCATGAATATAATGTACAACTGCTGTCCTCAGTGCCATGTGGAAAATTAGGGACACTGGCATAACCTGTCTTTAGATTTGTAGCAGAAATGAAAGGTGATAGATCAGGATATTTGTGAGTGAAGACAGAATTTCAGCAGTGTATACCACTGTGTTGTTAACAGTGAGGAGCAGGGTCTCCTCTCGCTCCCTGCCCTCATGGAACTAAAATTTAAACCAGATCACTGTAGGCTTATAAGACTTTCTTCTTACATAAGTCAAGCAGATGCCCCGCACTCAGCCAGCCCACAGGGCTCAGCCACCCCAGAGTTTTCTGCTCAGCCTTTCCCCATTCCTCCCCATAAAAAATTAAAGTATTAAAGGAAATGCTAAGATATAATTTCCCCCCTTTTCATCAACACATATCCAGCATAGGAGCTGCAATCTCTTGCAACCTTTATCTGCAGTGTCTATGAAATGCAGCAGGTAATGGTCAACTAAAGGTAGCAGGATCTAAGTTTAAATGGAGACGAGAGCCATGTTGAATATTAGAGCCCAGATCTGGTGGTGAATTTGGGCAATAAAAAAGGCAGCATTTAGAGAATGTGGCCCCATTAGTGGAATTAAATTTCCAGGAACAGATCAAGAGGTACATTTCAACTGAAAGTCAGAATCCTCTGCTTCCAGGTAATACCTGAAAACGTTAGCAAGATGCTCAGAATCCTTACATAGTACCCAGAGAAAACGGTTAAAAGCAAACAAACAAAAAAGAAACAAGAAATTCATTACTGTGAGGGTGGGGAGGCACTGGAACAGGTTGCCCAGAGACACAGCAGATGCCCCATCCTTGGAAGTGTTCAAGGCCACTTGATGGGTTCATGGCCACTTAGGATGGGGTTTGAGCAACCTGGTGTGGTGAAAGGTGTCTAGAAATAGAGAAACTGAGCTTTGTGGAGGACTTTGGATTTGAGGAGCCAGACTCCCAGCCTTGGGCAGGTGCATCTGTCCATGCAGCAGTCAGTGTGTGCTCCTGGGAGCAGCCAGCCAGGACATCTGCTCCTTGAATGGGCACCCAGTACAAAGTGTCCTGGTGCTTCAGCCACTAAGGCAGTGATCGGAATAGTCCTGGAGGAAGTGGGGTGTCTTTGCTCTCTGCTTGTCTCTGCAGGATTTCAGAAAGCCTGGGAGGTCCCCCGTGGGTTTGGCAGTAACTAGGTGTGGAAGGAAGGGAAGGAGATGTGGTCTAGAAGGGTTATGGATTTTTAGAAGGGATTAGAAGTAGGGAGTACAAGTGGGATCATGCCTCTGCAGGCTTACAAAGTCATCTTCAGGGAGGGTTTCCAATCATTGCTCTTGTAAGAGAAGTCACTCTTTCCTGGGTGCAGGCCAGGACCCAGCAATCTGCCTGCCCAGGAGAGCTCTCCTCCTTGGGCTGAAGCTCCGCGCTCCCTCTTTGTTTGCGCTGTGCACCATTTCCTTGTTGAGAACACTCCGCAGTGAGATGGTTTGAGAGCCCTTCTGGGAAATGAGAACAGTGTTCCTGAGGCTCTCATGTCAGGGAAGGCATTGAACCAAAGTCTGCAAGATCCCGGCTGATGATTCACCCGTGGAGTCTTGTGAAAACCAAGGCCAGGGTGTGTTGGGAAAGACTTCAGACATAGCAGTTGTGCATAACACAGTAGCTGAACGCTTCCAAACATAACATGGCAGATGAACACTTCCAAATCATGCTTGTTGATTCATGCTAAGCAATGTAATTGTTCCCAATCTCTTTATGGCTTGGACAGGACACAGTATTTACCTCCTCCAGTAAATTTATGGGGGTATTCAGAAAAGAATTCTCAAGACCTAGACAATTGTGCGATCATAGACTTAATGACTAACCAGGACTGTAAAATGTTCCAGCTTTGGTCTTAGGAAGCTGAGGTCTCAGTTCAGGCAGTTTTGTTTGTTTGGATCTTTCTGTTGCTGTTGCCTTGGTTGTGCTTTTCACAGGCACACTGGAATCAGTCTCATCCTTGTCCCCTGGTGCCACTGACTGGAATTTCAACATGCATCAACATGTTCTATGTGGTAGTACTCTGAAAGCCCTGGTCATGGCTGATAATGTATTAGATTTAATTTAAAAATTAAGTCACCTGCGTATTAAGATTATGGAAAAGGTTTGAAGTAAGCCAGCTGTTCTGTAAATGCTGAGCAGAAGAAAAGTAGAACTTCAGAATAATGGTGTATATCAGTCTCAGGGTTTTTTTGGGGATAACTAATTTTTCTGCCATTTGGGATTAGAAATAATTTGTCCAGGAAAATGGTAGTTTCTTTTAATCTATTAAAATGCAGATGACAATATTTGCTATGCTTTTCTTATTTTTTAATCTGCTCTTTTTACCGAGCAAAAGTACCTTGGTGAACCCCACAGCAGCACTTCTGTTAAAGTGGGATCATGGCTCTCCTCTTCATTCTGGTCAGTTTTTGGTTGCTATATGCCATATTCTGCACCTGTGTTGGAGTAGGCCCATACCCATGTGGTCACCTCTATCACTTTGTAATTTCGCATTCCATCACATTAACATTTATTGCTCTCTTTACAGCATTCCCTCCACTATATCCACTAGAAAACCTACTAATGCTAATTACTTGCAAATAGTAATGGTAATTTTAATGACAACCTCAGTAAATTGCTTTTTATGTGCTGTAAGAAAATTGAAAACTAAGTGTCCATTTTTGCTGCTTAATAAGAATCTTATAGAACAACTAATATTCCTTGTGCTCCTTCTGTCTAGTGGGAACACAGATAAGAAGCTCCCAGTACCCATTGAGAATCCCTTCTTGTGCACCATGGGGTGGGTTAACAGGAGCTGAGGAGACAACCAAAGGCACAGTAGGTGCAGAATTGAAATAGAAATGGAGGTGCAGGGAGAATGAAAGATTAAGGTGGAGAGACTGTGAAAGAGGGTGAAGCGTGAGGAAGATCAAACACGGTAGAGGAAGCCCTATTAAAACTTCAGGAGCACTTCTGGATAAAAGACTGGAGCATTTGGCTGGGTTCTTTCTGTGGTCTGTGGGAGATTGAGTCCAGCACTGCTGCAGCTGGGCCAGGGTAGGGGGATGCAGGAGGCAACGAACATCGAAATGGTTTCACCTTATGCTGTAGTACAAGGACTGGTAAAATTGATCAGAAAACGTGTCACACGTGTTAGCGTGTGCAGGAGAAGAGCTGGGGGTGCAGGTAAAGGCCAGTCAGTGTCAGTACCCCGGAGTTTGTGTGTGTGGGGCTCTCCTGGGCTCCATGCTGCAGACAGGACCCAGGGCCACGCTCACAGCCACGAGGCGTCACCTGTCACCCGCCTGGAAGTGACTTCCCGCAGTCTGAGGTGATTTGGCAAGAGCGGAGGGCTGTGTGGTTTGGCAGAGATTTCCCAGGCAAAGCAGAATTGGGAGAGGGGAAGCTCTGGGTTGGGAAATGGCAGTGTGAAAAAATCATTGCAGGCTCCTGCCCTGACTGCCCCCAGTCCATATCCTAATGCCCCAAAAAGGATCTCCTTGCTCAAAGCTTTCCCAAAGGATTCTGGCATGAAGAGTAGCTCTGGATTAGATCCGTTTGCTTCTAAAGTAGTCAGTACCTGCTAAGAGCCAAACTCCTGCCTGTGTTAATAATTTAAGCTTTGCGGAACAGAAGCTGGGTGAAATTTTGACCTTATAAATTACTGCTGCATAAGTAATCCTCAGGAACACTTGCAGTATTGTTAACTGTTTGTAGTTACTGCAGGACTTAGGAATAATTATGTTGCACTTTTGTGATAAAAATAAAGCATTAAATGTGTTCCGAATTGTCAATTTAGCGTTAAAATATTATTTAAAAGCTTAAGAGAAGTTGGTATTAATGAGAAGAGTTGGTTTAGGCAGTCTGGTTTAATTCAGATGCAGCTGATGCACCTCTTTTACACTAGTCTTGGTTTTAAAAGGTAAAAATAATTTGTATAATGTTATGACAAGTATGCCAGAAAAAATAGCTAGAGACATATGTATCAAAATGGAAAAGGCAAGGAGCACATTACAGCCAAGGCTGATTTAAAAAACAAACTACCCCCAAAAGTCTGTATTCAGAGTGGACAAGTAGAGGAAAGTGAATCTTGTGCAGATATAAATTGAATGACAGATATGAATATGCATAACTATTGTTTGTGAACACTTTGCACCTGATTCAACTTTCACCAGTATAACTTTAACTTCTGTTCACACTGTCAGTGACTTGGCTCATGTTCTGCCTTTTAAAAAGGCAGGTTAATCAATCTGTCCCTTTTGGTTTTTGAGGTGCTCATATTCACAGTGCTTTTTAATTCTGTAGCAGCATACATCAATACCGTAAGCTGAAGTCTGTTCATATTGCAATACCCCATTCAGAGCTGTTCCACAGAATTTTGTTTTAAAAAGTGGAATTCAGCAGTTGACTCCCAGGCACAAATAACCATGTAATTACTCTGCAATCACATAGTAATTAGCATATACTATTCATATATTGCATAATTATATGCCCTGCAGATTACATAGTAATTATATTTGTACTAAACATATAATTCTATATACTGTATAAAAAAACTTTGAGAGTTCATAGTTAATATTATAGTTGTATGCTAATGTAGTACAACATTTTATATAAAAATGTTACCATTTTATGAGACGGTTGTATTTTGGGCATCTCATCTCTTCTGCATCTGGTGGTGCTTAATCTGTTTTAGGCTGCTATTATAAGAAATGCTTGGCTCTTAATTTATAGTCAAATGTTGCATGTTTATAATTTTGTAATTTATGAAGATAAGATGCAAAAAGTTGCCATTTTATTGTGCAGGCAGCTGAGATTGAGAAGGACTTGGGGCGTGAATGTCAAATTACAAAGGTTAAATGTACAAATTCACTGAAACATAGTTCAGCACACTGCTAGAGTGAAACACCAATCTAATGCTACTTAGCTTTGTGTTATTTTTGGGTGGCTAAGAGGCATGGGACAGTAGCAGGTGATTTATTTGAATAATGGGAAGTGTGAGCAGCCAAGGCCTGTCTTGGGCACAGTGTGTTCCAAAAATGCAGCACCTCAGTGCAGCACAACAGCCAAGCTGCTGTGTTTTCCTGCCATAGAAAAAGAGAAAAGTTTGATGTCCTGATATGGAAATCGGAGGCAGAGTGGTAGGAGAATGCAGATCAGTGGCATTGAGTTGTGGAAGGAGCTTGGACTGAGTTTCTGGGTAAAGGTGAAAGATCTAGGAAAAAAGCGCTTTTTAAAAGAGTAACTTAGAGCTTTGGATCGTTTAAAATGTTTTATCTTTGGCCAGCCTCCCCAAGAGGTTGCAGCAGATTTTAGATATTTGCAAGATGTTTTGTTCAGCTTGCAAACTCTGTAGCATTGGGAAATTAATATATTTTCCTTGGATCTGTGATGTTGGCATTCCTAATATCCAAAGCAGCCTTACAATTATTCTTAATTGAATTTTGCAATCTAGTGCCAGTTGCCTTAGTTTTCAAGCAAAGCGTCTATTGGGTTTTAATATCTGGATAATGTATTGCAAAATTAAATGTGTAATTACGGCCTTAACTTATATCTGAGTTTAAATTTTTCCTGTAATTTCTTGCAGTGTGTTTGTGTGTGTGTGTGTGAGAAAGGGACATATTCCTTGTTTTACAATGTTTCTTTCACAGTCACTTTTTAGTTTTGTGTCACGTTCTTCAAAGCTTGTAAAGTTCATAAGTTTTCCAGGGTTCAGGTGGCATCTGTAGATATTATAACAGTGTTTTACCAAAGCACGGAGCTTGCAGGCCTTGTGGGTGGTCTTAGAGAATTTGCAACTGTGGGATTGCACCCGATTTCCTTCCCATCTGGGTGGGCTGGACTTAGACCTCAAAAAATGTAGTAATGGGCATGTCTATTTTGCTTTTTGCACAGTACAGAGATTACTTTTAAATGTTGTCAGCCGGGGTGGATGCGGCATGTCATTTAACTTGTTCAAGGGGAAAAAAAGTGAAATGTTGTAGCTTTACAAACCAGAGTCAGAAGCCCATGTTCTCACTGTGTTCCTGTGCCAAACACTCCAATTTACCAGGGATTTTAAGAGCTGCTTGGTGAGACCAAGCCTTACCCAATATTTGCCCTGCATGTCTCCTACAAAGAAGATGAAGTGCAGCCTGCCCAGAGTGTCATTTCTTTGCCAGCATTCTGCCCTCACCACATGCCTGAGCTCTTGTTCACTTGTTAAGCCATCATCCCAAGAAACAGGACTGGGCCCAATTTCTGGCACTGAAAGTTTTGTATGTAACAAAAATATATATATTCAGGATCTCGTTAACAATGAAATAACCGCAAACGTCGAAGCACGGTATAAATGTGACGCGTTTCTCACTGCTGTTGTGTTGTTTTTTCTAGTGGAGCCAGTACTTTCAAAGGGGAACAATTGCTTGGATGCAGCCAAAGCTTGTAACCTAAATGATACCTGCAAGAGGTTCAGATCTGCTTACATAACCCCCTGCACCAGCAGCACGTCCAATGAGATCTGTAACAAGCGGAAGTGTCATAAGGCCCTCCGGCAATTTTTTGACAAAGTCCCCCCAAAGCACAGCTACGGGATGCTCTTCTGCTCCTGTCGAGACGTAGCCTGTACAGAAAGGAGACGGCAGACTATTGTTCCTGTGTGTTCATATGAGGACAGGGAGAAACCAAACTGCCTGAATTTACAAGAGTCCTGCAAGAAGAATTACATCTGCAGGTAAGATAGCACACGGCAGGGGAGTGATTAATGAGGGACCAGAGAGAACTTTTTGATGCTGATGGATTTGCCAGGACTGAGGGTGAGAATGTCCACTAAGGAAAAGGATGAGTCAGGGAAAAAAGCAAATGCCTCTGACATCTTTAACAGAGTAACAAAAGCCTTCATTTGCTTAGAGTGTGTGCCTTCTCCAAAACTGTTCACAGCTACTCCCTCGCATTATGGAGGAGTCTTTAAACCCCCCGTTTAATTTTCACAGATTTTTGTTGGCAACATTTTCATTGGGTGTCTCTATGAAATGATGTCTCAGTCTGATTTTTATTTCCCATTAGTGGCCAGGTAAAATTAGAATTTTTCATTATAATGGGATTTATTTTCATTGTACATGTGAGCACTGATAATTTGGAATACAAGCTTCATGTTGGACTTTATGGTAGTCACAATGCACAGATTACTCATATGTTTTCAATTCATTGGAAAAAAAGGAGTCCACATTTGTAGACAGAATCCCACTATCTTCATAGAGCTCTTTTAGCCTTGAAATTGTTTGATGTCCCCTCCCCTGAGAAGAGCTGATGCAACTGGGGGGTCATTGATTCGCTGACCTCATTCCCAGCCTCCTTCCCTGTTGTTCTGGCAGTGCCAAGTGCTGCTCCACGGGACAAGCTGGGTCCTTTCCCCTCCTGGGGTCCCTGCAGGTTCTCACACTGCATATTCAGTGGCAGACAGGGCCTCCTCTGCCCTCAGGAAATGCTTTGCTCCTCCTTAGCATTGTGTATGTTTATATTAGAGCATTGTTATGCTAATGTCATATTTATGAAGTCGTGCCCGAGAATCCTGCTCGTTTCTAATGTGTAAATTTATTGTAGATTACCCAATTCTGTGAATTAGCAAACAAGGGAGATAAACACTATTGTAAAATGTCAAGGACACTGAAGACACGATCTAAATCTTAATAAGTGCTTACTTATGCCTGGTAAAATATTTACTTTGAAGTTTGTTTATGAGATTTCCACTGCTGGTCTTAAGCTTTTCGAGGTAGCACTTCAGATGTGCCCCAGCAGTGTTCAGAGGTGAGTGGGTGAGTGGGTGAGCAGTGCCCTGCCCTCCATGGCTTTGGGGCAATCTGGAGACACAAGAGGAGCAGATTTAAATCAGAGCAGTCTGGCTTGCATTCAGCACCTTCGTTGCTGATGCTGTTGCACTTTATGAAAGCTGGGTAGATGAAGCCTCGGAACAATCCATTTTCTATTTCCATGATGTTCCATTAGTATTTTTCCCTGTATGTATTGTCTTCCCTATACACAGGTCGTGTAAATTAGTAGAGTATCTTTACTGTGTTTTCTGCCAAACTATCAGTATGTTACAGCTCCAATGAAACTGGAAAGAGGATTTTATAGAGAGATATCTCCCTGGTATTCAGGTTGTGGTGTTCCGGAATTAACTTGTTAAATTAATGCCATTACTTCTCTCATGACTGTGTTTTTTCTTTGGTCAGCTTTGATCTAATGTTGTCTCAGCAGTTAAGTTTTTAATGGCATTTTGTTTAATTTAACATCACGAGCCTGGTGTTGCACTTTCTCCATTGCAATGTTGCAGAGGAAAGCTTGGTAAAGTCTCTGCCTGAAGCTGCAGCCAGCACTGGGATGAAATGGATTTATTTGTAAATAAATGGTGGCTTCTTTTGCATCTAGCATGTCAAAATTAAAAAGTTCTGGCTCTTCCAAGTCTCAGTGAAACTTGGCTTTGAGGATGAGGGGCAGCACTGGTGCAAGGGAATGGGTGGGAAATGCCTGCAGGGTCTGGGGCAGCCTCAGTGTGTGCAGGGCTGAGGTCCTGAGGAGGTGAAGAAGTTGCTGTGTTGCTGAGAGTCACCTCACGTTGGTGTTACAGCCTCCTGGGCTCTCTGAACTGCTGGGGTTTTAATACCTGCCCTCACTGCCCGCAGCGAGA
Source organism: Pardalotus punctatus (assembly GCA_013400915.1). Taxonomy (NCBI): domain Eukaryota; kingdom Metazoa; phylum Chordata; class Aves; order Passeriformes; family Pardalotidae; genus Pardalotus; species Pardalotus punctatus. Next base: position 679,346 of record VZTX01031045.1, on the reverse strand, counting down.
GGAGGAATCGGCTCCAAAGCTATTCCAGCCTGTAAGACACGGAAAGACATTTTGTGTCTGTGACTTGTTGTGCACTTAAAGATTGGTGAGATTTGTTCCCCTGGTCCTGCAGGAAAACAGGGATTTGGGCAGGGGAGGAAGGAAATGGGAGATCTCTTCCTTGCTGTTGAATTTACTGGTGCTGATAAATATCAGTCCTTAGAGTAATTCCAAATATGTTTAGAATAATTAAAAGCAGTAGTCAGTAGGTGTGTAATTCTAACTCTGATAACTTCTACTTCATTTTGGAATCAGAAAGAGGATCTAAATGGCAGAATAATTTGAAAATACATTCTGCCTACTGTGAAACCAGGTAATTTAGAAACTGTTATTTGCATGCCTATTGCACCTATTAAAGCCTTTTCATAATGCTAGTTTAGACAAGGGGTACAAGTTCTAAAGCTTTTCTGAAAATATATTCATAAAATGGTTTATGAATGCTGCTTACTCAGAAATGCAAGATTTGAATCTGCCTGTGCTCCTTATATCATCTGGGCCTGTGTAAACAAGTATTAAAACATTCAGTTTTGAGTGCTCTTTAAAAGCTTTATCCTGGTGTATATATTATATATTACCCAATCTGTTCTTGAAACAGAGTTAAGAGCAGGGAAGCAATCTGGCCAAACTGCAGGTACCACTGATAGAGATGGCACAATGCTTTGCTTTTTTATTATTTTTTTATTCATTAATCTGTTTGTTATATAACAAATTCTCGATCAAGGGAAAAAGAGACCTGAAATGTCGGGAAATGCAAATAAGTTCTGACTTACGTAAACAGTCCTAATTTTTCAGCTCCATCAGAATGCTGAATGGTTCACTTTCATTATCATTTGTCTGCTGCCTCTACTTATATCCCAGTCCAAATCCAGCTTTGAAACAATTGTAGTCTCTCAGGCATGTCTGTCAACACTCAGTGGAAAGAAGAGGGAAAAAAACAACAAGAAGAAGCCATTAGAGTTCTTTTTTGTTGTGACATAAACAAATCTTCTAAGAAAAGTCAATGTACCACCAAAAACTTTCACCAGTGATGTCATGGAATAGCACAAACCTCTGAGGAACTTCGTGATGTGGTCGCTTCAGCCAACAATTAATCCTCAGAAAGTTGACTGGCACGTTTTTAAAATATCATCCTGCTGGAAATGCAGGGCAGGGTGCTTCAAATTTGCCACTATCACTTTTGACAGTACTGCAAATACTATTTTGCTTGAGTAATGGAAGTGTGAGTCATTGGTTTGGTCTTTTTAATAATTTGTGTTTTGAATTTGCATACTTTGGTTTTTCCTGGATATGTTCAGAAGACACTGACCAGAATGATAATGATACAGACCCATTATTTATTGAAAGAATGGTATAAATTCATTCATGTGCTGAAAAGATCGGAAAGGAAGGGCAGCATTTTTTGTTAATAAAAGAAACTGGTAGGAGCGTGTTTCTTGTCCTCCACAATAATTATACTCAAAATAACTCATCAGATCATTGAGGCTCATTTTTGAAGCTCAAATAGCCAGAAAGTAGTTCTTAACTCATTTCAGAAGATAATTGTCTTCTTAATTTTTTGCCTTTAGTTCTGCTAAAAGTACATGTTGCTGTCTGCAGCTGTTTGACACTGAAAAAAAAATATAAAATTGCTGCATAGCATATTTAAATAACTTATTCTTGTGGGATATCTAACGGATAATAATGAAATATCCTATTAGGTTCCAGTACATGGGTCATCTCCTTGAAAATACAGTGAAAAATATTTTCAGCACTGTGTGTTCAGAGAACTAGATCTTTATAAATGTGCTTTCATTGGTGTGTTCTTAACTCTTGACCAGTTTCTGGTCACCTGTCCTATCCAATCTTAGTTTTGTGGCAACCACCCATTCAATTCTGTGTGAAAGATACCTGCTTCTGCAGGAACACTGTGAAGAATCACAACACAACATTGTTGTCAGTGAGGAGAAGAGTTCATCCACTGGAAAAGTTAGAACAGAAGCTCAGCTGCTTGCAACATTTCCTGAAAACATAAGAACCTTGCCAAGAAAATAATTTTCCTTCATGATATTCTGTTGAACACTTTTGATGATAATTTCCCTTGGAAGGGAAGTCACTGTGTGTGTGCTCCTTTTCCATGAGGCATGTGAAAATCTGCAGGTGCTTTACAGCTGTAACCTGTAGGTAAAAGTGGCTTCTCTATGTGAGATTTGTGGGCTGTTCCTGCAACAAGAGCCACTGCTGGCTGCAAACCCTGCGCCCTCGTGGGCAAACACTACAGAAGAGTGTGTGGGGAGATGTTATAAATGTGCAGGCAACCATTTTAATCCTGCTCCAGGATGGGGGGAGTCATTCTCTGTTACAGCTTCAACAGGGAGCAGTGCACTGGAGGGATGTGTGGGAGGAGATGGAAGAGGAGAAGAAGAAATTTTTTTTTTGTCAAATTTTCTGTTCCTTAGACTTCTCTTTCATTTTTCTCACTTTTCCCCCCATATATTTCTTTCCTCATGCTTCTTCCCCTCGCTTAGTCTCCTTTCATCTCCACTTTCCAGATCTTCCCACAATTATCTGGCTTTCACTGCCTCTGACACGTTTGAATTCTATTACAGTCATTTATGGTGCCTCCTCACCTGCTTCTCTGTATGTTGTGCTTTTCCTCCCTCAATATCCTGCCACGGTCCAGTGATCATCTGTAATTCAGCAAATGAGAGGGAGAACATGGGTGCTGCCTCCCTTTCTGAGCCTTGTCGCTGGTATTGGTGACAGTTCAGTTGGCCAGATAAAAACCTGAGTGCTCACTGTCAGCCTGACTAGTTTTGCATGTTAAAAGGGCACTTTTTGGGTATTTTCATAAAGGACACAGTAGCATTATCCAGTTCTGGATAACAGAGCTGGGTTTGAGTCCCTCTAGGGCATTTATATCAATTTGGCACTCAGAGCACTCCGGCAGCTCCTTGAGATGATTGCTTTGCTGTGCTTATGCAAGACCAGGACAACAGCACAGTTTTTGCAGTCCCGTTAAGGACATTTTAAAAAAGGACACTTGATTTCCAGAGAAGTGCAGGGTGTGCCTGCAGTGTGTGTTTGGAGTCTGAGTCAGGGAGTGGGTGCAGAACCTCTCGTGCCTGACTCACCCTGCAGTAGGTGTGGGATGCTTGCAGTGCAGTGGGGTTAGCCTGAGCTCTCTGCACCTGCACTCAGGAGAGCTCCTGTGTCTAGAATACCAAATGGGACAGAAAAAATTGTAAATCTACCTTTTGGCCTGTGCCCACAAGCCCACGTCACATTTGTAAGCATAGCCTGAATTTGAAGAGTGATTTTTATACATATATGGATATACAAGCCTGTAAATGTATGCATATATATATATATATATATTGCTAGGGGTTTATTTATTTAAGTGTAAAAAAACAACCCAGCTATTCATTCATTTTAATGAGCTAATAGTGAGGCATGGTGACAGTTCAGAAAATTCAAAAAATGGGGTCTGAGGGGAGGTGGGAAAAAAAACTGGTGTACTCTGCAGAGGAAACTTGATGGTGTAGTGGAATATGTGTGTGGGGAATTGCTAGCCTGGAAAAAAATATTAATGCAGTCTCTGCAAAATAAGCAAAAACCTTTCAAGAAAGGCAAAGTAAAGATAGAAAATGCTGCAAAATTGTATTATTTTCTTCCCTTTTTGTCCCTTACATGATTCATTACTTTGATGTCTTCTGTTAGCAGAGTAAATAGACATAATATCACTCTCCCCTCCCCCCCATAAACAAAGGTAATTTAAATTTTTTTCCTTCTGAATAAAACTCAAAATGAATCAAGCAGTTCCTCCTTGTAAGATATCCATGAATCCCTTTGGAATCAAAAAAATCCAAACATCCAGCAAAACAAGACTGCTTTGTCCCTGTTGAAGTGTGGATGGATCTCATTCTGCAGTGCCAAGATCTGCTTGGCTGGCCCTCATTTATGCTCTCTCTGTTCTGCTTAAGAGGGGCCTGAAGATTAAAAGCTTGCTGGGTGATTGACATTTCTCCGAAAGCAGGAGAGACACAAGGATACAGTAATTAGAAAAATGGCTCAGTTTTTTCCCTGCACCCAGCTTTCCCTTGGCTTTGTGCTGTACCAATGCAGAGAGGTCATGCTCCGAGGAGCAGTAACTAGACAGTATCTTCACGCTGAGGTCCCTTGTCAGGCAAGCTCGAAACTCTGCAGGCAGCTGCCCTTCACTCAGGTGGATTCTCTGCTGCTCAGGTCAAAAATAAGCTCTGGTGCTGAGTATTCCTTATTACCTGTCTGCAGGGTTAAAGAGGTGAAATTGGGAATAAAGTGTGCATGTGTGGATGTACAACAACCATAAAATAAAGTTGGATGCCAATGATTCGGGTTTTGTAGGCTGTATTTAGATATCCTGCTTCCATGCCAGTCTCTTTCTAGTCAGAATGAGGTGGGCTAAGGTGCTTGTGACCACTGAATTTCAACTCTAAGAACCCAGGGGCATTTGTATTACCTAAATGTGGTCCTTCCTAGAATCAGAGAGTTGCTTAGGTTGGAGAAAGCCTTGAAGATCATCATGTCCAGCCCTAAACCTAACACTGCCAAGCCACCACTAAACCATGTCCCCAAGTGCCACATCTGCAGGTCTGTTAGCTACCTCCAGGGGTGGAGACTCCACCACTTCCAATGCTTGAAAACTCATTCTGTGAAGAAAATTTTCCTAATATCCAATCTAAACCTTTCCTGGCACAACTTGAAGCCATTTCTGTCATCTTGTTACTTAGAAAAAGAGATTCCACCCTGCTAGAACCCCCTTTCAGGTAGTTACAGAGAGCGATAAGATCTCCCTTGAGTGTTCATTTTGTCTGACAAGCCTTATTTTGTTAATTTAAGTGCCAAAAGAAAAGCTGCCTGTATAATTTTAGAAATAAGACTACAGATTAGGAACATGAGCCATGGAGGGGGTTACAGCAGGGCTAATGTGGCCCATTTTGTTTTGTTGATTTATCGGGGGGGAGAGATTAAACTACCTTTGTTAATTTAGCAGTTTCACACGTTTAGTCAAAAATATTGAAATCCAAGACAGTTAAATTTAGCATTAAACTTTAATAGAGATCTAAATTTGAAGCTACTCATGTTTCCACAGTTAAGCAAGTTCTTAATTGCTTTGCTGGATGAGGTTCCACTAAGAGTACTGCCACTGCTGATTTGTTGAATTGTTCATTGAGAAATTTCTGTAGAGAAGAGTTGAGCATCCACTGGTTTGCATGAGTAGTTTCCACCCCCTGATCTATGAGATGTGGTGAAGAGAAGATCTGTTGTGTACACCCAGTCACATTTGGCTAACTGGCTGTTTCTGGGGCAAAGAAAGGGTGTATCTATCACACAGTAGCATTTTCTTTAATAAATCAAAATGTTTTTTCATTTACATCAAGCCATATATATGCTACAGGCAAGAAGCTGCTCTGTGTTTAATGTGAATAACAGATCTGTTCTATCAAGTCCATTCCCAGTGTACTTCCTCTGACATCAGTGAGTTCAGTGGATTTATTCCAGGGGTGAATTTGGCTGTTCCTGTTCTGTGTAGGTAAATCTTCAGGCAGTGCTAATTAGGGGAATGTCAGCTGACTTTACCATTCCATTATGCTGGACTTTGTAAAGGTTATTTATATCATTCTACATCAGGGCCCAGTGAGAGAATATTTCTGGTGGCAGTTCATCTATTAAAATCGCTGCAAGAAAATGTAAGCACTGAGCTAAAAATAAAACTTTGTTTCTCTACAGAGCAAGAGACAGCCACATGCATATTTTCAAATTTTAGCATTCTAATGTTTAGTGAATAGAAATTGCATTGCTTTCATTATGTTAATAAACATTACCATGTTACTGTTAAGTGGAGGGCAGATGTAAATGTTCCAGTGTCTGCAAAGGTTTCTCAGCAGAGGTGCTGGTTGTTCCCTGTGCTTTAATGATCTGCTGGCTTTAAAACAAGGGACACAGAAAGGGTTTTCTGGTGTGTGTTTACTGTTGCTGATAGGTTTTCTGTGTGAGCTGACTGTGACCCTTGTCTAAGATTATTAACAGATGACCTCAAATTCACATGTTTGTGCTTACATTCTACTTGTTCATGTACATTCTATAAACTATTAAAGGAAGCTTTTCTATTGTAAGGCACATATGACTAAGAACTCTGTTAAATTCAAACTATATTATTTGAATGTTCAGTTCACTTTCTTTTGTTCCAATTCAAGCATAAATCACAGTGGTTGTCCTCTCAGTTATGATGCTCCCTTTTGCCAATTAATCATTATGAAATCTGGAGATACATCTCAGTAACTGGCCATCATGCAGCATTGCAAAATATTTTTCAGAGTGGACAATTCCTTTCAGAACAACGTCTTTAAATGTCTGGGAGTATCACAGGCTGTCAGCTCTCAGCCTCACATTTTTTCTTGGCCTCATGTGTTCACATTTTTTTGAGAGTGGAGTTAAAAAAATGCTCTTAAGACAGCACATCATCCTTAACTGGTGAAAGTGGTTTGTTTTCCAATCTTATACTACAAATCAGTGCATTCTGTACTATCGTTATATATCCATATTACTTCTAAAAGCAAGTAAAACATGCTGAATAAGATCAATGCTCTATTGGTTTGCTGCTGCCAGAACTTTTCGACTGCTGTTTAGTGGGCTGTTCTGTGCGTGAAAAAAATGTGTTCGCATAAAAGAGACTCTGCTCTGCTTTTATCTTCCGTATTTCTTATTTTGTATTTGTTGTCTTACTCCTGAGGTCTGAGCAGTGTTTTGAGTAGCTCCAGGATGAGTTTCAGCCGTGCTGGCTGCCCACAGACCCTGCTCGTTTGAGTGCAAGGATAACTGGACACCCTTTCTTTCCTTGAGCCACCTCCTGACAAGGGGACACGGAGTTGTTTCCTTCAGGAATGCCACCACACATGACACCAAGATATTTTCTTATGCAAACAACATCCCTGCATAACCTCAGGAAACCTGATGTTCCAGTACATCTACCAACAGAAAGTTTTCTGGTGCAGAGACAACCTGTATTGGACTTTTTAGATTATTTTCTGTCTCCAAACTCCCATCAGTTTCATGCTTGAGCCAGCAATAGTCTATTATAGTTTATTCAAGTGGTTCCAGGGGATATTATTGCCGTGGATGTCTTTCTCAGGTACTTGGAGCCGCATCCTTTCAGCATGTGCTCACAATGGAGTTGTTAATAAACGCTGAAGCATCCAGTGGCATGCTCAAGGACTTGCAGTGGCACTGCTTTTCCTTGGCTTGCTTTTGGAGAGTCACAGTGATTTTCTTAGGTTACCAGCCTGTCATTCAAAGGCTATTGTGTTTGCCCAGCTGATGTTGAGAACAGCTCCACCCATAATGCAGTAGTTCTTTCTGGAGTAACATCCCATCAGGAGTTGCCAAGGCTTGGGCATCTTTAAAAATGCCAGTTGTTTTTATTTAGAAGCTTCCAATTAAACGGCATATAGGAAATTAAACAAAAGGGAAATATCAAAATTCATGGTAGTTGGAAAGCAGCTGGTGGATTTGTTCATATTATTGAAGAGCTTTGGTACAGAGGCAGGTAGACTAAATAGAAATCTTACCAGCATCCCCTGATAAAATCACAGGCTGACAGTTCAGCCTGTCATTTTGTAGAGGACTCTGAGAGAAGTGTTTTCTTTGCAGCTGAGAAGACAGAAACACATTATGAATGCTTAAGGTCGATGCAAGGAAACAGAGCCCTGCAAAACATATTTAAGATAGGTTTGATTTCCTGTGGAATGTTTTCCAGATGTTCTCTCCAAACAGGCCTCTAAAAAATGATGTGAGGTAATTTTTTTTTTGCAGACAGAAAGAGAAAATTCTGTTTTGTGTCACAGCATCTGAGAATCACTGTTCTAATCCTTTATTGCATTACCTTGTGCTCAGGATTTTCACCATATTTTTTCAAAATTGGTTTTATTACACAAAAGGTCAGTAGTATATAAATATTTATATAACCCAATTTCAAATAAATCATACTTGTTTAGAATCACATTTGAGCTTAGTAGTTTCCCTTAAACCCAAAGGAGACGTAATATATTAAATTAAAATTACTCTCATGCATGATCTTGAGTCGCTTAGAGGATTTAATTAACATTGATAAACTATGACATTAGTGTTTTGTTAAGTTCCTTTGATTTTCTGTAGCATACTGTGTAAAAAGATCTAACTGGTCTCTAGCAGATGACAGGAGCAAAGGGGAAAGAATAATATTAACAGAAAATTGAATAGAATGTATTTAATTTTGCTGTACAGATAGTGAGCTGGCCAGGCTGGGTCGAGTGTGGGTGCTCCCCTGCAGGGAGCAGCTTTTTGGGTTTTGGGCCTGGGCCTGATGCTCTGAGCAAGCTCTTGTGCAGCTTGAAGGCATCTCCATGAATCTTGTGTGGTCCCTGGTGTTTGTTCCTGTGTCTGGTTATCCCACAATCCAAACAGGCTGCCTCTGTATAATTGGGGATTGTCCATACTTTGCTTCCAGATGAACAACACAGTTCTGAGAGATAAATTGAATCCAGAATCAAATATTTGCTTGGGTTTAGGCTGCCAGTCATTTAAAATAACAAAACATCAGCAAAACCAGATAAAAACCAGCTTCTTTCAGTTATTAGCTGGTATTTGGGGTCTAAAATCCTGTGACGGTTTCTGCCGGTGTTGGAAAAGATTTGGATCAGCTCATGTGAGAGAAACTGCCTTCAGTGTTCAGGTCCTGGAGGCAAATGGGTTGCCATCAGAAATGTACTTTTTTACCCTTCCCACTCTGCACAAGGTTCAGATGCTGAGCTGGCTGTCAGGGTGCAGCGTGGGATGGGGGATTCGTGGGACTCAGGGCCAGGCAGGACAGAACCTGTCAGGCTGGGCTCATCCCTCAGCACAGCTCGGGAGTGGGGCAGTCCGGGCTGTGGGGCATCTCCTTGGGGACAAGCTGGGACATCAGCCCAGACCTGGCTCAGTGGGGCCCATGGCTGGCTAGGGATGGGGCTGAATGGGGTCCTGGGTCACAGACTGGGGTGGGCTGGAACATCAGTGCCCTCAGGGCTTGGGCACTGTCACTGTTGGAGAAGGAGGATAGCAACCAAACAGAAACCAGCCCTTTTTGTTGAAAAAATTCAGTGGAGTTGCTGTTTAATAAATACATGTAAAAGTGGCCTCTTAAATAAAAATGTCAGAATTTGTAGTTGCTCACCAGTGCTCAACAGTGTGTGTAGATAATGAAGGAGGTGTGAGATGTATTAATATTACACAACTCTGGTGTCCTTTAATGAAGAAAAGATGGATCAAAGCTACTTTACGATGTGCAGGGAGAGTCATCTCTTGTCACGGAGCTCTTCTGAGGCTTTTTTCCATCCCAGTGGTTGATAGAGTTGCTTATGTGGCCTTTGCCTCATTTTCTCACTGTCCATGAAAGAAAGAGGAAATCAGATTCTCCTCCAGCAATGAAGCCATTAGTTTGGCCACATACCAACCCCTCTTGCCACTCTTGCATCCCAGCAGAAGCAGCACCAGCCCAGCTCTATGGGAGCTGTTTGCAGCCACGGAGCAGGACACTGCAGTTGACCCCCACAAAAGAAGAACAAGTATTTTGACTTGTTGTTTTTTCTGTAATGGTGCCATTTATCACTATGACACACATTCATTGACTTAGTCTGGCTTTTCTCAGTGTTGGATTTATACTTCTTTTCTGTTTTGAATATTGATGCAGCACTTCCCTTACGTGACTGCACTGCCAAATGGTGTCTAGACGCTAGAGCAGCTCTGACTAATTAGTGTAGCCACCGCAGTCTCTCAGCTCTGCCATTTACGTACTCTTTATGTTGCTGCTATAAATAGGTGCCTAAACACGAGCAGCAGTGGAAGGAGAGGTGGCAGTGAGCAGGTCCAGACCTCAGCTGACATCCTGAGGTGTGGCACAGGACAGCACTGTCCTCCCTGCATTCCCAGCAGGACCAGGTTGTCACCACTGCCTTGGACATCACAGCCCAGTGTTGTGCTTGGTCTGAATGTCACCAGTGCCAAGGCAAGGCTGAGAGAGGGTTCTGTCCTTGAGGGCTCAGCCCTCAAGAGAGAAAAAAAGAGGAGAAATCAACACCTGCCATCCCAGTGATGTGGGTGCTTCCTGGGGAGGACTCTGCTTCAGAGAGTTGCTTTCTGATAGGTCATGATTTGTGTCAGATCCAAACTAAAAATGCAGTTTTAAGAATTTTCTGCAACTTCAGAATTTGTATCATACTTTTGAATATTGCACTAATGCTAAAGCTGAATTGACCAACCTTAAAGAGGGAGAACTGATAAATATCAAAGATAACTTTAGGACATCAAAGAACTTTTACAAAACCTTGAGAACAAAAAGTAGTGAAAAACTAATCAATGTTGCCTATGCAACGGGCTGTGCTAATATAAAATTAAATTGCCTCAAAAATTATATGCAGATTAAATACAATACTGCTATTAACAAAGCTTATTTGTAAGCAAAATGTGAAAGTTTTGATTTATCCAGCTGAGTATTTGAAGAGCCACTATCATAAGGAGAACAAATTAACTTTGCTTCCTTTGTATTTTTAACTGTTACAAATTATTTTACTGGTGCTAATACAAAGCATTAGAGAATAGCAGGTTTGGGATTTTTTTCTCTTCTTTTCAGAAAGGCTGTTTGTTGTTTGAGCAGATTTTCTTTGAATTTGCCGGTGGGATTATTCTTACTTTTCCAGCTAGTGGTATACAAAATATTTAAAGTAAGCTTTCTGGAAGATCTGCAAGTTTTCCAGGGCTAAGATAGGACTAATTTAATTTGTGGGGTTTTTGTGCTACAAAGAGATTTTTTTTTTTTCTTTTTTCTTCTTCCTGGGAGGAAGATTTCTGGGTAGTACCCCTTATTTATGCAAGGAAAAGGGAAGAAGTCATAAATGCTGCTGTGCCCAATGAGGATTTTGTGACAGAAAAAGAAATGAATAGTTCCTTTTAAATGTGGTCCTGCTCCATGGTACGAACAACATAAAACTGTCAAACAGTGAGGTACGTCTGTGTACCTTGCACATGTAAAATTGGGCACACTTGAAGGAACATGTGGCAAGCTCTGTTTGTTCTCTGGATAACAAAACTGTTCAGTCTTGGGTTAGAAACCCCCAAGCTGGCATCCACAAGGTGCCTCCTGCTGAAGGAGCACTGAGTTAAACACAGTGTGCACTTTTTTTTATAGGACTGCTTTTATCAGATTGCTCTGATTCCGCATCCCTAAAAGGATTGTCTCTTTTGCCCAAACAGTTCTTAATATTCATGTGCAATACTTTAGGATTAATGGTTCTCATTAGGCTAATTTGTCTCTCTCTCTAGATAAATAGCAGTACCACTGTTTCGGTGTTAACTGATGAGCACCCTTTCATCACTGCCAGTCTACTGGAAATGTTTGGGGCTAGATCTTCAGTGAGTGTTAATCAGCAGATCTTCACTGAAAGTATTGGAGTATTTTATGGCAGATGGAGGTCTGTCTCTGTTTTTATTTTCTGGCCTTCCGTTTTTCTCCAGTGCAAATGAATCCAGATAAATATCGGGTGTAGTTAACAGCTCAGGAGAGGTGAGAGCTTGGATTGTGTGAAATTTGGATGACTCGCTAGGGAAGGGATGTATGATAATGCCCAGCAATGCTCAAACCAGAGCTATCTGAACTGTTATTTGACTTAGGAAAACTTAAATGTGCAATGTTGTCACATCATTACTTTTTATGACCACAGATATTCTTCAGAAATTCACATGGAAATCAAACTGTATTCAAAAGAGATCAGCAGAGTTATTTTTAGCCTCCTTTAGGGTTTACAACAAATAATTTCTTTAAGCAGGCTGGGTAGTAAATGACTGGTGTTATTCCATAGTTATCAGTTCTTAAAAACATTTAGAGAAGAAGAATGTATTAAATGATCTCTGGACCAATGCACCTAATAACCTAAGGGAGAAGTGGACATTTAAGATGAAATGATTGCAAGAAGTGTTTTCAGGATTAACAAGATGTTGATTGTATAATTCCATTGCCAAAAAGACTTATTTGTGGTCACATAAATAATGAAATTTAGATCTGAGGAGCTATTCTGAGTTGGTAATGCAAGAATACTGTATATACAGAAGGCTTGCACTTTGCACCATGGCAGAGGTTTTTCATACCAGGTAGATTTAATAGGTTCTGTTCTGTTCTAAACCTGACCTCATCCAGGTATTAGCAGAAATAGAAAAATCCTTGGAAACTGTCAACTGTCTTTGTTCCCAATTGATCCAAAAGCTGGATTCGAGCCACTATATTAATTACTGGCTGAGAGAGAAATCACTGCAGTGACAAAGGGTTTCCTTGCCCAGATTTTTGTCATGGTGCTGGCATTTATCTCTTCCCATGCCTTGAGAACCATTTCTTCTCAGCCTGTCTCCTGGCAGGTACAGTATAGACTCACCAGCTAAGCAGGGATTTTATGTAAATTTAGGAATTTATGTATACATACAATTAGGGCATCCTGAAGGATCAGTAGAGAGGTTGACTTTTTAAAGCTATTAAAGGCAAATGGGTACAGATTTCCTTCTCAAGGTTAAGTGGTTAAATAACACACGAGAGGGAGTGAAAAGCTGAGAGTTGACTGTGGCTTGAAGGCAACCATGGAGTTGTTGGTGTCAGTACTGTTAGTGAGAGGTGGAACTAAAATAAGGCCATGAGAATAGCTCTGATAAATTCAGGTATAGGTTGCATGGAGTTTATTTATAGGGTGCTTTCTAAAACTAAGCCTCTGAACCTTTTGATGTTTGCCCATCATTACTTTCAGGCCAATTAATGATGTGTATCCAGTCCCATTCTGGGGTAGGTAAAACAGTAAAGCAAACAAAGATAATTAGTCTCTGGAGCATGTAAACAAATAAAGTAAATCACTTGCAAATCACTTGTTTCTGCTAACTTTTGTGGGGTTGTTGCAAAACTGGAAAAGAGCATTTATATTGCAAATCTGCATAATGCTTGAGCACTGATGAAAATTCATAGATTATGCTATTCTGGTTTTGAGAGGGCTTTGCAAAGATTAAGCATCTGATCCAGAGACATTACTGTGGGTTGTCAGATGCAAAAGAACATGTTTATACCTATTTCACAGGAGAGAAGATCGAAGTAGGGAGGTTAGTGTTTTTCCCCTGTAGATAAAGGTCTGAATAACACTTTGTAAATAAACAAAAGGCACTGCTTTAGGTCTATAAGGCTAATATGGGCAGGGGAGTGACTGTAGAGGGGCCTTGCCCCACCTCACCAATGCCTCGAAAATTTTACAGACCTGAATGGGAACCTTATGTGGCCTCTAAATCAGAAATAACCAGAAGAGATCCTGTCTGTGAGTCCTTTTGTTTTCCAGCATCCCAGTGAATCAATTGATCACAATACAGCTCCACTCCTGCTCTTAAAGCACCCCCTGTGTGCAGTGAGTGCTGTGCCCTTCTTGGTCGGGGGCTGACTGCGGTAAGTGAGGATAATGCGGCCGTTCAGCAGCAGAACTCGGTGCAGAGCACACTTTCCTTTCATCTCAGCCCCGAACTCAGTGCTCCAGTCTTCGGATAAATGCACATTTTACAAGAACAAATAGATGCTCTGGGGGCTGAGGAGACCACGCCAGCCGGTCCTGCAGGGCTGAGCCGTTCCCTGGGAACTCAGGGCACAACCAAAGCAGCTCCTGCTTCAAGTCTTGCAATAAGAATCTTGCTTGCTCTGTGAGCACAAACATAGGGTTTTGTGTGATCAGTAAAACAGCAGAAACTGTGTTCCAAATCTTCAGAATAAAAGACTCCAGTTAGAGTTCAGATCCAGGCAAAATGACTCCTCATATGATAAAATCACTCTCTGTCTTTTTTTTTCTTGGCACGAAAATGCAGAACATTTCTTTTAGTAAAGGGCAGGCATTTCCTTATTGTTCTGTCCCTTTTTACTGCGTTCTTACACTTTTTTGTTCTGACTTCAAAAATAGGTTCTGGAAAGAGACGCATCTTAGAAAGAGACTCTCAGCAGCTGAAATGTGTCCAATATGTGTTTAAATTAAAGAATATTAAGCCTTGTCGTGTCCAAAAATAAAGAGAGTGTAAAAGGTAGGAATGCCTGCAGGCTTGATTTTTAAAGATACACGTTTTTCTTCCTGTTGCAGATCTCGCCTTGCAGATTTCTTCACAAACTGCCAGCCTGAGTCACGCTCTGTTAGCAGCTGTCTGAAGGAGAACTATGCTGACTGCCTGCTCGCTTACTCGGGGCTTATTGGTAAGAGGGCAGGGTAGGGTGGGGGCCTGTTCATGGAAAAAAACCAAACAAACTGCATTTTGAAGGCCTATGTAAGGTAAAAACTGGAATATAATGTATGATATGATACTAGGCCAGTTCTTCAACCTGCATGTCCTGGCCCTGTTTCACCTTACAGAAATTCTTGGGGTGAGTTTGTACATGACAAGAAAATAAAGGATGGGAGATAAGGAGAGAAAAGCGCTTGATTATGAAGTAAATTCAAATTTAAAAAGTAAAGCTTACTAAGATGGTTGAATGTAGGTGGGACCGAGGAATAGGAAGTTAACAAGTGCAAGTGCAACTTGGTTGATTTTGCAGCTATCATCACAAAATTGGGTAAACGCCTCCTGGTCTTCTGGGAAAGGGACCTGAATTTGAGGTATGAAACAATAGATCAATCCAGCGTTTTTTCACTTCCAGCTGCTGTTCTTTCCATGTTATCCTTCTCTCCACTCAGAATGTTTTCAGAGGTGCCTGTCAATGAGATGAACTGAGACCAAATCTGAAATCCTCCTCCCTCCCCAGCGTAGATATTTCTGTTTGTTGTCACCTTCCTGAGTGTCAACAGGAACAAGGATGACTTTATGCAAGCCAACTTCCATGGGCCACATGCAGTATTTGGTTCCTGAAAGGGAGAGATTGTGTCAAGAAGCTGAAGGTGTTGCAGAAATATCATAGTTGGGCAATAAATAATAAGTGAATGTCAAAACTGTGGAACAAACAAATCTGAAAGGCCACCAGATAAGATGTTTTTAAGCTTACAGACTGCACCTGCTGCAGTGCAGTAATATCCCTTCTGTTGGGCATGAAGGTGCCAGCTGAGGCCCTGAAGCTAATCCTGCTGTTAAATAAATGTCTCTGGGGATAATATCGAACTGGAAATATTTCTAAAACAGGTTGGGTTTGCTGAAAAATGACTGAAAGCTATCCTCAGTGGTTTATTGTTCCCGTTCTTGCTGCTCTAGCAGCTAACAAGTGAGGTAAGTCCATGTGGCAATGGGTAAAATGAGATGTGATGGCTTCAAAGGATATTCTTCTACCACTGAAGAGATTAAGACAGTATGCAAAGGCTATAACATCTGAGCAGTTATGACAGACTGTCATTTGACTCTGAAACAGAGAATTGAATAGCCTTGAAATCTGATCTAGTCAATGAGATTAAGAAGTCTGGCTGCTGGCAAGGAGTAACTGTTACTAATAGATACTCCTGGGTGAGAGCTGCCAAGAAGTTCTTGCTGGACCTGGTGAATTTTGCTGGCAGTTCTGTTGGCTTCGTTTTTCAGTTTAACCCCAAAGATGACCCAGTTCCTCTTGTGAGGGGTTTTTGTGTTACTGGGGATGACCAGGCTGCAAACCGCTGTCACGCATCAGAAATGTGGAATGGGTGCCTAAGGAGTTCAAATCAAAAGGAGATTCTCATTTTCAAAGGGAAAAATACACATTTTTCTTCCTTCCTGCAAGCCCATAGGGACATGCAAAAGAGGAACTGACTGGTGTTACAAGAGTTGTTGCTTCTTAATAGTAATTCTGTTAAAGCAGGAAATTATTAAAACATTTCTTGTGCTAAAGCAGTAAATTCCTGCTTCTGATATCAATCTGATATGAAAGTGGGGTAAGGCAGAAATCAGAAGTATAATCTTTCAAATGTCTGCTTAATAGACACAACGAACAGGAAGAAGAGATAGGCCATGGTAAGAAGCTGTTCATCAGAACGCCAGGATCTCCTTTTAATGAAGATAAAATATTGTTCATTAAAATAAAATATACTTCATGTAGCCATTTCACTAAATGTAGCAAAAATTGCACCTCCACAGAGTTTGTTCAGGAAATTGAAGCTTCTCTGTGGAAGGTAGTGTGGATGTGAGTCTGTCCTCATGTACAGGGATGTAAATGAGAGTTAACTTCACTGCAATTAGTGGAATCCTACCTCAAGTTAATGACTTAAATGGAAATAGAGCCCGGCATAGTTTTTGCATGAGGTGCTTTATAAATTAAGTGGAGAACAGTCTACAGAGGCTGCTGTAATGTTTACATCAGGGTGTTATGTATGTAATTTTAAAGATATGTACCGCTTACAGGAATTTGGAAAACTTCAATTCATTGCTTTAGGCTCATTGTAGTATAGGGGTAAATAAATATTTTTTAAAAAATTAACAGAAAAATATGAAAATTATTAAATGTAAAAGGAGACTGTGGATAGCCACATTTGAGTCAGTGCTTTGGTTACAGCCTGGCTAAGCCGGCTGGACCTTCTGTACTCCCTCATCAATTAAGTTTTGCCCTAAGTGCTGACTTCAAGATCTGCTTTAGCATTCACTTTCTGACGTATTTTCCCTTGTCTTGAGCAAAATTCATCCAAGTTCCCTGGCATTCCCAGCAATTCCATGATAATTTGTGTGAACAAACTGGAGTTGCCTTGGGCCAAAGAACCTTCAACCACTTTCCCCTTCTCCTAGACTCACCATCCATCTCCTTGCTCTTAATTAACCCTAATTTGAGCAACCTCTTGGCTGTGTTCAGGCCAGCTCTGTTTTTGTCTAAATTCTGGAGACCTAACTGCTGACTTTTGAGACCATCACGGAGCTATTTGATACCTAGATCTTAGAAAACCCAGCATGTCCTATTTCACTGCCAGCCACCATGGTTCCTCTGATCCCTGCGTGTCCATCAGCAGAATTTCCAAGATGCCAGCTAGTGGGGAGGGGGGAAGGGAAAGGCACACACATTGCAGGGAAAAAAGGAAATCCACCCCAGGAAACCAAGCATATAATCCGCTTGGGTTCACATCTGCCCTCGGGTGTAAAATGACAGACTGATTTTCTACTAGCTGCTCTTTCAGCCACTCTGGTTTTGCTGGATGCACAGTTTGTGTGCTGTGTACACACTTTCCTTGTCCTGTCTTTCCTGTGTTCATCAACCCTAATTGTAACTTGGTATCTGTTACACTTTTAACCCCTGTCTTGACCCATTTTAATTACCTTATTACCTCTTTGTGATAAGAAAGTCTTACCTCAGTGACCTTTTTAATTTCCTCAGTACCTTTCTGGTTTTTTAACCCTTCACTAAGCATTTGCTAATTAGATTTTTTTTTTTCTTTTAGCCTACTATTTTCTTTCCATTTGCAAAATCCTCTTGATTTTCGCTTTCTCTCACTGCTTTTCAGATCATGTTGCAAGGCTGAAATAGTGTACTGAACCATCAAATAGATGAGGGAGAGACATTTTAATGTGTTTTATTTTAATTTAACATCATTCCTCTTCTTATTTATCTAGTGTCCGATTTTCATTAATAATGCAAATTATATTTGCCTATTTTACTAAATTCTCTACCTCCATTTAATGAATTTTGAACCATGCTGTTTACTCATGTACTAATCTCATGTAGAATTTGAGCAATTATTAGTGCAACTATCTGTTAAAAGCTGCAAGAAGCCAAAGGTATGGGATCATAGTCGAATTGAACAACATCCCAAAACAAGAGAAAAGATGCTTTTTGTGAATTTGGCAATGGCCCTCCATTCATTTTCTCATACATTAGTGTCTTTCTCAGGCCATCCCTAATGCCTGTTCTCCTCCGTCTCCCACATCACATATGAAGCAGTTTGCATGTTGATTTGTTCATTTCCCAGCACTGCCTGGTGACTGAGAGGCTGTTAGACATCACTCTGTGATTTGTGTTATTTCTAATGTTCCTTTTTTTAGCTTGATGTTTGATAGTCCTTTCCCGTCTGTTACTGCAGACTACTGGACCCTGGACCTCTGGACCAAATTTTCTCTCCTAGTGTACACTCTGGGTCTCTAACATTTGTCCTTCGTCTATTCCATCTTCTTAATGACTGCTTTGATGTCGGTTTTGAGGAGATGTGGTCACATTTCCTCACAATATATGACCTGTCCTAGAATTGCAGATTATCGAGTGAGGAACATGTTCCCTGAAACAGCTGGCAGCCGTTCAGGCCTGGAATACCTTCCCCTTTTCATTTAATTTTTGCCTTTTGGTCAGACAAATAAAGATTCAAACTTCTCAATCCTTAGGAAAGTTTGAAATACCTGACCTGCTGGGCTGATGCCTTCAGGGAGGCTGCTGGCTTGAGCAAGTGCTCATCATACAACAGTTCCCTGATCCAGATGAGTGATGAACAGTTGCTGTACATCTTTTAGGACACAAAATGCGTTCTTTGGTTTAATTTCATTCTTGGTTGCCTTGAGTTGATATATAAATGGGAGAACATTTACCCAAGAATTTGTAACAGAGTTGGAACGATCCTCTGGTTGGGAGTTGTTGACAACGTTTAGGAAATAATCACTGTATTGAAGAAGTAGTGAGATGGCAGGATTAATAGTAATTGATTACCTGCAAAAATCTGCTGTACCTTCTCAGGCATGCTGGTTTTGGCTCTGTTCATCACCCTGGGGTTAACACTCCCCTCAGCATAACCAGCATTCTCCTTGCTCCTCATACATTTCAGGAGAGGTTTCCCAGTCTAGCTGCAAACTCAAGGAGGAAGCACAGGTCTGGATACCTGGTTTCAGCCATTTATTTGCAGCCAGAATTAAAATGAGAAAAAAACAACCAGGGAAGGAAAATCAGATTTTTAAGTGCATCTCTAAGGACACAGTCCACGTGTGTTTGATTTGGCAGCAAAGCCCTTTAGGGTGGTGCTCACCTTCCTCCAGCCCATCCCTCCCCTCTGCCACGGTTTTCTACCTGTCAGTTCTGCTGATGCAGCTCTCTGTGGGAATCCTTTTTGGAGAGAAGAAATGTGTCTTTAATATGTGAGTCATGTTACAGTCCCTGAAGTGATCGCGTTCAGGCAGCAGAGGGTGTGAAATGTGGCACAGGGCTGGGTGTCAGAGGGTGAGAGGAGCCAGGAGCTGTTCAGTCCGGGGGTCAGCGCCCTGCTGTGGGTCCGTGCTGTGCATCCAGCCCCAAATACGGGACTTACCGAGGGCTGTTCGCTGTCTTAGGCTGGAAGGAATGTTCGGTGCAGAGGCTGCTCACGGTGCTGTGCTTTGCTCTATTGACAGGCACCGTGATGACCCCAAATTACATCGACTCCAACACACTCAGCGTGGCCCCGTGGTGCGACTGCAGCAACAGCGGCAACGACATCGATGAATGCCTGAAATTCCTGAATTTCTTCCAGGACAACATATGCCTTAGTGAGTGCAAAATTAGATGCCTTTTAACGTGTTTTAGGATGGTTTCTGGAAGTCCTTTGCTGCTTAGGTGTGTTACCATACATCGGGGCCATCGCTTTGCACTTTGCTGAGCATAGTTCTGCTGTAGGTGTACAAATTAAAAGAAGGAGCAAATATGCCTAATACTGTGGTTTGTGGCCAAGATTGTAAGTGTGAGAAGATCTCTTGGAAAAAAAATTAAAACCCAAAGCTGTATGGTGTTGAAATATGTTTACATCACAGATCATATTTGGATCCTAACAGTCAGGCAGCATCTTTACCAAAAAATTGCAGCACCTGAGGGGTTTCTGTATAATTTAAGATCTTCATATAGAAAAACACATGTAGTTCAGGATATGAAGGATTTGCTGTAAGTAAGTATAAATTGGATTGTGTTTACAATTTACAGTCAACTTCATTTTTTTAGGATATTTGATCTCAGATGCCTGGTTTTAACACAAGCCTGGATAGTAGCTATTGTAAAGATTTTGTTAAATTGTTGATTTTTTTTTCCCCCCTGTCCGACTCACTTCCAAATTAGGGACTATTATAAATTTCAGAATGGCTCAGTGGAGTCAATTTTGGCAGGTTCTCTTTTCAAATTTCCTGTCTGCCTGGAGCTGCATAATTGGATGATACGGAGTGTGCATCAGAGTTTTAATTTCAGATAAATGAGGAGACCAAAAGAGCTTGGTTTCCCTAGTCTAGCAGAACAGAAGTTGAAAGGATACCTGATTGTCCTCTGAAATTGCGTTAGAGAGGAAAGCCCAGGGTGGGGAAGGGGTTACTTCACCTGCAGGACGATGTTGGCATAAGATCAAAAAGGCAGATATTGGCCATACATATTTAGGCTCAAAATTGGAAAATTTTTAACCATCAGACAAAAGTTAAGAAATAGGCTTCCAGCAGGAGTTTTGAGAGTAAAAGTGGTTTAAAAAGTCATATTCGTCAGCTTACGCAAAGAAGCAGACATTGCTTTCCTCAAAAACAGGAATTAACTCAGTGATCCAGACTGGCCTGTCCAGCCCTATAGACTTGAGCTAATGCAGGGTTCAGTATTTTAGCAGAGGGTCTGAAAATCCCCATTGGTAGCTTCCTGAGAGGCAGCATTGTAGTGAAGGCACAGGGAGTTTTGCATACAAAAACCTGTGTTGCTCTGTGATACGCTATTTATGGAGCTTTGGAAGAACAAATCAATTACTCTAGATCATCTAATAAAAGAAAAAGAAGAAAGAGTTCAAACTACGAAGGGGTAAAATTTAACAGTATGCCATCAGACCTTCTTCAAGCTAATGGGGGTTGCCATTTAAATGTATTGCAATACCTCAGATTTTATTCATTTGTGACTGTATTAATTTCTAGAGTGTTACAGGTTCCTTTTAGAACATAAAGACAGAGCGATTCCTTGTCCTTTCTTTTGCCATCAGTGCAAAAGCATTAATGAAGACAAATCAAAGACATTGGAGGTTACTGTGAGACAAATTATGTCATCCTCACTGCAAGATATGTCTTCCTCATGAAGAAATTGAAGATGTTATACAAAGTTTTTTCTTTTACATAGAATGGGAATTTTTTAAATTTTTTTTTTATGTCGTTAGTGGGCCTTCCACTGCCTGGAGAAAATGTAGTTAAAATACTTCCCCCTTCTTTAGACAAAGGAAAAATTGCTTTTTCATGATGGCAAGAAACTGGGAATTTCTTGCTAGTCTGTTTTGCTAAAGTATATTTCCCCTTCAAAATGGAAAATAAGCCATTTATTTGGAGAATTTACAATAATGATTTGTTTGAAGTTGCTCATCGCAGAGGGGTTGGACTAGAAGACCTTGAAATGCCCCTTCAACCCAAACAATTCTGTGATTCTATCATAGGATCATTGAATATCTCAAGTTGGAAGAGACTCATAGGGATCACAGAGTATGACTGTATGAAATAATTGAAGAAAACTAATTGTAAAGGCCCCTTGTTAGTTTGAAAACTGGAAGGATTGCAGGTGTTTCTGTGACCCTTCTTGCAACAGTGGAAACAGAGTTACTGTAAATATAGGAAATAATATTTAGGAAAATATTTCTTTATATATTGCCTTATTCAGAGAGACACAAGAAATCTTATATCCATCTTCCCACTTTGTCTCCATTAATGCTGCTCATTCTGGTGCTTTTTACAAATTCTTCTCTTTGCATGTTGGAGTTCTAAGAACTAATATCAGAATAAAATACATCTTTTTTTCAGAAGAAAATTACATGTAAATTATTTTATAAGGCAAGAAATGCCACTGAGAAGAAGTATTAATAACTTCCACATATTAGTCCCCAGTGAAATTGTTTGATTTCTTGTACAAAGAATTTGAAATAAGAAATCCCCAAATCCTTGTTGAATCCCCAAAGACCTGATTAAAAACTGTTTTTCTATTTGTTTATAAAAAACTCTAACCAATTTACTCCTGCTATAAACACACTCTTTAATCCGGTGAAACTGTGATAAGCTTTTTAACTTTTATATTCCAAAGTTTTAGTTTAACCATGTTTCCCTCATCCAATTATGCAGATTTTGATTGAAAATGGTAAGGAAAAGATTGCCTTAGTTAAACTATTTTGTAGTTATAGGCATATTAGTTTTACTACAACAAACTGTAGACATAAATATTTATCGTGTCTTCTGTTTTATTTTGCTATGTAACATCACCTGCCTGAATTAGGACATGACATTCAAACTGTGTTTTAAATCTTGAAAGTAAATTTTTGAGGCTTTTGGATGGTAACAGATATGATTATGGTAATTCCTAAAGCTTCTCGCATGAATTACTGGAAACATTACAAAGAAGAGGCTGCACCAAATAATTATGTGAACCCAGATTTTCAGTTCATGTTTCTGATAGGCTCAAAAATAAGACACATTTTTCAGCATAAAATTGAGTTTCTATAAATACACATTTTAAATGTAATAATGATAATAATGGTAATAAAAAACAACTCAGATCTACTTTTTGCCTTTTTTTTTTAGAAATAGAAAATTGCCTGTAATTTATTTTCACAGAAAATGCAATTCAGGCCTTTGGCAATGGCACTGATGTGAATGTCTGGCAGCCAATTTTACCAGTACAGACCACGACAGCCACAACTACGACAGCTTCCAGACTTAAAAACACAGGTTCAGAGACCACCAACAATGAAATACCTTCCCACAATGATTCACCAGCATGTGCAAACCTGCAGGTAAGAGAGTTTTGTACTTGTGCATAAATGAAAGTTTTTCACAGATACCTGTAGAGTAGTCTCCCTCTGCCTAAGTAGATGCCTGCTTAAATTGGAATATCTGTTTATTCCCATGGTGTAGTTAGAAGCTGCATATATTTTGAGATATCAGACACTCTAATTTTAAATCAAAAACTTGCATATCTCAAAGTGGACTTTTTTGCCTGGCTGACTCAGAAACGGGATGGTATTTAATTTCTTATCACAGGTTTGAATATGAATGTGGCACTCTGCAAATCCTGCCAGGATATGTCAGATTAAATTAATCCCCCGAGTAATCCAAATTCAGAGGGAACCCTTAATGTGAACTAGCATGTCCTGCTGCCTTCTTTCTTATGTTATTGGCATTAAGCTGAAGAAGGTTTTTTGGCTGAGCAAGCCTGGGTGTTAGAGAACATGTGGTGCTGCAAACTACATGGTGAAGAAGCTGGACAAAGATAAAACTATTTTGAATCAGGCACTCTCCTAAACTGGGGTTGAGGTCATGATGTGATTTTGGCCAATGGCTGTAGTGATTTTCTTTGACACTTAAATTAGGCTATTGATAGTGGATCATTGATTCTGGATTTAGAGGTGCATCACTTGCTGAGGACAGTATTTACAACTCTTGAAAAACTGAAGCAAAAACCGGAAGAAGACAACAGCAAAATCAAGGCAGGGAAGAGGTAGCAGGAAGTGTAAACCGAGAACATCCTTAGGTCAGATTAGAATCAGGCTATAAAAATTTCTGGTGGTTTAAATGCAAAATTAGGTCAGGAAGGGATTGATCAGCTTGTCCTGTTTATTTTTGTCTTTGCAGAAGGAAAATTGCTATGTGACAAAAATGTATGTGTCCAAGCTTTGTCTCAGCTGATATTAAGATAAATTTTTTTGGATTTCCTAAGTTTTCCACTGTTAAAGCATAGGTTTTTTGCTTCCCTATAAAATTGATTTTGTATTCTTCATATTAAACTGTATCAAAGTTTCCACATACACTGAACCAGAAATTTTTTATTTCTCAGAAATATGTTTTGCTTATTAATTTTTCCTGCACCATTCTCTCACCTTCATCCTTTTCCAGTTGCTGTATTTATTTTGCATTAGCAAATTGTATCTGAATCAACATTAGAGGCATTACAGAGTCACAAAGTATAGGGGGTTAATGATAGATGGTGCTGAGTTTAGGTCTTTCTGTTTTAATTGTGTTTTTCATATCTGTGCATTCATTATTATTTAAGCTTTGTAAATTTCTGATAAGAGAGATAGTTGGAGGCATATATTGCTATGTGCAATAGCCATTTAACTAAATAGAACATGCTGAAAGAAACGTAGCCTTTTAAACCTGAAACTTGGAATATCTTGCATTTGGAACAAGACCTTGATGGGATATTATGGAGTCGCTTCATGTTATATTAAAAAGCTGTGTTATGGGAGAGATCACATTTTCCTTCAGTGTTTGCACAGCCCCCTATAGAGCAAGGCCTCCAGATGCTACCAAAGTACACATAATAAATAAAGAACTGAAGAAATGGCAAGTGATCACAAATCCCATTGGATTCACTTCAATTTGCAAATGTACCTTAAGCCTGAATAGATGTTCCTGTGTTTTGAAAATTACTTAAATTCTTCCCCATCCTTCCTCCTGTTATTCTGGCATTTTGAAATCCCATCCCACATGAGTTTATCAGCTCTGGTTTAAAGCTGTGGTGTGGCTTCAAGTGTACCCCTGATGTAGTTGGCCCAAGAAGTAAAGGTCTGTAGGGAAAATAGGTTTCTTTAAATAAATGATCTCTGCTGTTTGGTAGAAACTATAGATAAAGTCTGCAGTCAAAGGTCACTGAAGTTATGTGAATCAAGCAGTTTTATTCCTGTGAAGTACAGTATTCTGTGCTTACTACTTCCTTCTGTCAGAACTGAAACACAAAGAACAAAGCTCTAATATTTTAATGCATTTTTCAAAAAGTAACTTATGAACAGAGCCAAAACAAGCCCACAATTTAAAAAAAAGAAACCTATGTTTTTTTGAACTGTATGGTGCCACTTTGCATGTGAGACTTAAACCCTAATGCAAATTTTATAAAAGAACTGGTATTCATATCGCACTTGGAGAAGGGTATTCACTCCAAGGCTCTCCTCCCATGAAAAATATGCCTTTGTAGTATTTTCAAAACATGAACTCGTGCAACCAAAAGCTTTTTAATGTGCTTAGCAGCTGAGCTGAAAGGTTTCAAAAAGGCAGTATTGCCTAAATGCTGTGAAAAGCAAAATTACAAGCATCAGTCTGAGCACAAAAAGAAAATGGCAGAGAGGGACTAAGGAAATGGTCATTGAGATGCAACAGGGCTGCATATTCTGGTTAGTGGGTTTGAAAATACAGTGAAGGAAGAAAGAGCAGGAAGTGATTGATTACTATAAATTGCCATTGAAATAAATACAGCAAGGGAAAGAAGAGCAGGAAGTGATTGATTAGTATAATATGCCATAGAAATGAGCAAATCCCAGCCTCCTGGGGCTGTAAAATACAGGGCACTAACCCAATTCGCCAAGGGTGTCACTAACTGAGCAATTTTTGATACATTTCTTTCTGTCTTGCTCAAAATGGTCATATGGAAAGCAAAAGAGCACTGATGGTTTTGTTGCTGTGCCCAGTTCTCCGGCACAAGCAAACCTGGGAATCAGAAAGGTGGTGAATGCTTAAAGAAAATAAAAGATACTCTTCATTTACCTGTACTCAGTATTTATTTCAAAAACCTCTTGAAGATGTGGACTTTAAAATAACATTTGTTGTAGTGATGCTGTTTAGAAGTTGTTCTTCATTTGAACTTACCGTTGCTATGAGAATTTGCAGTTCTTCCTATTGTGGGGTATTTTCTTATTTCAAATTGATGCAGCAAAATGTTTATTTCTGATATATGCTTACTTTATGGTTACATATGCATGGATTGTATAATTCACTCTTTTCCTTTCCCTCAATTAAATCAGCATTCCATCTTTGCCAGGAAGATGCTTAATTTTGTCAAGAATCCACGAAACTCTTTTTTACAAACCTGACTTCTAACAAAGTTTGCTAAACACAGAGAATAAACAGTAGTTAAGTTTTATACAAAATGCTAAATTTAAGTATATTTAAGTTGTTTGACATCTTGCAAAGGATCCTCATCATCACTTAGAAATAACATAAAATACTGTGAACAAAAGGGAAGATGAATGCCAACAGCATGTTCCTTATACAGGCATATTTCATTAAGTAATTGCCAACCATGTATTTTTTTTCTGGTAGCTTCACTCTAATGTTTTCTGTTTAGCTGACATATATGTTAATCCTTCATTTTCAGTCATAACTTGCATTCAGTATGCCAGTCAAAAAAAGGTTCTGGTCTCTCAGTCTCATGTTCTACCCCCACTGCCTGAACCATCATGTTGGATTATTTGAAAGGGACAAAATAATGAGTTTGGATGTGTACTCACACCATATATTCTTCAAAAAAAAAAAAAAAAGGCTGCTTCTGCATTTAGGAGAGATGGATAGACCTGATGGATGAGGATGAAATCAATCTCAAGTGATAGATTAGACTAGATTAGACCAATTGTTCCTGGGTCATCGCAGAGGTAAATAAAAAACTAAGACTTTCACACTGGGTTTTCTGTAATATTTTAGAGGACATTTTGAAAAAAAGACAAAAATTGTGGAAGTCAAGATGGTTAAGGACATTTAAGTAAATGCATGCATCAAAGTCATGCTAACTAGGTCTACACTTTTTTTCCCCACATTTGCTCTTGCTTTGGATGTTCAGCATTCAAAGAGAATTTAAGGTTCTTGTGCTTTTGAAGAAAGTGGCAGTGGACAGATATAATTGAGGTACATGGCCCTCTGGACTGAAGGCACATACGTTAAGTCCAGCATCTAAATGTTGTACTCTCAGCAGCAAAATTTAAAAACTGTGGGATAGAAATTGAAAATATCAAACATTTTGTGGGAACACATGAAAACAGATATTTAAATATGCCAGTTCTTTCTATTTGCGTGTAAGATTAGTGAGTCTTTATAACAGATGTGGGTCATATTACCAGCTGTTCTTCCACAAATTCATGTCATATTTGGGATTTTAAAAAAAAAAAATTATAACGGTGAATCTTGGGACAAAAACAGGAGGGAGGGCTCACAGTACTCTGAGGAGAGCAGGACTTAGACATGTCTCAGACTGAAATGACTGTGCTTTTCCCACGTAGATCTGTCTGTGCAGACCCTCAGCACTGGGCAGGGATCTGATCTGCTCATCTGGTGCTTTAAGTACCCTCTATGATTGCTTAAGGTTGCTTCCCATGTGCAAAATATCGTTTTTGTAAAGCACTGTGGAGATGTTTGGAGAACCAAAATAAAAGAAAATAAAAAAGAGTTAATGTTTTCTGTGAAAAGATTTAATTCTACCTCCTGTTTTTCCAGGATTAGCTGACACAATGGGGTCAACCTGCTGGTACAAGTGATTTAGGGAATACCTATTGGCAGTTTTTCTGCTAAAAAAGCAATGTCTTTAATTTGCTTTAGTGGCAATTCCCTTGTACCTAAAGAAGTCTTGAGTGCTTTGTGTGTACAGATTAAAATCTGATGGCCAGGGATAACTTAAAGTTTTGTCTTTAATCTTATACTTCTAATTTGGGAAGCCCTAAATGAAATTCTGTTTTGCCAAAACAGATAACTGCTTTGCCCATTGATTCCATTGACATTGATTTCAGCGAGGTTAATCCTTGTTTTCTGAAGCACCATGCTGGAGCAGCTCCTCAAAAAGTGTGGATGTACAATTCCCTGGGACTGTATTCATTTACTGCACGACTCTTGCACGTGTCCAGCAGATCCAGGGGAGGAGAGGGGACCATGAGTGAGAGACATGTTGGGATTTTCAGTCTGGGTGGAAATCCTGGTGTTCTTTGGCAAAAGGTATCCCCAGCCCATGTGCATTGCTGTGCAAAGAGCAGATCCAGAGCTAAGGCTGGTTGGCAGGGAATGCACACACACGTGTGTGGATTCATGGTGTGGTCGTGTAGGTGCTCCCACTCAAAGCAAGACTGAGCTTTTCAACATCTTTGCCAAAGAATTCCAGGACCACCAGGCAAGATAGATTGTTTTCAAGCTTGTTGGAATCC
Source organism: Pardalotus punctatus (assembly GCA_013400915.1). NCBI lineage: Eukaryota > Metazoa > Chordata > Aves > Passeriformes > Pardalotidae > Pardalotus > Pardalotus punctatus. The sequence goes on along the minus strand of VZTX01031045.1, from coordinate 651,453 downwards.
TGCTGAAGTTAAAGATGAGATTCATAGAGCTGATTATTTCTAAGTACAGGGAGTGCTTTGCCTGTACTTTGAACAGAGGGGAGCAGTGTGAGGATGCAGCTGAGGATCAAACCCGATAGCTTGGATGTATCAGTGATGTGTATCATTGCTGTGAGACATCAGCCATCAGTAGTCAGGAGGAAATTTTTCTCATTTACCAAGCTTGGTTGAACTTCTGAGGTGAGCATCGGGCCCCCTTACAAGATCAGTCATGATTTGTGGAGTGAAATACAGGCTAAAACTTTACAACAGGAAAGTCATCACATCTCTGTTGTTATCACTGGTTATTGCACTGCTTAGCACTCATTCTCTCTCTGAATGCATGGAGATCTCTCTGGAAGGCTGGACCTTGTGATCAATACTCTGATTTTTAATGTTCAAAGTTGGGTGTAATAAACTCCTGTTACTGAAAGACAGTGACATGGTTTATGTTGCATGTTAGAATTACAGTTTAAATTGTGGTTTTTTGATTGGCATGCTTTTCAGGAGACCAAAATATTGTGCATGTATACTGCTGAAGAGCGTAATACTTTAGAATTATTTCATCAATGATAAAATATTTTATGGTTCATTTAAAAAAAAAAAAGGTTTCAATAGTCTGAGCATCTTTAGTGTATTATAATAATACAGCACTTTATAGCAGACTGTAAAACTCCAGACTACAGTTTTAGGAATTGTGCAATTTTGTTTTATAGTTTAATAATTGTTCAATTGAAAATGAGTATGAGGTTACTAAAAACCAATTTAATGACTTACAAAAATACAGCTTTATGAAAATGCACTACACACCTTTACAGAAAATTGAAATTTCTATGGACAGAGTATAGTTTTTATCCTCAGAAAGAATTTTGCAAATTATTGCTACTAAAAGCAGATTTGCATTTGCAGTGTTCCCCTAAGCCACAGTTGTTTCTATGTTTCACATGAGTATCTTCTTATAAGAATACGGCAAAAATACAAAGTGCTAGAATAAACCAGAATCAGAAAATTGGATCACATCAGATAAGCCAAATCAAACTATTCATAGCCCTTGTTATTACTTTATGTGGTTCTTCATCATATTAAAGGTATTCCTAATGTCAGCCAACTCTAGTTCTCATTCAAATACCTAGTCCATCATGTATTTCCCTTTTAAAACAGATAGCTCTCTATAGTCTGCAAAAAACAGCCATAAAAAGGAGTGCAGTATTATAAATTAATTTTAAGGCATAACTACTACCAATAAAAATTCTAGGTCATTGCATTGTGATGGTACATGTTTAATCATACTGTCTTTGGAAGTAGAGTTCAGAATATATTGTGCCTTTATGGGACCTGACAAAGTGCTTTGTTTAAGACATATTGTTTGCTATTAGCAAATATTAGGTTTTACTCATGACTCTGTCCCATCTGTACTTGCAGGAGTAAAAAGTAGCTCTGGCTCTGCCAGCAGGCTGACCCTGTTGCAAAGCAAGAGTAGGCAAAAGTGATGGTGCCACCAGGTTTCTAATGGAACAGAAATCAAGAGTAGATCCTTGAAATGTTCAACACTTTTATTTTAAGTGAAATAGCTTTCAAGGAGTACTTATTATACACTGAAATCTTGTCATACTAGTTATTCCAGAAACTCATAATGAAAAGTTGCTTTTGACCTTAAAAACCCGATGAATTGCTCTTAACTTCAGTGCAGCTGTCACCTTATAGCCTTTATTTATTCTGAAAACCACATAGTCTATTTGAGTGCTTTAGAAACAATAAATACTTTACTGTTATAAACTGTAATAATGCACAAGGTTATCCTCAAAAAATATATCCACACAGGTACATGAGGAAATCCAAAGTAAAAGACTGATGCTATCTCAGATAATGAATACATTTGTCATTAGAGAGATGTTTCTTTCTAAGGTATGAAAATAGCTCAGCAGTTGCCAGAATAGATCAAAATTTAACAAATAAAATCTTTATCAGTTCTGCCACTTCTGCAAAGAATTACTATTTCCTAGGCAAGCAGAAGGATTTCACTAGACTTCTATAATTGAAATGTACTTTTAAGCACTTTTATTGAAGTGGTATTGACGATTTTGTTTAGTAGTGTGACAGTTGAGGCCAAATGACAGCGTGGAGCTGAATAGTTCTGGGTAGTGAAGCATTTTAGTCACAGATGCATAGAGGTTTATGAATTACCTGCCTTCTCCATCTTGGAGGGGATGGTGCAGAGGCGATGAGAATTCGGGGCAGCAGGGTAGCAATTTGTGGTACAACCTCCTGGTTCCCTGGAGGAGAAGGCTCCCGTCCAGAGAGTGACCCTGATGGGCTGGGCACAGTCCTGGTGCAGCGTCAAGGGGTTTGGCTCAGCTCTAGCTATGTTCCCTGAAATCCCCAGGGGTGGGAGAAATGCCCTTAGATCCTGGAGCAGGGGTGTGGGGCTGCCTGCCCCAGAGTCCTTTCCCAAAAGAGTTGTTCCCTGATATTTATTTCTGTGAGTCCTTGGGTATGTGAGCGGGTAGAGGAGAGCTCACAGCTGGGTACTGCATTCACCTTGTGCTGTAATTTTCTTGTTTACTGTCACCCTTGATGGCTCTTGAAGCCTGGGTGTTGCAGACACTGCTGGACACTTTTTTAATGATCAGCAGCTTGTTTCCACAGACGAGCTGTCTACTTCCTGGAGCACAGCAGACCTGTGCTCTTTTCTGGGACAAGATCGTATTTTGTCAAATCCTACAGAAAAGTGTTGATTAAAGTTCATGGTCTTAGGCTTGCTGCTCTGTCTTGTTTATTTTCAGGCCAAAATAATTTAAAAGAAGATAAGAATGGGGTATTATTAGGCAGAAGTCGCTGCCCTGTTGCAGGTCTTGAGCAATTATCAGGCCAAGAGTTCTCCACAAGGCCCAGGAGCCCTGTGCACATGTTTAATTGTCTGTTTCTTAGCAGTTCTAAATGTTCAGATTGCTTTGTCGCTGGTTTTAGCTGAATTATTATGAATATTAGAGTTAAAGGATTTGAGGAAGGTGTATGAACTCAAATATTCCAATCCTCACAAAAATAGGAAGGATAACCTGATGCTACCCTCTGGATAAAAATGGGCTGGAATACCATCACCATCTTCTCTCCTTTTATGCATCTTGCAGAGCATGCCAGTTGTGGAAGTGGATGTGGCAGTTTTGTTCATCCTCTTACATTCACTCTCATGGCAACGCTGCTTTCCCTGGCTCAGAGCTGTGACCTTTCCTCTGGGGCTCTGAACATCTCTGCAGAACCAGGACAGGAAATCACTCTGCTTTTAGAGACTTTCACTTGAACTCATACGCAGATAGCAACCCTAAACACAAAGATCCTTTTAAAACGCCTTGCTGTACTCTTGGAAACCCTCCCTATTGGAAATAATAATAGTTCAACAAATATTCTGTTTTATCATGGAGGAAAGATCCTCTGTGGGAAGTGATAACGAAGACTGGTTCTGCCTGTTTATGTGGTGTGGGTTGATGGATATTAGTCTCAATTTACTGGCATATCTACACCATCTCTGAAACCTCACTTCCAGTTAGCCATTAGTATTTATTAGACTCTTTTTCTATTTGTTTTTGTTTTGTTTCTTCAGTTTTGTTATTTTCCCTTTTTGTGTGGTGTTTTTTTTGTTTCCTTTCTTTTCTTTTCTTTTGGTTTGGGTTGTTTTGTCCTTTCTTCTTGCAGATGCATTCTGTAACATTGGGACATTCAACTGTCTCATAGACTTAATCTGCTGTGCTTATTTATATTATTTTTCTATATTCCTTCTCATGATTTAATGGCTAAATGGAGATTAAGGGAAAAAAGCCCCAAACCAGCCCTGCACCAGACTGAGCTGGAGTGATGTTGAGCCTTATGGTCCTGGAATAATCTCCATGCCTTCACTGGCTGGGCTGCCTTAGAAGGCACAGTGGGGAAGGGAAAAGAGGGGTTGTGGCCATACTGGGATGCAGTTGAGATTGGAGTAAGTCTGCATTTTGATTTGGGTAAAATGTCTGACCCAACCCTGCTTGGTTCCTCCTTATCCTTGATTAAGGAGGATATGTTGCCTTCCTCAGCCAACAGCAAACCCAAGTACCTGAAGTATGTTTATGCATATAAAGTCATTTGATTTTAAAGAGGCAATCACACGACCTAATCAAATTCTGCTTTTGTTTATACACTTGTAAAAAGGGAATAACTCCACAGTTGTGTATATTGCAATTATCCTTAAGTGTACGTTGTAATTATCCATTACCCCTTATACACAGGCACATCATTCTTTGATATTTCTGTGTAGCCCAGAAATTAACATTCTTAAAAAATAAACTACCCAGACTCTCAGTTGCTAGGTGGCAGATATGATCAAAATCATTTCAGGAATAATAAAGAAGACTTTTTAGGAATATTTTATTCTTTGTTACCACCAGCAAATGAAATATTGAAAAGCCCAGTGGAAATTAGAATGCAATAATAAGTAATCATTCTAACCCATGCATTGCTGACGAGGCAATATAGCTGCACAAATAGTACAGTGTTGAAGAGCTAAAATTTGGAACATTTTCCATTGCATTCATTAATTTTTCAAGCAATCAAAACAAGTTTGTAGGACAGAAAATGAAACACAATCTTTTAACCAAATTGGCTAATCTATACTCTTAATAAAAAAACCATTAATGATAACAAAAGAGCTGAACACAAATTTTTGTTCTGCTTTTACCCTGTCCGCTCCTTTTACTTACAGTCTTCACTGTACATTAGGAATCAAATACTGGGAATAAATCACACCCTTTATCTGCTACTTACTCTTTATCCCTATGACTATCCTTACCCTAATCGGCTGTTTTACCTGGATAATAGGTCTCTGCACTGCCCTCAAACCATCTACTCCACAGCATTTTTCAATTTGCTGTTGAGTTCCAGAACATGAGACATTGTCACCCATTTCAGTTCCTTGCCATCAAAATCAATAGGAGTTCAAAATGTTTATTTTAGTCTGCGCTTTGGAGGAGAGCCTAACTCTTGCACGCCAAATCCTATTTCCAATCAGTGGACTTGGTTTAATAATCCCACCTCAGGTTAAACCCTCCTGTGTGGTTAGCTCCCTTTAGCTCCCTTTAGGAGGCACAAGTAAACAGACTGATGTGCATAACGTAGAATATTTTTCATAGGTTCACTCAGCATGTTTCCTACAGAATTATAGGATTATCCTCCCTCATGTCTTTCTTAAAACAGAATTAAGTATTCAGGCAGTAATTAATTAAATACTGCATTACATGGTGCTGTAGTTTTCTCGATTGACATTTTCAGAAGCTTCAAGTAGCCTCTGATTCAAGGCAAGTTATGCATTACCACATGACCCTAAACATTTGGATGTTCTGAATTCATGCTCAGATTTGAAATGTGTGCATTTGAATTTGTTGTGTGTGTGGCAGGTAAGATGTGTGCCTGGTAGGGGCTCTAAATAGCTGCCTGCAGCCCTAAGTACCTAATTTGTGCTGAGGGTTGGATAAATGTGCATAAAAATTCAGTGTGTGCCAACGAAAGCAAAGCAGTTACAACAGTCTGTGAAAACCCATTCCTAAATTTGTGCCTTCTTAAATGTAACCAAAAGGTGGTTTGGTCAGAACTTTTCTGATGAACAGTGTTCAGTATGTTTTTTACAATGGCTTGCCTTCTGTAGGAAAAGCAGTGCATTAACAGTTGCAATGTAGCTTGGCTGCCATAGAATGATTTCTGTGTTGATGAGCTGTTCTGCAAACCGCAGTCACATAGGCTCTGCAATTGTCTGGTTCTCGGGGCAGATTTAGGGATCTGTTCCTGCAGGGACCTAGCTGCTTGTATACAATTTCAGAATACCAATGCAAATTCAGTAGAAAATAAGTATCCCTTTTTTCATAATGGTTTTGAACTTTGAGAAATTCTTGCGACTGTTTGCAGAATCCTGCTCTCATCAAGAGGTCGCCCAACCCCTGTTACTTTTGATTAAGATTTCCTGATTATTCCTAAGGACTTAGTCACAGTTATTTGCAAAGAAGAAATTCAGATTGTCATAGGCACAACTAAACAGGTTTAGATTAAAAACACACTCTGTCTACACCCAGAGGACAGCTTAATGAGGATACTTAGGAATAATTAATTAGGCAGAGGCTTTTCACCTTCAGGCTGGTGGCTCATGTTATATTTAGTATCAGTGCAGCTCTTTGACGAGTGCCCTTAGTGAGAGACAGAGCTCTGCTCTCTGAGAGCTGCCCTGGGTCCGTGTCACAGGGACAGCCCCTGAAATGCAGGTTGTGCTGGCTTCTGTCCCTGTGACAGGGGACTGGACTCTGGTGCTCCATGGACATTTAAAGAGAGCAACTGGCAAAGCTTCAGCTCCACATAATCTCCACGCCAGCAAGACACATCTGCTCATATGTGCTCTGCAAGTCTTCATTCATCATCTGCTGCCCTTTGTTGTGTGCCCAGCCTGCTGGGGTGCAGTTCCATTCATCTGAGCACAGCAGCTCAGCAATGGGATGTCTCCTGCTGTTCAAGCGGCCACAGAACGGGAGCAGCACAGTGAGATCCCAAATCCCTTTGCAGGATGCTGCTCTCAAAATCTAGAGAGGCTCAGCCAGTTTTGGCCCCTGAACAAGGCATCTCTTAAGCCCATTAAATTAATTTCTGACTGGGGCAGCTCAATAGGGCAGCATCAGTGCTGGTGTCCATGTACAGTAGCAGATGTGAATGTACAGCAGCCACAGCCTGCATTACCTCCATCCCTCATCCCTGGGACTTCCCACCCTCTGCTCTGGAGGGAGCAGTAGCACAAGGAGCCGTATTGCTGACACACTCCACACACACAGAGTTGTATTTTTTTTTAATGCTTCCTCTCTGGATGCTCCATGACAATGGATTGACCCTAGAACTTCCCAGGACGACAGCGCTGATACTAGCGAGGATTAAATGCATCTGAGTCGGTAGATCACAAACACCCCTCACTTGGGTTGTTTTCTACTTCAGCTCAGTCCAGAACTATTAATAAAACCATTATGCACTCAGGGAAATATTTGCTGCCAACTGTCATCAATCATGATTCTCTTCAGATAGTATTCCTAAAATGTTTTTCTAGGTGAAACCTTCTAATCTCTCTCTTGAGTTCTGCTAAAGGATGTTAAAATGTGGTAGCACTGGGCACCTGCAAGATTTTTCTTGTAGGGTTTGCAGTAGGTTTAGAAAAATCTGAGGATAGAGTAGGACTGTCCCTTTTTAACACAGCAGCTAACCTTACAGAAAGGGAAGTGAAGGCCATAGGAAAACATCCTGTGTGCTTTGCAACATTATAAACATATACCCCATTAATTCCTCAGTCTCTTTGATGAAGTGCACTGCCTGAGGTGCAAATTAGTGCCACTTTTGTGCATTGAACCTGTCCTCTTAAGAGAAGAAGTGCTTCAGAACCACCTCCTCATTTCAAAAGTACTACAGAATAGTTGTCAGTATTGACCTGAGCTAGATTAAACTAGCTACCTTGGAATTCTGTGTGTCCCATAAATAATCCCCTGAACTATCCAGTCTACCACAATATAATCCTTCAAAAAGTAGGCAAATTAGTCACAATTAAGTTTCTAAAGCTTATTCCAGTTTAGCATGGAAAAGTTTCAAAATATACCCAAGGTGATGCTGTTGATCTGCATTACTGACATTATTAGCATTCATCTGTTTTTATTTTCCATCTTATCAAATGTAAACATAAATAAAAGCCGTCTGTCCTGTGAAGAACTTGTGGGATGAAACAAAGGATTATATCCTGTGAATACAGTTTTGCATAATCTGATACTTATTTGCATAATCTGGTCATTATAGGCACCGTTTTGTTTTAGTAGGGTTCCAATTGTTAAACATCTAACATTCACAGTACTTTTTGGTGTCTCAGAAATTGTTACAGTGATGGAAAAAATCCTCTGTATTTCTTACTTCTCAAATTTGAGGCCATGTGTGCAGATGGTGTTAGGAAGTTGCTTTTGATTTTCTGTTGGTACTGCCTGGCGAGTGGGGGAATTCCTGTGGTGTGGTGGAATCGGGGCAGTAAAGAATAAGGCACCTTTCTAATAATGTCATGATTCTGCAGAGATCTCTTGCAAGAGTTTCTCTGCTTTTTTGAATAGCTTCATTAATTACATTGTGGCTGTTTGTGAGAGCACTGTTCATGGGTAAATCAGGGATATGAGGAAGGCGACTCTAATACCATCCATTAAAGTATGGTCCACTATAGGATAGCCCATTAAGGAGAATTACTGTCAGGGTTTCACTGATAGTATTTCTGAGAAGGGGTGATTTTTCTCTCCTTCACTCACTTCAGCTAAGGGAGAATGAATGTTGGATGCTACATCAAAGTCTATTCCAAGTATTGAGTTTTAAGATCCATTTTGCAAGGGCTTTTTAATAACATTTAGGAAGCTGACAGGACAAACCAAGGTCTGGCTTAGCTAATGGAGATTTGTGGAAAAGACCAATTGGATATTTATTTCTTTTCAGTCATGACTTAAATCTGTTGAAAAATGTACTTGTCCTAGAAAATAAAATGCCAGTAATCCAAATTGTATGATACTAATTAACTTTCAGAAATTAAAATGCTATCAGAATTTATTAAACCGGAATGTTAGCAGTGCATTTGAATACCTTTATATAGAATTTTAAAGGCTTGTGTTCTAATGAAAATGAAAGTAGATTGCAACAGACATTGCTAGCAGCTATGCTTAAAGTTGAAGTTGTCTTACATTTCATATTAAAAAAATCCAAAACAATTTGGGTGAAAACTTCCATGTTATGTGTGGGATTCTAGCTGAATTCCTGAGGAATAGCTGCCTATCAAAGCCAGAATATACCATAACCTGGGTTTTTTTTCTAAATACTCACCTTGGTAGATTTGATTCCACTATTTAAAAAAAGTTTTCTATATTTTTATTCTGAATGGTATTGTCAGTGCTAGAAAGGAACTGAAACAAGTACTGCAGCAAGCTCACTGCAACGGCAGCCCTGCCAGTTCTGAGGATACATCTGTGCACCTGCAAAATTCAGCTACAGGATTAGAGAAGGGAGAGAATGCTTTAATTTTTTATTTCAGTGGCACTTCTGGAGAGCAGATTGTGCCAAAAATGCAAAATTCACTAATTAATCCAAATCACAGCTGTTCAAGAGTGGATTACTTTTAAAGAAGAGAACTAGCCTCTGAATCAAGCAGTGATTTAGAGGGACTTGGGCCCACCACCACACAACTGTGGGAATTAATAGGTTGGGATTGAAATGTGCAGACTGAAGAGAGGCAGGGAGGGCATGGCTGTGGGGTGAGTGCTCAGCCTAGCTGCTTTCTTTCGCCCCTCTGTGCACGGTTACTTTGCTGTTACGTTATTGTAGCCTTTGCTTTTGCCTCTCTGTAATTGCAGCCAAAGTCACTTTTTACCTGAAGTGTTTTCAAAACCCTTTTAAGGCTTTCTGTGTTATTTTCCTCCGTGTAACCATGCCAGTACTCACGATACACACGTGCATACACATATTGTTAATAGAAAGTCCTGAACATTTTTCAGTCACTTAACAAAAAGCAGATGTTCGTGGCCATTGCCTTCCCGTTTAAAATTTATGAGTGAGCGCAGTGCTCAGAAAACCAGCAGTAATACCAGTTGCTTAAGGTTGGCATGGCACGAAGGGAAGCTTTCTGTCGTGGTGAGCGCTCAGGGCCCCCGTGCAGGCTGGTGTTCAAGCAGGCTTGCCTGATCTTCCCTCCCAGCTGCAGCAGCACAGAACAACACCCCTGGTCCTGCTGCCGGAGCAGAGGCAGCGCCTGACCTTGTTTATTTAATCCCTTCCACCTTCCCACAGCTCCGGGCTGGGAGCCTTCTGCGGCCGAGCGATGCTGAGCATCCTGGCTGAGCATCCGTGCTGAGCATCCGTGCTGAGCATCCTGGCTGAGCATCCATGTTGAGCATTCGTGCTGAGCATCCGTGCTGAGCATCCCTGCTGAGCATCCCTGCTGAGCATCCCAGCTGAGCGTCCCTGCTGAGCTGCCCTCTGGCCCCTCTGCTCTGGGCTGTGCAGGCTCCCTGAGCAGAGATCCTGGCTGCACTGCCCTGCTGTGTGTCTGCAGTGAAGGAGAGCCAGTTCTGCCCATCCTGGAGCACCTGGGCAGCAGCCCCTGCCCGGGCACACTGGAGCTGTTGCTGCCCTGGAGAAGCCCTGCAGCCGCAGCCAGTGGTGCCTCTTTTCAAGGCTCATTAGCCCAGGGCAGGCCTGGGCTGCTGTGGCTGAGCTGCTGGGAGTCCCGCAGTACCGTGGCTGACAGCTGCTCAGGAGCGTTCCCACCACGCTCCAGTGCACCACAGCCCAGCCCCGTCCAGGAGGCAGGAACTTCACCTGCTGCCGAGCTGGACAACTTTCTTTGCGTGTTTGAACATGTGAGGCCGCTCGCTCCAGCCTGGAGAATTGTTGTGGGAGCTGTAGTGCTTCAATTACTTAACCTTTCTTCAAAATCAAAAGCTGGCTATGGCTTTTAACTGGGACTGCAATGGCTTTGTGCTCCTGCAGCTTTTCTTCAGGTGCTGCTCAATGTGCAGCAGCCAGGTGCTGCCTGTACCTGGTGTCCATGGCACTGGTTGGTCTCTGTGGTGAATCACTAGGGAAATGAATTTTAATAATAAAATCCAAAACAACTCAACTTTGGATGTTTAGTTTTATAACAAGAGGAAAAAACCCAACAACCTAGGCAGCCCGAGATGTTGAGATATTAACCTAATAAAACTTACTCCGTCTATGCTTTTTAGTATTCTGTTTCCTCCTCTGCTCTTCTTAATACAAAAATATTTGCTTGCGGCAAATCCATAAAGAGACCATATTAGGAGAATTGCATAATATCCCCTAAAAATAGGAAGAAAGAATCTGGGACTATAGAAATTCATTTTACTCAGCTAAATGAATGACTGAACACGAAAACAAAATTGTTAGCAAGTTACTGTACTGCCATGAAAGGTAAGTCAGCTCAGTTGTCTTGGCTGGGTGTCATATTTTGTGCTGTGCTCACTGGGAGACTAATTGCTTGAAATAAATATTTGAAGATCTCCGTGTCTGGTCCTTGTAAGCTGTTTGATCAGTTTGGTGTTTCTGATAGGATCTGTTTTTTATAAAACCTTTAAGATTGCTGTTAGGCAATTTTTGTGCCATGTTATCCCAGCCATATAAGTGCAGTGAGAGATGGAGCTTAATGAGGTCTCATGTTTATTAACATAAGGATCTGGGAATGGTCCAGCAATAATTAATATCATATAGGTCATCTTTCCTTCCTTCCACACTCTTTTCTGGTCCTTTTGGGAGGATTACTCCCAGTTCTTATCCCTTCAATCAAATTTTCTTACCATTTGAAAATCGAATAAGTTGAAGGGGGTTTTCCTCTGTCCATATCAGACTTTATCATCTCTTCAGCCCATTTCTTAGATTTCTGAAGTGGTGTCTGCTGCTATGTGTGTTTCCATCTGCATTTCTCAGGAGCCTAAGAGTCTCTGTGGTCTGGGAAGGACATGCTGTTCCCAGCCCACCTTGTCCTGTCCAGAAGGACTGGGCAGTGCTCCCTCCTTGGTGACTGCAGAGCTGGAAAGTTGGCTTTAGCAGAACAGGGACCTGTGTTTGTTCCAGCTGCATTCCCAGAGGATTCCTCTAGACTGCTCTGGCGTGAAGACTTCTTTTCACCCACTTTCCTTGTGGAGGAAGTGAAAAAAATAATCTCAGGAGGCCCACCATCCCTTTTTCCTGACCAGAAAACAAACTTCCCTGCTTTAAGGTTACTCTCTGTTTCTCGTCTCTCTTGTTTAAGTCCTCAAATCCAGCAAGAATTTATTAATGTTGAGGGATAAAGGGAATGCTGTAAAAAACCCCTCAGTGTGTGTTTTCCCAGTGCATATTTGGGCATGAGGGGATGCTTGATTTGCTTTATTTAATGTCTCCCAGCTGAAAAACTTGTGATTTGCTTCTTTCTGTGCTGGGTGTTATCTGTGTAGCTCTGGAGCACAGTAATGTCTTTATGATGCTTGTTTCTAGAAGATACTTTTTTCTCTCTACAAAGTGCCATGACAGAACTGTGGTGCTTTTATGCAGAATGACGACTGATAATTTCATGCCCTGAGCTTGTATCTTGAGGGTTTATTCAGCAGAGAGGGAAAAAAACCAAAAAGGAAGCAGAAAAAAGATCTGGCTGCTTTGTTATAGGACTGTGCAGAGCTGATTGTTTTTATAACTTAAACAGCTCTGCACTCTGGCTGTATGGTATGAGTTTCAGAATTACCCCGTGCTGAATTGGATCCTTATTTCAGTGGCATGTGTCTCTGGCCCATACTTTTCTTATCTTCCCTGTTGAAAGTAATTATACTGCAGTGTGGCACAGTACTCCTGTTCTAATAAGAAAATACTATTGACAGTTGTGATAGATGGACCGTCCACTTAGTGAGCACACAAGAGTTAAACTGATTGCATTTTTACAGTCTGTATATTTCTCTGCTTATTGTTTGTGTCCTGCTGTTGGGAAAACAGGTTAGTTGCATAGTAAATCTCTCTAATCAATGCAGGAGAAGAGCAAAAAGAACAAACACCCTCATTTGTTGTAGCTACTTTAGCAGCATGGTCATTTGAAGGATGCATTCTGGGAGATGTGTCCCTCTTCTTTGGAAAGGCTTGTTAATATGGGCATAACTAACCAGGATCTCAGGAGAGGACGAGGGCTCACTCATTAAAATCAGCTGTATAAACAGCCTACACAGCAGATATCTACTTTAATCTACTATAATACTTTAATGGTGCTTCTGTTGGCTCTCCCTGTCCTAGCAGTACGTTCCATAGAGCACACAAACCCCAAAGTGTGCAGCTGAAGAAAGGGGCTGGCTTCTGAATTCGGGTGCTCACTCTGTGCCTGTTTGCATTCAGATCCGATGCACTCAGTTCCCTTCACGTCCTTCTCCTTCCCTTCCCTCCCTCCAAATCAAAGCTCCATTTGGAGACATCCCCAGTCAGAATTTTTCCTTGCTGTGAGAAACAGAAATTCATGCTGTAGTGAGCATATAAAAATGCTGCTGGGTGACAAGCCATAAATGTGTGTACTGACTGCTGCTGAGGTGCTGCTGCAGTGTTTAATGCATTTATTAACCATGCAGTGCTGTGGTTTGTGGAAGCTGGATGCATAATTGCAATATGCGTTTCTGGGCATAAATTCAGGGTTGTAGTGTCTGCAGAGGATGGATCCAGAGGGATTTAGGGAATGGAAAGCAGGGAGTTACTTTAAGAGGATCTTAAGATAATTATTAGGTGCAGGGCAAGAGAAGGCTAATTAGGGACATATGATTTAGCTCATCTAGGATGCATTGGGATCAGAAGGAAACGAGGAGGTCCACACAGTCTTCTGAAGGAGAAACATCTCTATAAGCAATACGCCTTTTGCTTTTCAGACAAAGAGAAAGGCTCTTCTCCACTGGCTCTTCTGCTGGTCCTGATTTAACTTTCTTTCTAGGAAAGAAATAATTAAAATTTTGCTTCTCATAATGAGAATTTTTTTTTGTGGACATGCAGTTGTTTTCCCTGCCAGCCCTTAAACAAGTGTAATATTTTAGTTCTAATAGTAAAATCAAAGGATTTTGAGATCAAAACAAGGCTTGTATGTGACTAACAGGCACTATGCTGAAGCTCATCAGGAGGTTTAAATACAATTATCTCTAAATATCATCTGTTGCTTGTGCTGCTGCAGTGAGACAATTCTCTGGGAAAGCAGGTGTTCATTTTTAGAAAATATAAAAGCTTAAGTGAGTTCATGCCTGTTGGCTTTATGGATGCAGCTTCATCAGAGTAGCTCACATTAATGAATTACAGTTCCCTGCAAAGCTGGAGTGAGTGTCAACCCATCTTATGTAACTTTGTTTTACAGTCTGAGATATGTCACAGCTCAGTGTGTAAGTCATTAGCAAATGCTATTTTTCCTCAGTAGAAAAGAACTCATATGTCTTTCTTAGCCACCTATTTTAAGCTGATTTTCTTTCACAGTTTTAAAAAATTATTATTTTTATCAGCCCAGCCCTGCTTGTTTTTTTTTATTTAATGATGGAATCCCCACAGATCTTTTTGTCACCAGATAACAGCTTTATATTAAAATTTTTAAAGAATACAATTTTGAATACAGACAACTTAACCATGTGTGTGTCCACTCCTGTGGAGTTGGATACTTCTAGAACATTTGAAAGCACCTTCTTGCCTGCTTGGGAGGCAAATGGGATACCTGAGATGGGATTGGCAGTGAATCTTTGGCATCTTGCATAATGAACAACTCTCAATTCCCAAATTAACTGGCGATGCAGTTATTCTAGAATTGTCTGCAGCTGTACGTGATGGACACTCATTTCTCTTTGTTTACATTTTTAGGATAATGGAAGATGTTAGAAAGTTAAACATCCAACAGCAGAGGATATCCTCTTTAATTCAAATGCATGTCTCCCAGTCTGGGTGTATTTCCACCAGGGCTATCAGCATAACCTCCAAACCCTGATTTTTTAAATCTCTGATAAGGTTTTCACTCACGTAGCACAAAGAAAGAATTCTGCTGCATGTAGAGCTGTTTCTGCCCAAGAGCAGGGCAGGAAGAATTTTCCCCTTCAGTTGTAAGTAAAGGACACACACTTTCTATAGCACTCTCTTCAACACGTAGATTTGAGGTTTTTATCCCATTACTTGTGATTTAGTGATGCACTGTTGTATTCCAGTAGTGCAGCCTATGCCAGTATTTCCATTATAACCCATTCTCACAGGTTTATAACTCAACACTAAAAATGTACTCTTCCAATTTGAAACTTGGCATATAATGTCTCATCTCATCCTCAAAATGACAGTTTTTTCTTTCCTTTTGCCATCCTCCCGATAAGAAGTTACATTTTTGTTGTATTTTTAAATAGAAGATACTGTCCTTTCTGTTTTGATAAGAGAAAAGCCTGCCTGATTATTAAAATTGCTTTTCAATGCGAAGAGAGGAGGACATTATAATAGAGGATGCATGTGAATAAGTGTTGTTGGTGTTACAGTATCTACAATAAATATATGGGTGCAGAGAAGTATCACCTTCCAAATGAAAACCTGGGAATGTTTATAAAAATGATTGAAAAGGGGTTTTTTATGGTGTGTTTTTTTTTTCTAGCTGTTGATTTTACCCTTAAAATCATGTTATCAAAGGTAAATATGTTTTAGCTGCTGCACTCTATTTTTTTTCAGGCTGAATGAAGTAAAGGAAGACTTTACTGCATATAGGGAAAATAATGATATTTTTCTCTTTTCTCATTTGATAAACAGAGTACAAAAGGAGTATAAATTCTAACTGGTGTTGAGACCAGCTACCAGATGTAGACTTGTAGTTAGCACAGTGCTATAGATCCACAGCAGGTGTAAGCAGCAAAATACATTTCCAATAAACAGACACTTGTGGGAATCGGAAATTTGTCAATGAATGACAAAGAAATATGAGGCTTGTATTATCCTTGGAGTTTATTCTGTCAAGATCTGAACCTCTGATCCCAAAGCTTTATCTGAAGCCTCACATTCCAGTTCAAGATAGTATGGGTGTGATGGACATAAGAAAATCAGGATTTAAATCCAGTTTCTCCTATTTTACTTGTCTCCTTGGAGCCAGCCATTTAGGAGTTGAAACCCACCCAGCTGTTTTTAAAAGAAGTTTCCTAACCATTGTGAATGCAACCACCAGTACAGACAGGGCAGCAAGGCTTCGCTGTGATGCTACTTTTTGTTACAGATTTACTTCCAGGCATGTCTTTTTCCATTTAGACAGTTAAATTTGTGCTTAGCATAACCATTTTAATGGTACTAATTAGTAGAAAGGGTATGTAAGAAGGAAATTTTATGGAAGGTGTTTATTAATAAATTATTATTTTGTCATATATATGAAAACTATCAACATACATACAGTATGAATTCTTATTATAGCTAAGCTGTCTTTCTCTTAAATCCCAGCTGTTTTCACTTTTTTTTGTCTGTAATTTGTAGATGTAGCATCAAAAGCATGGAATGTGTTTTCTGACAAGAAGTTCAGTTCCTTCATTTGAATTCTAAAATCAGTAATTAGGTCAAAGACTATTTTGTATCCGTTGGCAGAACCAGTGGCTCTCAGATATGAAATAAAATATCTGTATGTGGAACTGAATCTTTTGAGGGCATAAAATCAGACTGCTCAGCACTTTGTCACATCAGCTTTAGTCCAGGCCATCACTGCCTAAACCAGTGAGATTCTGCAGTGTAAAATGAACACAGCACTGTGAGATTCAGATCTTCATTTTTTGCAGGAAAGAAGTTGCAAGTCCAACAAAACTTCCAGGTGGAGTATCAGGTGTGCCCAGTGCAGTCAGGAGTTTTGTAAACCCAAGTCTTCTGTTACAAGAATTGATTGACTTTAGCACGTGTCCCCCTGTAAGAGGGTGCTGGGTTTGTTTCTGGAATATGCAAAGAACTGATATTGAGAATCACTGAAGTGCTCGAGTCAGCCTGGCACTGTTTGTTCAAACACCTTCCACCCTGTATGGATTAGTATTGCTCTTGTGGAAAAGCAGAACACTCCCAGCCCAGACGTGTTCACTTGAGGGATGGAAATATTAAACACCTTCTGCTGCTGGACAGAGTGCAGGCTGCTGCTTCCATTTTGTATGATGTCACCTGAAATGCTTCTTGCTTGGGTCAGGGTTCTTTTTGCAGCTTTGTAGAAGAGATTCTCTGGCAGCCGTGAAATATATTAGGATAATATTTGTATTTTTATCATAATAGTTGGGAAAATGGCAAGAATCATTAAGGATAAAATACTCCTGTGTTGTATATTTCCCTAAAACGGAGGCATATAATAGATTATTTGTTAATGTGCAGTGGTATTATGGTAATTATTAACTGTCATATTTCATTTCTTCTCATGAGCATCCAGCACCATTTTTAAGGGGCCACAGAAGATAACATGTTCTCTGCTGCTGATGGCACTCATCATTGTAATTACTAAGTACCCTTAGTTGACTGTTAGAAATTTTGCTGTAAATTCAAATGAGAATGTGAATGTTATTGGAAAACATGCAGTTACATTTGGAGTTTATTTGCTAATCGTGTGCAAATCACTGTCAGAATTACAGAATTATGACAACTGGTGCAAATTTCTTTAAGTGCTTTGTGCTGCTGTCTATAGAAACTGTATGGGGAATAAATTTTCTATTTGTTCATAGGCACAGAAGAAGCGAAAATCCAATGAATCTGTGGATACAGAGCTCTGTCTTAACGAGGTAAGTGTGGATATTGGATATTTCACAGCACAGGTGCCTCCCCATAAGAAAAGATGTTCCAAGTCTGTCAAGATTATCATGGGCTACCTCACACTTGTCTTGTCAGTGTTGTTATGTTTGGATATCATAATGTATTAAAGAGTGATCTTACTTAGAAGTTCAGAGCTGGGCTCTGCTGATTTTATATTTCAGTAGCTGTGTAGTGCATGTTTGGGCAGATCCCATAGTAAACAGCATTGCACCTAGCAAGGATACTTATTTAGTAATTTAAACCCCTGGGTTAAATTTTATTTATTGTTATCCAGAAGTAACTTGTCAAACAGAGTTGTTCTGTTGACTGTCCAGAAGGTGCAGTTTCTCTGGGGGTCCTCCTTTTGCTGATATAAAATAAACTGGCATCATAAACACACATCCCTAAAAAAAAATACCACACTTTTTATGCTTGGAAGCATTCCTAAAGTAAGACTTTTTTGATACTGTCTTCTCTTTTATGAAGTGTGCGATATTGGTGTTAACTAATTCCAAAATATTGTCATTTTGAGACCAGTTTCAATGCCTTTTTTAATCTTTCAATTTATGAGATTGATGTTTAGGTATCAGTGGAGGGTGGGACACAGACAAAGAAAAGATGAATTTCATGATGTAAAAACGTCCATGTTTTGCCACGTGTAACGGTGACCAAGGAAGGTGTTGTGTCTTGCAGAACGCTCTCGGGAAGGACAACACAGCAGGAGTCTCCACCAGTCACATATCTGCGGAGAATTCCCTGGCTCCTCCCGCCAGCTTCTATCTAAGCACACAGCTCACCCTGATGACTCTTGCACTCTCACTCTCTTTGTCCCTAAGCTCATCAGTCGTCTTGTAGCCGCATTACAAAAGGACGTGTTAAAAAAAAAAAAAAAAATCCCAAAAAAAAAAAATCTGTTTGCTGTCCTCTGTTGTTTATCTGGAATTCCAGGTCTGGGAGCTAAGCTGAGGCCCTCCTACTAGAACAGTCTCAGTCAGCTGAAATTTTATTTTTTTTTCTCTCTAAAAAAAGCTTCTTGTGATATTTAGAGGCTTTGTGAAATACTTGGTGCAGTGCTACATTCCAAACCCAAAAGCCTTTTGGGCATGCAGTGTTTTCAAGAGACAGTGTGTAAATTTGCCTGTAAAGCGACCTGGTTGGATTATTTTAATAATTATTATTTTAATTCTGGCTTTTACCTGAGAAAGAACATGATGGTTTTCTTAAGATCTTGTTTATCTCATTGAATGGTTTTGGTTTTCAAATTGATTGAACTTCAGACTATCAAGGATGCCAGGCTTTTGTCTAATGGTGAATGTTCTCCCAGAGAGTGGACTTTATGAAACTTCTTCATTTGATAAATCGCTACTGATGTTAAACTCTCAGTGTGTTAGCATTTTCCTCTTTAAATGTTTACGTACTGTAAGTGATTCTGCGTTCCCTGCTGAGAAGCCATTATAATTCACATACAGGTATTATGTATGTCTTTCAGTTAAATTCTCATAAAAATAGAAAGTGTGGCGTAGAACCTTCTAACAGTACATTTATCTTTTAATTATAATCATCTAGCCTTAACAAGAGTGAAGATTCTTTAAATTAGCAAGAAGCAGCCATTGTGAAAGCTTGATAAAGATACATTTCTTTAAATATGAGGAACAAATTTTGCTACAGGGTTTCAGCTGTACAGTCTATGGTCTTCTATGCTTCCATTGTGATAATATAGTCCAGTTATTATACTCTTTCTTTAATAAAAAAATGATGTACGATTTATTTGCTCCACTAAAACATCATCGTCTGTTTATGCATACCTGATAGTGTCAGATCAAAAAGCTACAGGAACTTCATGCCTTACTTCTCTTATCAAAACATTGTAGAGGGACAAGAGGTAGGAGGATATAATTTAAAGTGTGTTTTATTTCTTAGAGCTGCTAAAATCAACACAAGAGGGTGGTTGATCCATTAGAAGGCAGCACCATGCACTTGTACCCGTGTGACAGGCTTTTCTCACCCTGGTAGTTCCTACCACAGACCTTGGCATTGCTGACATGATGAACTGTTTGCAAGACCAGCTCCATAAATTAATTTAATGGTTTGGATGGCAATATTACCAGTACTCATGATTTAATCGCTTGGTTCTCACTCAGTAACATTGGCAGCCTGTGCAGGCTCGTGATGATTTCCTGCAGTATCTAGAAGGAATTCTTTAAAGCTTTAAATGTCATCAGATAGGCAGCATTTCTCCTAAGGGCTGTCTTTATACCTTACTGTGATGGCTTGTTGACTGTTACAAGCAGTTCTGTCTAAGTGATCAACAGTAATCAGCCTTTGTTCCTCTTGGAAGTAGAAGAAGACTTCTGCAAGCAAGGAGTTCATCATGTTGGATGTACGGATTTACTCTGAGACTTACACAATTATGCCCTGCCCTGCTCTGAAATGTCCAGATCAGTTATTTGCAATGCAACTATAAAGTACAAATTCCTGTTTTACAAACTGCACTGAGGTTTGAGAGCGTGCAAAATACACGTCTTGCTAAGAGATTATTAAACCTATTGACAAGCTCATCTCTTGAGATTTTTCTTGGCTAATAATAAACACTTCCATAAATTTTGAAATTCATTTATGTACTCTTGATTATGGTCACATCATACAGGTTTCAAAGCGATTTGCATGTGATAGAATTCTACAGTACTCTGTGCTATTGAACATAACAAATTAGACAATATTACTCTTTAATTCTGTGTGGATAAGAAACTGCAAATTACTTTCAAAGGCAGCAGAGCTGCTTTCGGAGAAGAGATATATAGACCATCATTACCAGCAAAGCCCATGTGGTTCCTGTTGCTCTTGTAGAAGATAATAAAATTATTGAAAACTAGTGGCAGCAAAAAAAAGATTATGAGATTCATGATTTTAAAAATGAATCTAATTCTTTTCTGTCAAAAGGAGTTGATAGTATAATCTATTGAAATGCTAATGAACATAGTGTTATAATTCAGAAGTTTGACATTATCCAATTAAAAATATTTTCAAAACAAATTCACAAACATTATGATTATTAAATCCATCTTTGATCCACAAAGCTTTCTTTAAAATATAATTTGTATTCAGCACATTAAACATTTTAGGCAGTATCAGGAATTTTAATAATCTCCCAGTATAGTATACACTTTTTGAAGATTTTTTAATGTTTAGTTTGGTTACAGTATCTCTGTTACATTTAATACCAGTTATTAGAGCTCTGACACTGTCTGATCCAGAATAAAAACTATTGATCCCTTATACTGTAAATATCAACCTAATTAGCTCCTGATTACAAAAGAAATTGCTAGTTATCTGAGTCAATGAGAGTAACATTTGGAAATAAAATTCATATGTAGTGGAGGAAAAAGTGATGGTTTTTACAAGTAGCATGTTACTACAGAAAAAGCTCAACCAGAGCACTCAGGCATTTTTCCTAGAAATTAAAAGTATATTGAAGTCTTAATTAAAAAAAATAAAATTGCTTATTAAACAGGCAAAAAGGAAAAAAATACCCTTAGTATTCTGACACTTTAAAGGCATCACCATGCAAATATTGGAGGATTTTTGAAAGTTGGATGTGGTGTGGATGATGCCAATTTGGCCATGTTGACCTTGTCAATGCAGCCATTTGCTACAGTACTGAAGTACACAAATAGTTGTATTTTTTTTTCCCCTTTTAGTCACTAAAATGTCATGGGTTAAGTGCTTAATGAATAAGCTTAGGCTGGGCTTTACAGAGTCCTTTAAAAGATTAATTTTATCCATATAACAATAATATAGGGACTGTCCAAATAAAGATTTACATAGAGATGATCTACTGTTTCAGTTGTAAATCTAACCAGTTCATTTGTGTGTAAATTAGATCATAGGCCACCATAAACATATCCAAATCACCTTTTTCATTTATAGTACTGGAACAGACATTGCCATTATTAGTAGTAGTAGCATGTTTATGCTTCCTTTGAAAAATAGTGCACACAAAGGCAAAATTCAGACTAAACTGAAATACATGGGTAAGGTTTTGCAGTAGTCAGCCAACTCTTAATTCCACAAGCTATTCCAATGAAAGAGGCGCTGAAGGTGAACCTTTCCAGATATTGGTGAAAATAACGGCAGCTGAGGGTTTTTCCCTTGCCCCAGGGTGGGTGGTGGCAGCAGCAGCTCCCGAGGGGTGACCGTGTGGGGATTTGGTCAGTGGGGCTGAGGTGCTGAGCCTGAGCAGGAGCTGTCCATCCATCTTGACCACAGCACTTCCCATGGAGCAGCTTCATTCCCACTGTGGCACTAAGGAAGAATTAGGAGGAACTGGAATTTTTAATCATTTCAAAGTGTGCATAGACAGATTCTGTCTGGAGACCTATTCCCAGGCTTTTTGCTTTTTCTGTTTTTTTCCTTTCCCAATGAAATTACGTTCCTCTAAGACCCAGCCTTGTGAATATGAGTCTGTTCACAATTTGTTGCAGTCTGAGTCAGTAGACTGAAAACATGAAAGTATCTACTTTCGCTAAGCCTGTGCAATTAGGCTAGAGATGAAGAAAACAGAGCAGGAATCACCTTGAAATCTCAATTTAATTAAAATTTGCGATTGTTGGCTAATCACTGTGATACTTCCATGGAGTAAAGATGGTGAGAAACCAGTGAAGGAGAAGAGCAAAACTCAGAACAGCTCCCTGAAGGTACATAAATCTTATGTATGTCAAGTGACAGGAGTATCTCATACTTAGCTTCTAATAAAAGAGCTGGATTCTGCTGCAACAGCAGCTCCTTCAGAGCAAGCAGTAAAAGATGGAAGCACAAGCAGTTCTTCATACAACAATTATAACTTTCTTTCATAAAATGCAATTCTTTGTCCTCAATACCAAGGTGGATCTACCTCACTGAAAAATATGTGTTCACTGACATTCTTTCTTTCTGCATTAAACTGTTCTGCATTTTGCATGTTCTGCATTTAAACTGTTCTGGGCTGAAGAGGCCTCCAGGGTTGTTTTATGCCTGTAAGGTTAGTCAGATTGTACCTGATGTCCCTGACATCAAATAGAAATATATTTGGTTCTGATGAACTTGGCAGAGAAATTAATCCAGTGACTTGTTAAATATTTCTCATCTTTAAATATTTGCTTTTTCTTAGCAGCCAGTTCCTCCTGTGACATTTCAATTATTGCCTATTTCAGCTTCTCTTTAACTTGGGAAGGTCATTTTGTCCATCTCCACAGTATTTGACTTTACAGATTTGCTTCAGTGCTGGTTTTCTGGTTTTCTTTTTTAATTACAGCCTTCACTTTTGGAAAAAGAAAAGATGTGATCAGGAATGTGTCTCCACTGAATTAAGAACACATTTAATGGGGAGGAAATTGAAAGTTTCCATTTTATCTCTTTAGCACTGGTTTGACTTGAACAAGCTAAAACATTGTTATTCCCCAGATGGAATTTAAAATTTCGTTTGGTACTGAATAGGATTTAAAACTTTAAAACTCTTTACAAGCTATTAGAAATATTTAAATACTTATAATGTATTTTCCAGTTGGAATTTCAGTCAAATAGATAAAGTCTCGCTAAGTAGTAAATTCTTTGAAGAGTAAGAATTCTCTTTGGGAAATTTTGATGGCTCTGTTCTTAGGGTAAAATCAGGGACAATGGTGAATCCCCATTTTTAACTCAATATTATCTCGAATTTTATACACCCTTGCTTTGTGTTCCCTTCTTATGTTTGCCTCCAGGCAATGTTTATACATAAAAGATGCATATTACATGTGGACACCTCAATAGTCAGAAGCCAACTCCTGCAACTCGTACAAGAGGTTCCATCCCTTTTTGTCATTCATGGAAGAGTGAGCAACAAATTCAAGATGTGGCTTAAAAATTATCTGAATTTTAGAGGAGCACGGAGTCAACAAATTTCTCAGTAGCAGTTTTTGATCAATATAACTGTGGTATTCTAAATTGGTACTGCCTAGACTACTCACAGGAATCCTCTAAGCACATTTAACCAGAGCTAAACAGTTTCTGCTGTTTTGTCCTATTCAGGTGCCAATAGCTGTTGCCATGCATAAAATCAGAGCTAATTGTTGCCTAGATTAAAACATCCGAACCTTAGCCCCTTTTCACCTGCTTGTAGTGGTTCCAACATTATAATTATTTTGCACTGCTTTTTAATTTGTCAGAAGGAGAATTTTCTAGAGTCCAGAAGAAAATTATTTAAGCACAATTTTCTTCAAATTCCTCCTTCTAAAATACCAAAATATTTGACTTCTTACAAACTTCTGTCCTTCACAGCCTTTTTGTCTACTCCACCACTCAGGCCTGTCCAGCTGGGGTGGGGCTTATACCACACTAACAAACCTGTCAGAGCTCCATGCTGACAAACAAGTCATGCCAGGCTCGTTGTCTGCAGCTCTTCAGCTCAGTAAGGAGTTGATTTTGGCCACTGCACTTGTCCTTAGGTCAAAGCTTCGATGCTACAAAAGCTAAACCCCACAGATGTACTGAACCACAGGGAGATGTAAACTCCTCCAAGCACAGAAGCCAGCAAATCCACTGAAACTCTGGAGTAATTTTAGAAATAAAATTAAACCTTCATGGTCCTCTCGCAGTAATGTTGCTAGAATGGGATAAAAAAAAAAGAAGGAAGCTGGAGAAACAGGAGAAAGCCTGCAGATGCAAAAATTACTGTTTAGGGAGCCACCATTTATTTTAGCAGGTGATACTGCAGAAGGCACACTGCTGAGGGATAGAAATGTGTGTCCCACTGAGGATAAACCAGAGAAATCATGGGATTTTTCTTTGAGTTTGTGGATTGGCCCATGGAAAAAGTGTTCCCCCTTTTGAGAAGTGAAGCAATTCTTTTGGGAGTATGCTAACCCAAATGCTGGGAGCACAGGGTGTCCCTCCCATCCCCAGACCTAATAACCCACTGTTATTAGCAGTGGGTTATCCTCTGCAGGCTTTGGGGAAAGACAAGGCTTTCACCTTCGTTAAGACAGAAAGAATATTTGTAAGGGTTATTGGAGGTGGAACAAAACCTCACAGTGGGTTGCATCTGGCAGTTGGGAGTGCACAACCCAGACTGAGCTGAGTCACACATTGCTTTAAAAGAAAACCAAGTGGAGGTAAAAATTGAAAGAAAAAGAAGGTTTTGATTTTTATACTGTCGCTTCTCTGGGAAGCGATGCATAAAATCAACCTCTTACCTCTTCCCAGTGCCCTACATTGTTTCTGGATAAGAACAAAAAATTAAATCCAGAATGCAGGCAGCCGGATAAATTTTTTTCAAAGCACTCCAACATGTGGGAACGACATTATTAATCTCCATGTTCTCAGCTCCCTCAAAATTATTGCTACTGAGTTTGCTCTGACAGGGTTTGTGTGCTGGTTTGTGCAGCATTGCCCAGTACTGAAATGATCGGCTGTGATTAGTACTGCTCAGGCTGGGAAGGTGTATGTGTCTTTCCCCTGAGGCTATGTTGAATTTTGCGCTTTTTGTGTAAACTACAAGTTGACAAGAGCTGCAGCAAAAAGGAAGTAGCAGGGGAAGGCTCATATAAAACTAATTTTTCTTTCATCATGATGATAAAGGGATTAATTGAGGGTAAGCAGAAATGGTGAAGATAAAGGTAACAGGTAGCATTTGGACCCAGGAAGACTGGCATTCACTGTGATCTGAGGATATCCAATGTTAGTATTTTCCTGTGCTTTTTTTCACCCTTATTTTTCTTTTCTTTGTCTTTTTCCAAAACTGTACAGAACATGCTTCCATTTTCTGGAGGAAATTCTTACACAAACACACTTACCTTCTTCTGTAAATTCTGTGTTGTCTTATGGATTTCTGTACCTCTCACTGCAGGTTATTATGTGTCAGGTCTTCAGTCATAATGGCTGGTAATCTGTTGTAAAAAAACACAAAACTACTGTTCATTTGTTCCTGTTGACTTACTTAGACATTGCTCTGAGGACGATGCTCTTTGGACTGTCCACACTTTGGAAGTCAATCCATGATGTTTGGCGTTTTCTGTTAGTATTATCCTCCTGCATTAGTATTGTACATATCCAGAAAACAATCCCTCTCAATAAACATTATTCTCTTTTTTTATTAAAAAGCATGTTTTTGTGAGAACAATTTCCTGGTTGTTTTTCTTCTGTTTTGATTTATAAAAAAATAAATTAAAAAAAAAAAAAAAAGGAAGCTTGACTGGCAAAAAAAAAAAAAAAGAGAACAAGGTTGATCTCATTTTTCCCTGTTGTTTTGCAGTCTACCATGATCTAAGAAAATAAGAAATAAAGCTTTTCCCTTTAAATATCTGTTCATTTGCTTGCTCCCTAGTCTTTTTGTGTTAGTGAATGTGGCCTGCAAAATTACAATGAGCAGGCAGTATGAGATGGAAGTGATGGAAAGACAGGCAGAGAGTGGCCAGCTGGCCCCATTCATGCTTGTTCACTCTCTGGCACGCACAGACGCCTCCACACCCATCCCACCCCTCCAGCCTGCCAGGCCAAAAAGAAAGGGCTCGCTCCTATTTTCACACAATGGCAGCAAAAGAGCTGCAAAGGCTTTGAAGACAAAAGCGTTTGCAGGAGGATATTTTGGGAAATGCGGAGTGTGCGGGGAGAGGAGAGGGAAGGTGGATAAACAAGCTTTCATGATGCCTTTCCTCATGTTGGTGACTGAAAACCAGGAAAACGATTTCAGCATTTACTCATGCAAAAACTGAGATTTAACAAATGAATGTATTATGAGCAAAGAGCAATCACACTCACCCGTGAAAGCTGCTGCACAGCAAAGGGCCAGAGCCTCCCACCATTTTAAGGCCAGACAGTTTCAATTGCTGCTGCTCAGAGAAAGAAGCAAGGTTTGGGAGCAGGGTGCAAGAGGGAAAGATGGGAGTGATAGAGATGCACAAAATCCAAGATGAAAGGACTGCTCTATTAGGACTGAAAACACTTTTCCAGCTAAATCATCATCGTGCTTTGGCAGCTCCAGAGGGTCTAGAGTTGCAGGGGTGATGCAAGTAGGAGATGTTTAGCTGTCCTGGCATCGTTTGCTACTCAGATGATCTGTGTTTCAGGAGGTGGGAGGGGAAGGCAGCACATTCTGTTTGGCAGCATCCAACAGCTCAGCTTGGATTCCTGGGCCAACTATTGAGGTTGCTTGGATTTAGGAGTCATTCTGCTGCTACTGAGTCGTGTGCACAAAGCTGCAGGTTCTTCAGCCTCTGCAGTGCCATCTTCCAAACATTTAACCATTTCTAAGGTGTGTTTGGAGAATATGGTGCTCAAAAGCAATCAAAATATTTGCCAGTATGCTTTAGCACTGGACTTTGCTTCTACCTTTCCCTCATTCCCTGTGCTGCCACAGCTCCAGTGCTGGGAAGGAGGAGGATGGGGATGGAGGAACAGCAGTGAAGCCTCTGCTCCAGAGGTACAGCTCCATGGCACACTTGTTGAGCAGCCTCTCCCGGGACAGACGAAACCAAGCTGTGTTTGACATCACTGAGCAGCCAACTATGCATGGCCAGATGGATTATTCAGCGTGCCTCATTTGTGGGTTTGATTTTTAGGGTTTGTTTTGTTGATTTAGGCGGGGTTTTGCTTTTAATTGTTACTGTTCATACGTAGGCTGCCTTTGCAATTTCCCTCTGGGCTCAGAGATGATGGCAGTAGGGCCACTTTTCCTGGACAAAGGCTGGGTGAGTTAATACCAAGGGGCTACATTTCAAATAATGTTGAAATAATATTTCAAAGGAGTTGTTAACACAGAAATCTTAAAGAGAAGCACTTGGAAAATCTCCCACAAAGTACACATGTAGATATAAAAGTATAAAAACAAAAATCTAAATATACATCTGCTTTCACCAATCCACTGCTGGGTTCATTCTGGTTTGGAGAGGCTCAGAGGTAGCACTAACCTGTCCTGGCTGCCCTGTGTTAAACTGCTCATCACACTGGGCAGCTTGGCTGACTTCCTTTAGGAATGTGAGCAAGGTCTAGTGATGCCCAGAGAAGGGGGGCTATCTACTTTAAATGGCATTTATAGAATAATTTCAGTTAAATGGGCTGCGTTGTGCACAGGCATTTTAAATGACGCCCTGGTAAGCAGATGAAAGGTTCGGCATCTTCAAAGCAGGCATGGACAAAGATGGATGTGTTAGAGGGGGCAAATTTGACACCTTCCCACTTGGAGTTTTGTTGGAGATGCACTTCCAGTGTGCCATTAAAGCAGCAGAGTTCTAAGGTGCATAGGAAGGGGATTTTGAAAGGTGATCCTAACCATTTTCCAAGCATGCTCCTGGAGCTCTCCAAAACGCTCTGCCCAAGCAATCAGCCTGCCCCGACACTTGCACTGCTCCTGTGTGTTGGCAAGAAAACCTGTCTGTGTTATTGTCTGCTTCATGCTGAGTTCTGGTTTACATTCAGAGACAGAAGTATGATTTCCTGAAACAATTTTTTTGTAACAATAAACTCAATTGTTTTGGTGAGATGCATGTCTTTTTTGGCTCTGAATACAGATTACACCCCCTAATTCTGCATTGCCAGAATTTTTTATCTGTATTAATTACAGTAAACTGCAGAGCAACAGTGAGGAAAAAGCCAAAATAGAGAGTGAGAAACGTTGCTCCATAGTAATTGTGCAGAAGGTTTTTTGGATTGTTTTTTGTTGGCTTTTTTTCCCCCAAAGAGGATGCTAGAAAATCTTTTGCTCTAAGGTAGAAAACATAGTTCACAGGGTTTTTAATAAAAAATATGTTTATGGTTTTTAGCATTATAAAATAAAGTCTTATAGTCAATTGCTTTGGAAAGACCTGCAATTCAACTCTCTGAATTGCTCTTGTATGTGTGTTTTTAGAAAAGAACAACATTCTACCAATATTCTTAGGGAGGTTAACTAAACAGATGGTATTTATCTCTAGGTTTGCAAGTGTGCCATGTCCCTCTTGCTTTCAAAAGAGATTTTAACACAGAAATCTTAAAGAACAGTTGGAAAATCTCCCACAAAGTACACACACAGATCTAAAATTAGAAAAACAAAAATCTAAATATAAATCTGCATTCACCAAACCACTGCTGGCTTCGTTCTAGTTTGGAGAGGCTCAAAGGTAGCATTAGCCTGGCTGTGCAGTTACGTTTGCTTGCTTGTCAGAGGTCAGAATCTGGTGGATATAAATACAGTTTAGCTTTTATTTGTCTCCAAAACAGTATTTGTCAATACTTCAGTGCTGTTTTGAGCAGATCAATGGCTGCACGTAACTCACTGCCTGAGGGCTTTATTATTAATACAAATGTAGGTAGGCTAAATATTGAGTGACATTATTAGAAAGGGATTGTCCTTCCCTCTGTGACTTTGACTGATGTCAAATGAACATCGAGCTCACTAACACGTAGCCAGGTTTCTGCTCATACTCGGAAGAAACTGTCCCTCCCTCTCTGCCTGTCATGGGAGTTGTTGAATAATCTAGAGAAGGTTATTCAAACTGAGTTTTAGAGTGCTCACAGCCTGAGTTAGCATCTAGAAAGAAGTTTGCCTTCTTGGGGAAAAAGGCTGAGCCATCTCCATTTAGCTTTTTCAGTGGGCAAGATTAGGCCAATTTGTGAGAGCGTCCATGCCCTTCATTTTGAAATATTCCATGCAGGGCTGTGGCGTAATTTAGAACAAGGATGTCCTGGTGATCCTGCTTTCAAGTAATGTCACATTTAAAAAAACGAGAGAAGAGCACACATAAAAAATAATTACTGCTGAAGTAGGAATCATTTCCATTTAAAACCCAGTACCTGACTTACCTCAGGGATTGGAGCCCTTGCACAGATGTTACACTGCCACATTAATCTGGCCT
This sequence comes from Pardalotus punctatus, assembly GCA_013400915.1. Classification (NCBI taxonomy): domain Eukaryota; kingdom Metazoa; phylum Chordata; class Aves; order Passeriformes; family Pardalotidae; genus Pardalotus; species Pardalotus punctatus. The sequence goes on along the minus strand of VZTX01031045.1, from coordinate 622,279 downwards.
GAGGTTGGCCACAGGACCTCCTGGTGCACCTCAAATGCCACCACTTGCGACAGCCCCAGTGGGCATCAGAAGCAGCCAGATGCAAAGCTGAGGCTGATGCTTTCCAGGCACACAGCTGGCTGCAAAGGCTCGTCCTGTCAGCTCCAGTGGGGCCCACGCATCTGATGTGTGATGAGGCGACTGACTGGTCAGCTGGACTGCTCTTCTCTCGAAAAATATTTAACCTGAGCTCGTAAAAGGAATGCTGCTGA